>GL379819.1:524197-536291 GCA_000143925.2 Caenorhabditis brenneri | reverse complement strand
AATTCCAGTTGGGTGAGTTTCTGAAAACATAATAGTTCAACAACCAACTAAACTGCAGCACATTTGGAAACAGTTACACCGGAAGAGTAGAAGAAAGAAATCCAAAAAAGTTGGCTCATATACCTGATAAGCTCAAAAAGATGTACAATGATCACATGTTCCATTTGGAAAGCAACCAGAACAGGTACACTTTTAACTCTTTTTCAATTCATTTCTATTAACAAATTGTAGATTGATCACTCATTTGGAAGTGTTTGATCTCATCAACAGTTTTGCGAGGTTATCTAAAGACCAAGGCATTGTGCCTGTCAGAGATGACTTCATGGAATGGAAGAGAGATCATGGTAGAGCATTTCTTGTCTTTTCTTGAAATTAAATTTCATTCATTCCAGTTCGTGGCATTTCCCCATGGCAAACACTGATTCCATTCAACAGAACTTGCTATCATGTCCCAATTGCCGACGAGTATTGTCTTTGCATGGAAAACAAAATTCAAATTGAAAAAGAGTATAATCAGTACGTTCTTCGTCGTCATGAAGCAATAATTCATCCTGAATATTTCAGAACATACGCCATCGCATCAAGATTATACGAGAAAATGGAAACTGAGATTCTTTCAAACTATTCGTGCATTCAGGAAACAACATGGATTGAAGAAAGAAATTATACTTCTGTGTACAATCTCAATGATAAAGTATTAAATGGAACGGAGGAGTACATCGAATTTTTGATGTTTGGATTGAGAGCATATCCAAAGAAAATAAACAGCCGAAAGAATGTAAGTGAAAACTTCGTATACTTTTTCAGTTTCAACTAATTTTCAGTTCTTTGTGAATGTTATGGGTCAATTTAAACACAACTTGAAAGATGATTACAACTTCCAAAAAACATATCCATACGTAACAGACACATTGAAAAGTGGATGCTTAGCAGGTTATATGGAAAGGTTAGTTTACCTTTCGATCGTTTTAATTTCTAAAATTATGACTTCAGGTTTTGTGATATGTGCCATGGCGCCCGCTTTTTAACGTCGTAGTTCATTTTTCAATCTGAATCGACAACAATTAAAAGGATCTGGAGTACAATTTAATGGAAGCTTTAAATCATATTTTCATGTATATACTCATATTACTTCTCTTTTATTTGACATGGACTGTGGAATCCCCAAAACGGGCTTGAATTCTTCTCACATTTTTGACTTTACTTTTTTTGAAAGAATAATAAAATGGATATAAATTTTAAAAAATACGGCCGATATTTATCGTTTAACAGATATTCCAACGAAATTTCTTCCGAAGAGAGTCTCCAACGATCAGTGAAGAAACGATCATACTTCCAAAACTTAGTTACGGTGTGAATGATATTTTTGATATTTTATTCCGAAACAATATTACGGTATTTCAAGAATGACGTACTAGTATTAGAGTTTTCAGATAATGTGCGTTCAAATAAAGCCTGACCACGTTTTATTTGGGCAGGCCTGGAGAGAAGATTACGGTACATGTCGTGAAGTTTCTGTTTCAAGATTCAGTCGAACTACGGCGAAATTGTCGTTTGGTCGCTGTCAGAATTGTCGAAGAGGGCAGAATCAAGAATTCAATAGGTTTTCTTTGATCCGGTCAAAGACTGAAACAAATCTTCCAGCAGAAAACTGATATTCATTTTTTGAAAGAAAACAAACGCTTTTCTGTTTCGTTTCGGTAAAGCTTTTGTGTAAAATAATACGATTTGAAAGGCGTCTGGAGCTTTTTCTCTCGTGTTCGGCAATTTTTACTCCCGAACTGCGACAGTGGAAGCATTGAAATTTCAATCGAAATATTTTCGAATTATTTTCAATTCCGGCTGTTTTTTCAACCGAACTTTTATTTTCAATCTTTAAATAGAAATTAGATTTTTAAAATATCGAAACAAGATTAAAGAACCTGGAATAAATTAAATAGAAGGATAACATTGAATGCGATATTTCAACAACTGTTCAAGAGCTGTTACACCGTCTGAGTCTCTTCATTTCTCCCGCATCTGCGCTCTATTGTACTCTCCGTGTTATTTCATCGCCTTCCGGTGCTATATTGTGTGTTTGTGCACATCTCCGCGTCTCTATTCATCTTATAATCTCTGCTTCTTCAATCTTCTCTATCTCTCTTCTGCTTCTTCATCTTCGTCGCCCTTCTTCGTTCTCTTCAATACTTCTTCTTCTGCCGTCTTTAATCACTTTTCACCCTCTGCTTTCTAATTATTTTCTAGTATCATGGGAGCATTCGTCTACTCCCCAGAGTATGATAAATTGTGTTGCACTATCACTTATCTTAACAGACTGGAAAGACATATCGTCGTTATGCGATGAGGCCGTCGTTCGGGAAAGAGTGCCTTTTGTCGATTCTTTTTGAGCTCTTTGTTGCCCTTCTCATTGCCGCAGTCACGCCGTTGCTAATCCGGTTCGTTTTTCACTTTTTTGAATTTTTCGGTTTGTGCGTTTGGCGTTTTGTTCACATTATAATAGTTTCTCAAAAATTGTTTGAAGTGACCAAGCGTGTTTTCAGGAGTTAAGTATACTTTTTTTCTAAAATACATCGGATTTCAAATTGCTTCGTGCTAAGGTTTTTTCTATTATGCATATAGCAACAAAAAGTTGTGTCTCAGGTTACAGATGACACACCCCCATTATGTTTTTTGTCTTTCAATAACTTTTCTTATTTTGCCTTTTCAGTTATTTCATTCTTCCAACCTCAATTCATCATCAATATCCGCTCAACATAATTTTCCATACGTGTGATCATGACTTGCACAGCGTCTGTTCGTTTCCTGCTGCTACTCTGGAGTACGAAAAGGTCGCACACACTTCTTCATTTCTTTTCCTCTCGTTTTGCTCATTATATATATACGTCTGTCTTTCAGAATTCGCTCTTCTCACCCAATATTGCCTACTATCTGAATGTTCGGCTGAAGTTTGCGGATATTGCCAATTCGAACAAATTGGGACTTTTTCAAAATGTGATTACAATGATCGATGAAAATGAACGGGTTCTGAAGCAATACACCAAATCGGCATATGTAAAAGAACCTGGATTAATAATAAAGGTTTGCGATACAAAAATTACAAATCATTATTTTCAACAATCTTTATTTCAGTCATCTCAAGTCTTCCTGTTTCCATTGTATTTTCTAGGATTTTTTTATGATTACAGTAGTTTGGCCATTCCGATGAGTGCTGACTATATGGAAAAAATCGATGCACCGTCGACAAAATTAGTTTTCACCGTTCAGGACAAATTTGCGAGTGTGAGTTTTGGTTTTTGTTTCAGTAGAAAAGTTTGTAAAAGATCGCACTACATCGTCCTTTTCGAGTTTAGAATATACCTTTCTCAGTTTTCTTTATTTGATGTAAAAAAAAACTAAAATACAGCAGAGATGTGCCTTTCTTCCAAAAGTCATTGTGAGCTTCTTACGTATGAATATTAATTAGCAAAGAAATCGAAAACGCTTTTTTCAAAAAATTTGCAAAAATAATTTTTTTCCGGGATGTTTTCACAAACGTTAAAAAACGTAAGGTATTTGATTCCTGCCATAGTTCATAAGTAAAACGTTTCCGTGGATTTCCAAGAACGACTTGATTTTTTTCTACTTCAAAACGAATTCGTTTTATAAATAATTTTTGTCTTGTTTAGATCGAAGAAGCCGAATTAATTGTAACCGCTCGTTTCGGATTCATTCGTCACGTACTATACTATTGGCCCACAACTTCATACACTATTCTTTTCATCGCGGTTTTTGGAATAGGAGTCTTTCTGATTGTAACGAAAATTGGATATTTGGAGTACTCCGCAAGATCGAAAGCTGCATTAGAAAGAGATAGAGCTGAGATTATGAAGAGAAAAACAACCAATAAAGAAGTCGGCCCAACGCCTATTAAAGAAGAAATTAATGAGCACAAAGAAGAAGTACTAGGAGTCCCAGTCATCCGGAAAAGAAAATGATAATAATAATAATAATTGTTGATGTTGTATACTTAATCCATTGTACAGGTAATCCTATCTCACTGGTGATCTTCCGAATTTTGCCTTAAAATTATTCATAAACGGTTATTTTTCCACAATAATATATTTTGTTCGTTTTTTTCAATGGTTCCTTTGCCATTTTATCTATTTGGACCAACCAATTTTTTTATTGTTTTTTTTTTTCGAAATGTATTGCTCTCTTCTTTCTTTAGTGTTAATTACTTCTCATCTGCACATTGCAAACATTAATTTTTTTCAGTTTAGTATGTGGTAATGTCAGCCTCGCCATGTCAATGTTGCCTGGCCACGCGTCAACCACACCGTCAGCGTGTCTCGGATTCTGCGGTCGAACCATCCTGCTCAGTAACTATTCTGAAGACCTGGCGTCGGCGTCGACGACGTCTTTCTCTTCGTCGTTATCAAGATGTGGACCCTGTTCATTTGGATATAGAAACAACGCCGTGTCGATATGTGAACCGTGCGACACTCCACTACAGCCATATGATTGGATGTATCTGTTATTTGTTGCCATCCTCCCACTGCTCTTGCACATGCAATTTATCAGAGCGGCCAGAAAATAGTACGTTTTTTCTTAAATTTAGTAGTCTATTATTTCTTTTTGTTTCTAATCATTATCCAACGCTCAGCTGTCGAACACGATACTTCGAGGTATCCGAATATCTGTGCGTCATTCTGGAGAACGTCATTGCATGTATCATCGCCGTTCTTGTCTACCCACCACGGTTTTCATTCTTGCTCAACGGGTGCACAAAAACTGACATAAAAGAATGGTTAGTTAATTATCATATAACATTTTTAAACGTTTGATTTCAGGTATCCCGCGTGTTATAATCCAAGAATAGGCTTTACAAAAACAATGCGATGTACTTATGAAGTTGTGTTTCCATTGTAAGAATCAACCTCTTTTACGTACCAGTAACTCATTCTTTCAGATATTCAATCACTTTCATACACCATTTGATATTAATCGCAGCGACTTTAGTACTAAGATCAACTTTATATTGTGCACTTCTTTACAAAGCATATAACGCGAAACCATTCTACGCGGCGATCATCTCAGTGCCTATATTGGCTGCGATGCATGCTATTTTTGTGAGTAGTTATATTTGAATGACTGCGAGATCTCAGTTTGAATATGAATTTTACAGTCTGGAGTAGTTTTCTATTCATTCCCATACATCCTGCTCATTGGTTCACTCTGGGCAATGTGTTTCCATTTGGCATTAGAAGGAAAAAGACCGTTCAAGGAAATGATTGGTATTAGACGTGTTTAATGATTATCTTGTGATAATTTTGATTCAGTTCGCCTCGCCACTTCACCAACTCATTTGGCGTTTTTATCCATATCTATGTTGATGCTCTCTTTTGGAGTCGTAGCAATAATAACACCGCTGTAAGTTTTTGGCTTTCCAACTAATATGAAAATCATAACCACAAGACTTAATATAATATTCTAAGATTAATTCCTGACTGATGTTTCTCACTTTTCTAAAATTCATTTTTTCAAATTTTCGGTTTCTACTCTTTAAACTGTTTGAATCGTTCAACTGTATCAGTTGATATTTCAGAGACTTTCCATATCGCTGGTCACTTCTCTGCGTAGTGCCGGTTCCCTTCATTTTCTACCTGGTGACGATTCCTTTCACGAATCCAACGACAACAATGCGTCTTAACTAGAATACAATTCTCTGAATGAAAAAGTATAATAACGTATATAGAATGTGATACATTTATTCTTCCTGTCTGATTAGTGATATCGATAGTCATTTCATGTCAAATAATAATTATCTTCCCATCTCAAAAGAACACATCATTACTTCAACTCTGTGTACTGTACCCTTCCTTCTCCTAATCAAATTATCCTGTCTTTCCTATCTTTTCCAACTTCTTTCTCCCGTTAGTGCTCCTGATCGTGATCACAACTTTGCCATTTCCAACCTGTTCTTGTTTCCCAAAGAATCGCAAACCATCCCAGTTATCTCGTCTTCCTTCATTTTTGAAGGTTACCCTTTTCTTATGACAATTAATTTTTTCCACCCATTCTCGACGGGTAGCCCGTTTGATATTCCACAAATATGTTTCGAATTTATGTTGAATAGTTTGTTTTTGTAAACGGTTAATATTTTTGAATGGTACATCTATACACTTAAAATCAAACATGGAATGCCTTGATTATACCTTTGATTCTTCTTTGATCTCCATGAAAATATGTTATCTATGAAAATTTTAATACGTGTTTTTTTTAGCAAATGAGGATAAGATGGGTGATCGGGTTCTTGATAATCATTTACTTTTCGCCAAGTGATGCTTCTCCTGGAGATAGGTAAATCTCGAAAAAAAGAGTAAGTAATATTCTGCCCCTAGTTTTCAGAAGTGTCTGGTACCAAGAATGCACAGAGAGTTGTATTAAAAAATTTAACTGCTCCAAAAGTTTTGGCACATTTAGTTGGGTTCGAGGAGATTGTTTTTGGTGTCGATATGAATGTATGTGGGAGACCGTTGGCCATTTCGAAAGGTACGGAATTAAAAAAAAGAATATTTCCAAACGTTTTCGAAAGTATTCCAGTAATTTCGGAAAAGTTCCACAATTCCATGGAAAATGGCCATTCTTTGCCATCCCGCTGCCATTTGGATTCGTTATTCAGGAGCCAGCTTCTATGTTATTCTCCATTCTAAATCTTATCGCCGTATTTAAAATGCTTCAAAGATTCAAGAGAATCAAAGACTTTCCGAACCGATCTATGTGGCTCATTTATGCCCATACTGGAATTTTCACTTGGCTTTCATCAACTCTATTCCATATGTTCGATTGTGATCTAACCGAGAAATTAGATTATTTCGGAGCGTATACTTTTGTTCTATCGGCTCTTTATGTTTCATTCATGTTCATTCAACCAAACTTGGAACATTCTCGAGAAGGAAGGATTCAACTTCTACTCATAAAATTACTGTTTCTAGTAATTTTCCTTAAACACTTGGTAGACATGTTTGTGAGTTTTTCTTTTCTAGAGAAACAAACATTACTCCTAATATAATTTCAGAATCATTTTGATTACGGATACAACATGTTCTGCTGTATACTATTCTCGATTGCCGCCACATGCTGCTACTTGTATCATCTTTATAGGAGGTATAAATATTTTTTATTTCAATTAACGGTCAAACTATATTTAAAATTTCCAGAAAAGTAGATCTAGGATCATTTCAAGAAGAAGACATTCTTCTTATTCGTCTTGTTGTTTGGGCAAATCTAGCAACTGGGTTGGAGCTTTTAGATTTTACTCCCGTATTCTGGATCTTCGATTCTCATTCACTTTTCCATTTGGCAACAGTTCCAATTCCAATATGGTGGGCTGACTTCCTCGAAACTACTTACGATCTCAGTTCAATTGAACAAAAATCAATTCTGAAAATGGCTTGAAGCCGATTAATAGCATTTGTAATAATTAATTATTAATCAAACTGTTTTATGTACTTGCGTATCCTTATTTATTTCCCCTGATCTTCTTGTACCAAAGCGACTTGTGATTTCTCTTGTGAAAAAACAGATTTAATTTCTATTAATGTGCAATGAACAGTTTACCTGACGATCAGTTTGTTTCTCTAATCGATGATTTTATACAAATTTCAGGGAATGAATGAATTTTTATGTACAACTCGAAATTGGAAAGGCATCAAAAGAATACACAAATACAGAAAATTGTTAGTCGTTAGGAGTTGTCAAAGTTACAAATAAGTCATTGAATTGGTTTAGAATTGCTCATGAGATTCAACGTTGCGGATCTTCTCGACGTTGAACTGCTCGAAGTTCTCCCACGGCTTCTCCCAGATGGTGACTTGGAAGAGAGCACGGTTTCCACCTTCCTTGAGCTGGCAGTTGGAAGAAGAGATCTCCTGAGCTTGCAACTCGCCTTTCTTGCAAGAAGATTCTCCGACGAGAACCTCGAGCTTAGTGTTGATTCCAGCAACAACTTGAGTATGAGCTTTGATGACCTGGAAATCAATACTTGTATTCAGAATCATAAATCTCTACAATATCAAAATATACTCTGCTGTATATAAAAAACGAATAATCCTTCATTCTCGCCCGCTTTGCCGATCGAAACATTTCGTTCTCTTTCTATTTCATGTCATGTTTTTAATGTTTGCTTTTCACCTTATCTAGTTTTTCTTTCAATCGTGCTGTCATTTTTTTTTTCATTTTCTGTCTTTTCATTATCATATTCTCCCGATCAATCGAAAATGCCCACCGAATCGTCTGTTTCATCCTATACCTGCAGTACAGATGAGAGTACCAGACAAAGAAAAGTATGAGCTTTCATATTTTGATTTCTAGAAAACTTGCATTTTCAGGAAGTTGAGCAGCTGCCTAAAATTGGCTATTCTCTTGATGAGCTGAATGCGAAAAGAATTGAGCCCAAGTGGCGGGTTACCAAGTGATCACAAGATATTCACGTAGAAACATAATCGCCAATTTCAGATTAGCCGCAATCGCTATATTCTGGGGAATCTGGGCAGCACTTCTTGCTGGCTCTATCGTTATTGTGGTACTTAATGATAACGATGTAGCGAGCACCACTTCGGCTCCAATCACTACCACAACTAAAGGAAAATAAACCTATTGTGTACTCATCAGTTTATTATGAAGCATGAATTCGTAAATTTTTCTTCAAATTACATTCGCAGGATATCCGTTCATTAGATATTACTAAAAGGCTCAGTTGATAAAGTGATATGTTTGGAAACAAGTTTGCGTTTTCCCCAGTAGATTACAAACCTTAATCGGGACAAAGTAGTATGGACCGTTGTTCGATGCTTGATCGTTGATGCCCTTCACGGCTTTCCAGGCGTGCTCCTGCAAAAATGATGAATTGGTGCTTCGCATTTTCAGAAAGACTCGTAAATTTGTGTATTACGTCATACGTCGGAATTGCATCTACCCAATAGGTTAACGAAGAACTCTTTTTCGAAATCAAAATGGTATTGTTGAAATTTATAATTTTCGGAATTTTCATTTTTATAGGTTGAAAATAAAGACTACGCGATTATTTCAGCCTTTGATATTGTTGAATGAGTCGAAAAGTTAACTTACAGTATATTCTGGCTTTGAAGCATCTTGCTCAGTGAATCCACCAGTCATTTTTGCGTTCACAGTAATTGTAGCACAACTGACAATGAAGGCAAAGACGAGAATGGCTTGCATATTGTGTTGTTTATCGATCTCAGCGTTGTGGTTGTCGGTGTCTCTCCAAAGTAAACACTATTTTTTCACGGTAGGCGGGGACACGGGAGAAATAACGAAAAAAGTGGAGACTCGTGATACGAAATGAACAGTAAGAGATCACAAAAACAAGTTTTAGATAAACAAAAATTGAACTTTTCGTTTCTTATGGCAAATTTGTCTGAGCAATAAAATTGTTAGGAATATATGAGGAATGAGGAGATTTCGTAACTGACCAATGATTTAATCATTGATATCAAGTGTAAAAAGTATGAAGCCGATGACATCAAATTAAATTCTCTTAGGAACAAAGGAAACTGCTGAATAAAGCTGTGAAAAATAGAAAACTAATTCGTAGTGATTCAGAATTTTTTGAAAAAAAAAAGTTTCCGAATTTGTTGAAGAAGCATCAAAACTAATTGAGTACTTTATTCTCAAAGATTGACTTTTAAATATGTTTCAGATTTAGAAAAATGAAGAATGCATTACGAAAAGCTTTTTGAGAAAAAAGTTTTGTCGGGAATTTAAGCACATCGTCCGCAGCAAAGACGTGTGTGTATGTGTGTAAGAAATTGGCAAATATTCAAATTTAAGATTTTCAGTTTTTCTTTTTTTTATACTTGAAATATATTCGAGCTGGTTTATAACAATATATGATTTTGAGGTCAAAAATGTAGTTAAAGTCTGAACCAAGCATCTTGAATAGAAAGTGGATTGAGAAGTTTTTCAGTGAGGCTATCGCAAAAGAAACTCCAATGGCTAGGTTTCTAACAGCTGTCACAAGAAACTGAAGGGAGTGGTTATCCAACTCATGACAGAACACATTAAGACCATCCCAACATCTCGTTGAAGTCTAAACGAATCTTCTCAGCCGTAGAAAATTATGTAAAAAGCCCGTTTGAAGTTCCCTCTTAACACGAGCACATAAAGAAAACTCTGATTACTGTAGAGCTGAACAAAAAAACGTGCGACTGCTTCAAGAACTTCAATTGCAATCAGTGTTGCAAAGAACTCAAAACTTGAAATTACGAAAAACGGAAACGAAAACTGAAGTGAAAAATGACCGATTTAAAGAATGATGGAAACGAATAGGGAAGTTCCGTGCAACACTGATTCCCATTTAGCTTTCCGGACGTATGACCTACTTGAAGGTTACTGTAGTTTTGCCACACAAAACATGAACTTGGAATGTATTCCTGCTTTCTGTTTTTTTGTCGGAATTTTCTATTCATTTTTCAAAACAGTCACTTCTTTCTCTTCTTTTTCTTCATCACCCCCTTCAATTTTCATCTTGTTTCTGGTTCCGGAAAGGGACAAGTCCCCAGTGACACTTGTCGCTTCGAACTCTCTATGCACTCTTTTTTCTTCTTCTTTTCCTCATTTTTTCCAACTAACCCATGACCAAATCTGTGTTGTGTGTGTGTCAAAAAGACTCAAAAAAGGAGTCATTTGGCTGAGTGCCAACAACTGCTTTTCTCGGGTCTCTATCCATTTTTTTTCTAAATACACAACATTTATGTCTCTGTTTTGGCAAGAGAAAAGGATAAAATGCATTTTTCCTCCTACTATAAATGGCATTTCTTTTCTACTTTTTTTTTCCATTTTTATGCCTCCTATCTTCTCGAATTTCGTTTATTTAGGGTCCTCTTGCAGTCTATGTTTTTTTCTTTTTCGTTATTCTGTTTGTTTTTTGAATTTTGAAGGGCAGAATACCTTAAGAACTTATAAGAAGAGTTTTGATTTGAAAAAAGATCTTTGAAGGGAAGTTTACCCATCCACTCAATAATTCATAAACGTACTGATAACAAAGCCTGAATTGATAAATCCATTAAACCTGTTGGGTATATTTTTTACTCACGTTTTCCCTAGATATCACCGCTCACCCACTACAATGATAATGTGAAATAACAGTTGCATTGAAGGATAAATGTTCTCTACTCAGGGAATTTTCGGCGTGATGTTGGCAGTTAGCCGTCGTCAATGGCTAATAGCCATACAAAATGGCTATTAGCCAACGAATTCGGCTAATAGCCGACATGGCGTTTATATGGCGGTGGTGTGGCTATCAGGAAACAGCAGTACTCCACCGTTGCTATCTGGGGTGCAATCGGCAGCTATGCGGCTTCTAGAAGCACGTGGTCGGCGTTTAGGTGGCAGGGAAACGGGATCTAAAAGGCGTGCGTCAGCTCGATGACTCTGACTTATCTCTGAGAGTTGGCGTGATTTTCGTTTTTTCGAAAAAATATTACTTTATTTCGTTTTTTTTTTCAACTTGTCGTGTTTATTTCTTTTGTTTATAACAGGGTAATGCCTAGTTTTTCAGCAGTGCTGAAACTAATGGATGTTCCACCGACAAACGTTTTCGAATGGAGTGAGTGAATCACTTCAATGCGGCATTGTGAGTTTTTCTCCAAATAATATATGAACGTTTCTGACAGAAAACCTTACAGAGAATATTTTCAAAGCGCAACCTACACTCCTTCACCAACTGGACAAGCTCATGGAAACTTCACGCCCCATTTGGTAAGCACATCCGTGTTTTGAAATTATCTCATTATCGAGAAAATTTGCAGCACACAAAACGATCAAGAGCAGATGAATCGGACCAATTAAGAACAAGAACAAGGATCTTCTTCTACTTGCTGCCATCACTAATTTCTTCTGTTTTCATCTTTTTTCTATCTCTTCGTTTTGTTGTTGATTTTACAAGTTTGTCGCTGAATTCAGCTAAATAAATCAATGATTCGGCACACAAATGGCATTATTACGGCGAAAAACCGGCGCCTCCTAGGCGCATTGCCAAGCTAGACGCAAACAGACCTTTTGGCTATTAGCCGCTGAAAATGGCTATTAGCCG
>GL379819.1:469576-522204 GCA_000143925.2 Caenorhabditis brenneri | reverse complement strand
CGGCTATTGGCCCATTTTCCACGGCTAATAGCCTCAAAAATACCTGAGTAGATTGTTTCATGACGTAAAAAACTGAATCTTCAAGAACATTCAGTTTTTCCAGAATAATTGGTTTTCGGCGGACGCTCCGCTGATCATAGTTCCGTGAATAATTACATCCGTTTCCTGAGAAGAATGTTGCAAAATAGCTTTTAAGACAAAAGGCGGAAAGCAACAAATCATGTGGGAAGTATCTGACCATTCATATTCCCCAATTGTGTCGAAAAGTCATTCTTCATCCATTTCCGTCTTCTTTCATTCTTTCGACATTCCATTTGGCCTCATCTTTCTTGCCACCATCAAAACCAAAAATAGCTCAAAGGAGAAGAAAAACCTTTTTTTTCCTCATCCTTCTATTCCATTGCTTCTTCGTCGTTTCTTCTTCTTCCAATTTGCTTCGCGGCTCCTTTTTTCTTTTCTTTTTGCTCCCATTAATTTATTTTTTCATGTATTCTTCTCTCTCTTCCCTTTGATGTCTTCGATTTCGGAATCCCTAGAATGTGCACTTTTTCTTTGATTTTTTGTAGTTAGGGGATTTATTTTAATGCTGTGAGAGTTTAGGAAACCAATGGGTATATTTCAGTCTAAAATAGGAAGACTCTCTCGACTACTGAATGAATGGTTTTCTACAATAAATATCCATCACGTAGTTCCGATACAATATTTCTATACAACTCAAATGGTTTTTTTTGTTACCTTCTGAATCTGAGTTAACTTCTCGAAGTCATGACAGCAATTTTCGGTCGGTTGGAAGTCGGAAGTCGTGCTTCCGGAAGTCAAACATTTCTATGTGCGAGCAACAAGTCACATGTGGAAGTGGTCGTATTTCCCACTGAGAAAATTGCTGTGTCAGGACAAAAAAGCAATTCTTTTGAGAACGTCTTTCTTATTATTTTTCGTTTTGAAAAAAAAAACGATCTTCCTTGTTAGGTACAAAACACAAAAGTTAAAGAATACGGCTGGAAAAGGAATGGTTGGCACTGCAACTCTCCTACAGTACGACATAAAAACAATTGCATGCTTATTTTCCGAATTTCTTAATTCTGAAAGTCCTAACATGATCAACCACAAGTAAGAATCCATGCAAGTCAGCACTTCCTCTGATACGATCTTCATTCCCCTGAGTGTCCATTCCTACTTCAGAGAATCTTCAATCACAGCTATTCGATTGAAAACAAACTTTGAACTTATACATTTCTCACAGATGTTATAAGATTCATTTATTCTAACGAAGGCTATTGAAATGTTCACAAAAATTGTTTCCAATAATTGAAAACCGAATTGAAATCAAGGGAACGAATTTCCATAATGTTTGAAGCGGCCGATTTTTGAAAAATTGTGATAATAATGACTAGTTTTTTCATAGAAAGCCTATTTTATAGAAAAAACAATAGTCTAAATTTCCACAACTACTTGGGATCAAATGATGCATCACATATGATAGGCATAGTCTGAGTCCGTAGGAGAACAGTAAAAGAGTTAGGAATAAAGAATGACGTTATTCTAAAACCTTGTGATTGTTCATCTTTAGAGTCAGTTTTCAACTCCGTTCTTTTTCTTCTTTCCCATGTTTCCAAATGTCCATCCCACACTTCCTGTGTCCCTTCTATCCTTCTTCTTCTCCTCTTCTTCTTCTTTTTCTTTCCCATCACCACCATTTCCGTTCCTTTCTATTCCTCTTCCATCTCATCTCTCTTTTCCGTGTCGCTCATCTTCTGTTGTTGCTCGACGCTTCAAAAATGTTCGAAAAATGGGCGTGGTCCTCGCTTTTTCTTCTTCTGCTCCCGAGGAGTTGTGTTGGTGCTCCTTGGCATTTCGAGCCAAGACTCTGTTTTCTTTTTTTCAAGACCACACACACATGCTTCATCACAACAACTGATGTGTGTGCTCCTAGAGCCCTCACCACGTGAAAACTCATTTTTCTCATTTCTAAAAAATGAAATACAACCATCGTTAACTTCAGGTTGAACTTGTGAAGAATGACCACCAGCACCTACAAACGAACCATTTTGATCACTGGAGCAACTGATGGAATCGGAAAGCAGACGGCCTTGGATCTGGCTGCACATCCAGATAATTTTGTGATTATCCACGGAAGAACTGAGGAAAAGTGTATTGTAAGTGCAATTTTTATCTTTCTAGAATGATGTAAAAGCATCGTAACTTAGTGTTCTTTTGTATTGAATTTATCTTGATTATTTTCATCCGTTCCACTCCCAACTTGACCAGTTTCTTAGAATCTTTCATTTTGAAGACAACAAGACTATGTTCTCTCATGAATATTCATGATATTCCGTGTCTCTATTCCTCCATTCTCATCTTTTTATTCCATTTTTCAGGCGACCAAAGAATGGATCGGAAAAGAAAATGGAATGAGTTCCAACATTGACTACGTGGCAGGAGACTTCGCAGTTCTCAAGGAAGTAAGGAACTATTTGAAAACAAATCTACAGTATTCCGTTTAAAGTCGATTCTTGTGTTTTAAAGAACATGTTTTTGTCTCTACTATTCATCATAAAAATAGCATTGGGGAAAAACTTGAAAGGAGAGAAAAGCTGAAAAACATGTTTTGACCCAAAAAGAGAATGTCTCGTGTTAAAGGTCGCCATCATGGCTGAAGAGGTCGAACGACGATTCCCAGAGCTGAACGTTTTGTTGTGCAATGCTGGAGTACTGTATCCAAGAAGATTGGAGACCAAAGATGGAATGGAGTCCACTTTTCAGGTTTGTGCAAGCATTAGAAGGATATGTTCAACTGTTAAAAGTATTCATTTACCTAGACTGATTTTCTTTTTTTATGGATCAGAAAATCATGCAATTAATGAAGTTGAAGGAACTAAGCGACTGCATTAGTGAGTAGAGAGTTAAAATTTTAAAAAATTGAAAAAAAGCGTGTGTGAGAACATGACAATCCTCATTTTTTGAATTCCAGGTCAACTACCTTGCTCACTATCTTCTTTGCAACCTTCTGCTCCCAGTTCTCAGCCAAAATCATTCAAATGTCATTGTTGTTGGAAGTGTACTTCACACTTGGTGAGCCATCTTCTTTTGAATTTCTAATCATTAACGAGATGATTCGAAATGGTTCTGTTTTGGTTTCTGGACAACCTACAGTATCTCTATTCTCTCTCTCTCACCGATCTTTGAACAGGCTACCATGTTTTTCTGTTTTTTTGCTGGAAAAGTTTCCGTTTTGAACTGCTTCTGAAATGTTTTTTGGATGGTGTTTTCACTGTTTTCCTTCTCTTTTTGAAAACACGATTCTTCGAAATCGTAGACTGACATGACATTTCTCAAGACAATCTAATTGAATGTTCCGTTTTCCGGTTTCTTTGAAAATAACACGTTTTGTTTGCAACGTGGAATCCATAGTTTGTGTGCTTTGAATGCACGGATTTTATGTAGAGATTGAGTTGACGAGAACAAAGAAAAGAAAGGAAAGAGCACACACATTTTAGGGGGTCAATTTTTGAAATTGCATCCGATATTTCCCCTGGGGGAACACAAACCCACAAAACCAAAAAGAATAGAATGGTGAAGAAAAATTGGATAAAAAAAGAAAATAAAAAGCACTTTCTATTTGAGAAATATTCGAGTGAATCTCAAAAAAATTTTTGAGAAACAGAATCCAAAATCTCATAGGTACGGTATCAATTGTTTTTGACTACTTATGGTGGCCATAACACTATCTGAATGGTGTAAAGTTCAGAAAGAATTGTTAGCATTCAGCTTTTCCCAGTCTCACAATACATCGTTGTGTGAATTACTTATTTCTAAGTATTTCTTCCACACAGAATCAATGCACCTTTTCCGGTTAAATTTTTTTCAATTTATTCCACCAACCGTTTTTTTTTCTACACATCACAAAGCTCTCCGTGATGCAATTTCCGTAATCGGAAGCTTTCCTCTTTTCTTTTTTGTTCGACAGAAAAACAAAACGCCTTTCTTTGATTTCATTTAATTTCTTCTCTTTTCTCGCAGGCCATCATTAGATTGGGCAGATGTTATGGCTGAAAAGGAATACGAGAAGTACCTACAGTACTCTCGTTCAAAATTAATGTGTCACCTGATGGCATTTGCTCTTCATCGGAGGTAAAAGAACAGAAGAAAAAAGAGAAGTTGAATGAAATTGAACCGGATCGAATTTCAGAATGAATATCGCTCGACAACATGTCAATGTGAACATTATTGAATTGGGAAAAGAGAAGGAACCTAATAATAACGGAAAATTGTGAGTACTCCACACTGACCATTTTAAGAAACTTTTTTAATAAAAAAATTCAATTCAAAATTTGTCTAGAAAACAATAGTTTTCATTCAGGCGTACAACATCAGCCCTTTCCTCTTCAATGTCAACATTATCAATCTGCCGTCAAGCTGGAAATCTTGCACAACTAATCGAAGGACCATGTCTTGAAAAGATTTCTGGAAAGTATTTGGATCCAAGTGGAAAACAAATGAGGTTTTTAACTGTCAAATATTAAAACTCCGAATGAAATTCAATTTCAGAAGTGGTTCCGATGCAACTGATGAACGTCTTCAGGAACGACTTTGGGCTTATTCAAAAGAGCTTTGTCATGATTACATGTAGATAATTACTGTATCAGATTTGCAAAAAAGTAATTTCAGCTAGAAGTTTTCAACCATACCATTCCAGAAGTTTAGCATAAAATGCGTAAACCGGTTCCGCTTTGTTCTCAGAAAATACTCTAAGTTCTCGTCGTCTATAGATTTTTGTGACTGTACATTTTGTAACTTTGAAATAAACCATTGTGAATGCCGTCGGATTCTTATTTTGTTTTCAAATATTAAAAGTTTATTTTTGTAGTATCTATGGAAAGTCATGACTAGATGATTAATGCGTATCAAAATGGAGAAAACATGGGAAAGGGATTGGAGATACATTTGATGTGAAAGGAAAACTATTTCCAACTAAGTCAGCGTAATTATTATATCTGATTATGTATGATTTTGTAAGTTATTATTATTTTTTTCAACGGAGACACTCCTAAACGCAGTTCGAGTTGATGATATCAGTGTAGTGGTTGGTCGACAGGATTCGGATGCACTTCTCATTAATCGTGGAGTACATTCATCGTCGTCGAAATGAGTGAGAACTAATGATGAGCATACTGGAGGTGCAATTTTCGGTGGCATTCGAGCACTCTCTTTCAGTGTATCACTTGCTGATGTAGCTTCTTCATCTATTCGGGAAAGTGTTCGAACTTCAAGACTGCCGATCTCTAAAAAATTGAAAATTGAAGGCTTCCGAAAGAAAAAAAAATTACCGATTTCATCTCCCATTACAAATACACTGTCTACATCAGTTTCTGAACTGGCGTATGTGGTGCAACCAGAAGACGTCATTGTTATAGAATCTAACATGGCGCATTTATCATTGCCAACAATATGAGAAGAAGAAGTGGAAGATGTTGTCATTATTGGTTTCACAATCATATTTTCACTGTTCATCGTTCCTTCCTCACAAAGCCATCCTCTCTCAATAATTGTTTTCTCATCACAATCAGAACCAACATTGGACGAAGAGTTCCAGAAGCCCTCCTAAACCTTTTTTCGTTTTGATTTTCTATAAATTAGAGATATTTCTTACATGATTCTGTGACATTTCAAGATGTTTGATTCGGTTTTCTAATGATTGAATGTATCCTAAAAGTCGAGTTCGTTCTCTTTTTGAAACTTCTCTTCTTTCTTCTTCTTCTGATGGCTCGGAACACATTGATGTGGCCATGATTCGTCGAAGTGTAGATTCTTTATGTTTATTGAAGCATTTGCTGAATTCTTGATGCTTTTCATCGTCGTTGTGACCTTCTGATCCACCACTCTGCTCACTACTACCGCATCCCAAATCCTCACTTTCATTATCACAATCCACGTGGGTTGCCACATTCGACATGAGGCTTTGTCTTTGTTCATCAAGATACATACATAATTGACGAAGTTCATCAACTTCTCGTTCTTTTGTACTCAATTTCTCTTCGATACCCACCATTTTTTGGTGATATGATTGCACTTCTTGCTTCATCAGATTGCTTGTATAGCGACCGAACTTTTGCCATTCTCGTGCCAATTTTCTTGTTTTTTGGCGGTCATCGTCGAGAAAACAACATAAATCTCGTAGTTCTTTATTACTGACTGCCAGCTTCTTATTGTCTTCTTTTAGCATTCGAATTTCATTGACGTGCATCTGAAAATAATTTAAATGGTTCTAAAAAAGCGAATCAAAAGCTTTGACTACAACAGTTTAAAATCCGTTATTTCTGACGAATTTTTTTTGCTACGTTTATGTCAAATAATTGAATTTTATATATAATTTTAAAAACAATTTTATAAGGTAGTTTTTATTTTTATTTTTTCGATCACTTACAACACTGCTATCCTTATTCAGAAAGTTTTCAAAAATCCAAGAGCACATTTTTTGAATTTCGGGAAAACAAAAGCAGCAATCTATTAATTAAGAGCAGCTCAATATGTGTGAACCGGTCATTCGTTAAGCAAACAGAAGCTATGCCGACGGAAAGAAATTGATATGGAAAGAGGGAGGATGAGTCAAGTGGATACTGACCTGAACTCTACGATTCGCATCGTTCACTAGATCTGACTGCATTCGCATCAATTTCTGATTCTCATCATCAAGCATTTTACATCGATGACGCATGTGTTCATATTGAAGCTTCGAAGCAGAATATTGCATTTGCTGGAAAAAAATCTGTAAATGTACAGAGAAACGTTTGACTACCACTCACATTCCTAGATACAGGTACAGCGTAAGAGGGTGTTGCTTGAGGTGTAAGTGAGGATGGAGAAGAAAGCACTGAGGTGTTACTTACCACTACCGTAGGATATCGAATAGCTGGAGAACGCGCTGAAAAGTCGTGTTGTCAATTGAAATAGATACAATATTTGAATTCAAATTCATAAAGAAACCATTTAACTCTTACGTGGCGTTTGTTTTGATGTAGAAGCACAAGATGAAGCTGATGATGAAGAAGAAGATGAACCAACTGATGATGGTGTGGTGCTGGCTGCCAACGGTACATGACGAAGTACTGGTTTGGCATAGTGGACAGTGGAAGCCGAACTGCCGCTATCGGACATACTGACTGTAATAAATGATCGTAATCAGAATGATAAAGCCAAGGCTTGTTTTGAATGAGAAAACGGATTGAATAAAGAGAAGGCAAACTGAGAATGTATGGGAGTCGATAGGGAAATGAGAGTCATAGGTGAAAAAAGGAAAGAGGAAAGATGAGCCACGATTAGAATACGAATTTTGAACTGATAAATATCTATTTGATGCATGAAGAATGGCATGATGAGTTATCGAAGGGCAAATAAATGATGATCCGGAAAGATTATATGTGAAATAGATAAAATAACACATATTTCCACAAGTTAAACGAAGATGATGCGCGCTTTTTCACACACGGGTCTTTGCAGCGCGGCACACGCCGGATAATCCGTCCGGAAATGCGTTTACTCAACAGCTCATACTACGCATCCATGATGGAGAAAAGTCACTGTTGCGGCTTGAGAAATGTGAGAAGCCGAAGAGAATACTCAGAAGAAGAGGTTTCAAAATGAACTCTATGAGATTCAGAATTTGTGGGTCAGACACATCTGGTTTACTTTTTTCAAGAAAAGAAGCATATGGAAAGCGGGTCAAAAATGAAGAAATGCAGAGAAACATATGGGTTGAATCAGTTACTTTCTCACAAAACAAAATGTATTATAAAAGCCGAATTTACAACAAGTTAGTTGAGAAGCATAAAGTCAAATGGCAACAAAGTGAATCTTAACAAAGTCATCTGCACGGTCAAATTTTTAAACTGACATTTTCGATCTATGTTTCTTTCTTTGCTTATCATCACAATGGCAACATCAGTGAGAAGTCTCCAAGAAAACACTACTGACACTATTATCCATACATCTTGAATGTTTTGGTATGATTTCGGAATATGTGAGAAAATACGACTCAAACGTGGATTGTGTCACTATCAGGGTTGCGTCACATATGGTGTTAGTATAACTCGGAACAAACATACGTAACTTTCGACGAATCAGGTAGATCAAAGACTTCCGCACAAAATTGATAAACGGTGCACAACTGAAGAAGCGCCGCCACATTACTGTCGCAGCGGGGGACAAAATTTGGCGAAGAAACAAAAAAAAAGTCGATCGGCACTTTCTTTTTGTCTGCCGACATTGACACCACTACAAAAAAAGCGGTACGCTAGCGCCCCAAAGCTTCTTAACCTTGATGATAGAAATGAAGAACCAATGTAAAAGACGACACTGGTGGTAGATGAATTACCATTTTTGGAAGTCGAACGATGAAGGTTTTTATTGGATGAATAGATAAAGAAAGATGGGATGAGTTGGGGATACATTTTGGATGTTTATTATGTGAAATCAAATATGAATATAGGTCGCCTTATAGAATATTAATGAAATGAACCAGGAGATCCGCATGAGCTATCTATAGAATAAAATTGGGTTTTGAAAAAAACCGCGTAAATCTGAGAAAAACACAGCAGCTGTTGCCTACGTTTCTGTTGGTCTGAAGACGGTCATGAAGTCATAAAAAATCATTACAAACAAACGGAACAATAGGGTGACCGAAGGAAAAAAGAGGAAATAGTGCCCCTCTTAATTTCTCAATTTCTTTGTATTCAAACTTTCGGTGAGATTTATAGCCCTAGCTGGTACGTTGACATAAAAGCGAAAAAGAAGAGATGGAGATTGGAAGGTCATGAGGATGCGCAAAAAGAGAGCAACTAATGAAAAGAACAGCATGTTTTGAATCGGAAACGATGAAGAAGGTGAAATACAAAAACGGTGTACCGGAATGGCAATTAACGACTATAGGAAGAAGTAGGACAAAGTGACATGCGGGAAGGTGTCTGTTTATAATGTGAAACTTGGAAAAATACTGTTTTCAGACTCGATTGTTTTCGGACTGCGTGGACCAACGAATAGAAAAATAACCGAACCAATGCATAGAGCAACAAAAGATAAATAACCAGAAGAGGGCGGAGTCTGAGTTGATGCCGGTCACTGCAGGGAGAGGTGGGGAATGAATGATGGATGATGAGCATAGACACAACGGCAGAATGAATATGCATTTTGGAAAAATGATCTATGAAGTGTGGAGAAGCAACTAGTGAAGAAAAGATTTGTGGAAAAAAAAGAAGAAAGTATTCGAAACGGACAGAATGGCCGCATACAATTATATAGTACGAATTACTCATGGCTAGTCAAAACTTTCGCCAAATGACTTCTTATTATAATACAACAATGAAAATAATAGGTTGGAAGAATTCTGAGTCGACAGGCTAATTTGTATTGACTGTGAAGCTTTAGCTTTATGGAGTAGAACAAATGATGGGGGTTGTATTCCTTTCGAATGAAATTTTCACACCGGAAAAAGAATGAAATGGATAGGGTTCTATTCAGACGACAGAAACAGAACAATTTGATTTAGGGAAAGGGGCTGAAAGATGTGCCCCACCTGTACCTCCCAGGAAGTGACATAAATTGGAACTGACTTTGTGGTACGATACCAGTTTTGTGAGAAGATACTGTGAAAACTGTCAGATACAATTTGGCGCAAAAAAAGAGGGAATGCGTGTATGTCGAACGGGAGGCGAATGAAAATGGACAGTCAAAGGTCTCGCTTCTCATGAAGGTGTTGACGATGATGCGTTTGGAGAAAGAAGAAAAAAGGATTAGGCCAGATAAGATTTTCAATGCAGTACGGCGAAAACCGACGGCAATATTGGAGGAGGAAGAACTGAAAGGAATGGAGATGGTATCGGAAAATGTTCTCACACAGCTTATCTGATCTTGTAGGTACATATAGAGGATTAAGTCCACTCGATGCATTGTGGCCATTCTACTTGTGTGCATAATAATGTTTCAACATTATTACACATGGGTGAAAATAAATAATTGATCATTGTTCAATGACGTATTCTAACTAAATTGGGTGTGAAACATCAAGTAACCGGAAGATTGAAAACAGTAGCATATGTTTTCACCAGTAGGAAGGAATACAACTCTTAGAAACAGCCCACCACAAACAATCCATTCTCATGTTCTTAGAAGGCAAAACCTTTCTAATTTTTTATTGAAAAGCTAGAAAATCATTTCGGTGTTACACCTCGCAAACAAAAATCGTTGTCGAGTAGTCTGACCTTAAATTGCAAGTCGTTTGGCGGAAACAAGAAGGGAGAACACGGCAGGGTGCCGCCATTTACACTATCCGTACTTCGTTCTATTGTGGGAACAATGTAAAACTTGGTTTGGCATGTCATGTACCCATTTCAACTGAAGAAACTGTATTACGGAAACAAAGATTAACAAAACACAAGCATTCGGTTATTTGGAAGAAACATAAAAGTGCGTGGATGTGATGATGGAGCAAATTGTCGGATACTTGAGAAAGGGAGTGAATCCGCGCGGAAACATTTCCCACTCTAGGGCTGTAGCTGCCCTTGTCTACGTAAAACCAAAAACAATGGAAGTAAAAAGAATGGGAGGAGAAAGAAGCGCTGTGGGCAAATGATGAAGAAGACACAAACCCCTATTGTACGATTTCTTGAACTATATTGAAATTGTACTTAGAAAAAAAAATTCCATGATATCACATTTTTAGGTTTGTTAAAGCCCGTTAAGGGCTCTTACTCCCGGATCCTCTGACAGAAATCCATTCTATCGTTAGTACGAAACCTATTCAAAGAGTTGGAATAAAGTTTGAAACGTTCTGTTTTGTAATCGAACAAATGACGATTCCGGTGGAGGTGCCAATCATTCCCCATCATCCGTTCGAACTGACATGTTACACAGTGGACGTTTGAATATTACCCTGTGCAATTCTTCTTGAGCCTCAATGTTTTAAACTCATCTTCGACACTAGCTTACCTCGTACTGGTGTTGTATCTTCTTGCGACCTGAAGTGATTTACAACATTGGGGTTGTATTCGAAAAACGAACACGAGAAATCAGCAATAACACTAATCACGCATTGAAATTTACCAATCACATACATTGACTGAACTACTATTAATAGGTTTCATTATCTTATTCACATGAAAATCACAACCAATGTCATATTAGGAAAGGAAGGAAAGGAAAACGGAATACAATGTTTGTGGAGCAATGAAATCAATAAATTATGTTACGAAATGGAAATTATCCCAAGCCATGGTCTTCGAAGAATCCCTGTGGAGTTTCTTCTTCTTGAATGAGATCTTGAGCGGCAATAGCTTTCAATACTTGTTTTTTGCTAGTCTCTTGTATTTCACCCGCGAGTAAAAATTCGTCCAATATGAAGTACGCTTTCTCGAAGTTGAATATAATATCCAATTCGCACACACTCCCGAAATATTTGTCGAGAAGTTCAACGTACCGATGAATGACTTCCAATGTTATCAGTTCATTGTCATTCTGCTCAATAGCGCAACAGAAATATAGTGATGCGTATCTGAAATAATAATCAATTAATAGCAGAAAAACTCGAAAATATCTAATTCCTAAGCTGACGTCTAAAATGTTGAGCATCAATACATTTGACACTGTTTTTAAATTGAACTCATGCGGCATAGCATAATGGTATGAAAGCCGAATTGAGCGAAATCCACTATTTAACACCACGAAAAAAATAAGTTCTGGCCCGTATCGTTTGAGAAACATACATGTTGTTTCATTAGCGACACAAACACATTTTTAGAAGTTATATTCTTATGTTGTACACAACTATTGTCATGTGGAGATCACAAATGATTATCAATGCTTTTGAATTCAGTCTACTTTTTATGTTTCTTGTAAATGAGCGGCAAATACTTTTGTTACTATTTTCTATCGTCTTGCTTGAGTCTCATCTTGAATCAATTTTTCCTCACCCTCGGCTACACTTAATTTCCTCGCATTTTCATGAGCTTTAATATATCCTAATAAACTATAGTGGGCTCCCTTCGAGTGAAACCTTGTTTTTCACACACTCAATATAATAGTCTTATATAACACGTGTTCATCGTGTGGCGAAAAAAAACTCGGAGTGGCGCAGTGTTTTACACCAATTTCATGCCAATAAATAGCAGAATCAGATCTAGTAGTAGACATTATAAGTATTTTGCTCAAATAATTTTTTTATCATCTTCACTTACCGTTTGTAAACTACTTTCATGTCCTTGTACTCGAGGAAAGCACACATTTTTGGCTTGCGAGCCAAAATTTGAGTGATGAGCTCCCGACAGATCTTCTTTTTTTGCTAAAAATATTCAGCTTGTTCTGATACCTTTGAGACATAAATATTATACCTTATCGGGATAAGCGGTATACCACTTTTGAAGACGTAGTTTGCCCTGACGACTGAATAGAAGCATATACTGCATCATTTTGCCTGAAAACCAGAAGAAATGGATCAGACTGGCTATTAATCTTGTGAATATGATCGAAAAATAGTTGATCTCCAAAAAAAAGACAGGTGGCGCCACAGTTTTATCAATACTCTTAACGAAGCGCCGAAATAACGCGAGCGCCTGGGGTTTAGCTAGCAGTTGAGCGCGGCTGCATTGTCATCATTCAAGTCCTATTTTTTACAACGGCGTTTTCACGAGTACCACCGTGCTATCTGTTTGAGGCTATATCTCGCTTGAAACAAAATTCAATCACGTTTTTAACTCTTCTTTTTGTTATTTGAGTAACCAAATTGAATATCATTTCCAGAATGGGACAGCAACAGTCCGGCTTCGGTGGAAGAGGTACCGATCGCGGTGCCGGCGATGGCGAGAAAAAAGAAAAAAAGAAGTATGAGCCTCCAATTGCTTCTAAGATCGGGAAGAAAAAGAAGGGGTCTAAAGGACCGGATGCTGCTAGCAAACTCCCAGCAGGTATTTATTATATTTTCTGGATTTCTAGTTTTTCTGACAACTTACAGTCACCCCTCATGCGAGATGCCGTCTGAAGTTGTTGAAAAGCGAGAGAATCAAGGATTATTTGTTGATGGAGCAAGAGTTTATTCAAAATCAAGAGCGTCTGAAACCACAGGAAGAGAGACAAGAAGAGGAGCGCGCAAAAGTTGATGAGCTCCGTGGAACACCAATGGCTGTGGGATCACTCGAAGAAATTATTGATGATCAACACGCTATTGTGTCTACCGTTAGTTTGTTTTTTTCTTTGAAGCCGAATCACTATTGAACAACTTGCAGAATGTTGGAAGCGAACACTATGTCAATATCATGTCTTTCGTAGACAAAGAGCAGTTGGAGCCAGGATGTTCAGTTCTTCTCAACCACAAAAATCACGCTGTGATTGGAGTTCTTTCTGACGACACTGATCCAATGGTATCCGTCATGAAGCTTGAAAAAGCTCCTCAGGAAACGTATGCTGATGTCGGAGGACTAGATCAACAAATTCAAGAAATCAAGGAAGCTGTTGAGTTGCCTCTCACTCACCCTGAATACTACGAAGAGATGGGAATCAGACCTCCGAAAGGAGTAATTCTGTATGGTTGTCCTGGCACAGGAAAGACTTTACTTGCTAAAGCGGTTGCTAACCAAACTTCAGCTACTTTCCTACGAATCGTTGGTTCAGAACTCATCCAGAAGTATCTCGGAGATGGACCAAAAATGGTTCGTGAACTTTTCCGCGTAGCTGAAGAGAACGCTCCATCGATCGTTTTCATTGACGAAATCGATGCTGTTGGAACGAAACGATACGACTCGAACTCTGGCGGAGAGCGTGAGATTCAACGTACAATGCTGGAACTCCTTAACCAACTTGACGGTTTCGATTCCCGAGGAGATGTCAAAGTTCTTATGGCGACCAATCGCATTGAATCTCTTGATCCCGCTCTTATCCGTCCAGGTCGTATTGATCGTAAAATCGAATTCCCCTTACCTGATGAGAAAACTAAGCGCCGTATTTTCCAAGTGAGATAGTACTTATTTGTGAGTCTTTTCATAACTTCATTATTTCAGATTCATACATCCCGAATGACACTTGGTGACGATGTCAACCTCGAGGAGTTCATTACAGCTAAAGACGAACTTAGTGGCGCTGATATCAAGGCTATGTGCACCGAAGCTGGTCTATTGGCTCTTCGTGAGCGTCGCATGCGAGTCACAATGGAAGACTTCCAAAAATCTAAAGAAAATGTTCTCTACCGCAAGAAGGAAGGTGCTCCGGAAGAACTTTACTTGTAAATGTGTCCATTCTATTTATTTTTCCTCATTTATTCTATCCCCACTCTTTGAACCCCATTGTCCTATAACCGATTAAATGTATTTGCTGAATCTTTTCTGAATGAGATAAATGGTTCATGATTGAAAAGTACGAAATATGTGGAGTTGTGACATTGGGAATCGTGAACTGGGAAGGTTATGATAGTTTTGACTTGACCAAAGAAAAAAAGGAAACTGAAATAGACAAATACAGAATTACCAGTGAGGAACGGTGATGGTTTTGGATACAATGATAGAATGTTGGTATTTCGGTGTAGTTTATCACTTATCACAAATATGGGATCAATTTGAAAAGGGAATTTTAGAAGCTAGAAGTGAAAACTATGAGAGAGAGTTCAAAAAGAAAAACTGGCTGGGGTTGAAGATATGAAATAGAGTAAAAAGAATCGGTAAATTGAGTAAATTTATATACTGGGATGAATTTAAAATCATTGGAAACGTGATCTAAAGTGGTCGGAGATCGGCATCCGGAAGTGGATGAATTGGCGTCGGAGTGGAAACGAAGTTCATTATGGGTTGACCAGATGGCGTTAGACCAGTGTTACCGGCCAAAAAGTCACCACCTGCAAATGTTTTCAGATGAATGAATCATTTTTATTAAACCTTACTAGGATCCCCTCCAATGAAAAGACTTCCTCCTTGCCCACCGGACGGTGTCTGATATTCTGCATTGAACCGGAAAATTCTTCCAGGAGTGGTGATAGGATGATTCACTGGTGTTCGTGAAAGCATCGGAAGAGCTGAAGGACGTTCGACGTCTTCAGCCAAGGAAGTTAGAGTACGATCCATTTCAATTTTCGGAATCTGTAAAATGTTTTCTTGTTAAGATTTCATCGATTTTTAATTTCTCGAACCTTTAGTTCTGGTTCCACAAAAATGTTCTCAGATCGAGTGATAGGCATATGACAGGCGTTGGAATGAGGAACTGGAATTGATGTGATAATTTGCATCCCAGCAGAACTTGTACTGGCTGGAAGTGCTGGCGGTGGCATTGGGTTGATGTTTCGATCCTTTGAACTTTGTAGTGATGAGATTGGTGGCAGAAGTAATTGATCGATTGAAGGTTTATAGTCTTCAACTGGTGAGTTCTGTTCAGATGAAGATGATGAGTGTCCTGATTTGACTGAATATGGAACTGATTCTGCCCTTGGTAGTTGAACTCTCAACTGATGATGAAGATGATGCTGTGGAAGTGGTTGAGAGGGTGGAGGAATCGTCATAAGACGCATTTGATTCATTCTTTCCTCGGGACTCAACTTGCAATCATGTGTCTCCAAATAGTTCTTCAAACTGTTGAGCTTGTTACGAATTTCGTTCACCTCTGCCGTCTTCTTTTCGTTTAGGTTTTTGAAACCATTGACTTGCTGAAATTATACTTCTTTCATTTATGTTTCAATTTCTATATTTTTCTTACATCTTGCAATTCTTTCATCAAATCTATCCTCCGTTGTCTGCATCTTGCCGCTGCTTCCTTATTCCTTTGACGCCGTTTTAGCTTCTTATCATCGCTATCATCATCATCCATAATATCCTAAAATCCTTGTATTTTAGTTTTCGGTTTCGTTGGATTTTTTTGATTACTCAAAAGATTATCCCATTTCTTAGTCTCTCAAGTGGCTCAATTTCCCCCCGCTCTTCTTTTTCTCAGCTCACACAGGGCTTTTGCTTTTAGGTCAAGACTGTAAAGGTGGGCGCGTTGTGGTGTACGAAGAGAGATGTAGATACAATATTGCATGATGACTAATTTATTTACTTTGCATAGTGTACCTGCTAGGTAGGATGGGAGAAGAGAAAAAGAAAAGGGCGTCTGTCTAAAAATTGGCGAAGAGGAAGAAGGGCAAATGCACATCAGATTTGTTTAGAAAGGTGAAAAGACTGTTTAATTTGATATAAAATGGTCAACGTGTACTACAGTACTTTCACAGTCCAATGAAGGTTTATCTGTTTTGAGCCAAGCATCTTGAAAACAAAATTTTCTTAATAAAAATAAATATCTGGAATTCAAAAAGTGATTTTGAAAGGTTACATTATGATTTATTTGTGTATGAAAATGTTTGAAATACTTCGTGAGATTAACTTGTTTGGATCTAGGAGAATGGACATTGGAGGGAGTTTAAAAACTGCGAGTCATAAACTCCAGAATAGAAAGATTTCTTTCTCTTTGATCTAGCCGATTTCATTATTTCGTGCCTAAACATTGGAATGAATCTACAGTATCCCTCTTTATTTTGAATTTAATTGTTATCAACCCATCTCCAAGTGGGATAGATGTTTCAACGATGACTCACATAGGTTTCAATGAAGCAACTGTTTTCTACACTTCCTTTTTCACTCGTAACACTATCAGAAGACATAATCATTGTCAGAAGAAGGCGAACAAGACAACACAAGAGCTCTTACCACATAAAAAGCGGTTTGGTTTCGATATTGCCACGTCATCACTACCACTAGGTCTTCTCTTTTTTCGAAGAAGAAAGACTTTTCGAAAAGTTTTCCTTGGCGCCAAAATATAATAGCCAAAGAATAGAATAGAGTAGTAGTTGAGGGTTTCAGTGAAAATGAGTCAGAAGTCGAATGACTAGGCTTGATGACGAAACTTTGAGAGAAAAGAGAGCGTTTAGGGAGGTTAACACTGTGAGTCAAAACGAAAAATGAAGTCTGTGAGTCATTGAAAGAGAGAGAAAAGAGGAGTTGAATGTGTTGCCATGAACATACACGATTGAATCTCCACCCACTTCTTAGTCTTCATACCTGCCTACTGTGTTTTTCCACCTGTCCCGTTGGGTTCTCGTGGGTACCCGTTCGTCTATTTCAACTTCTTTTTTATCTGTTCGCCCAATACAGTCTGATTTTCATCGCTATTACTGTAGGAACCCACGAGAACCCATTTATTAATTTGATCTCAATCTGAAGGTGATATTTTTGATCTGGTCAACTTTTGAGGTTAAAGTGATCTGACGAGTTTTCAATAATCATTCTGAACTCGTGTCGTCAAATTAAAACACAAAAGTTGAATCACCGCTGACTGAAAAACTTCAAACTTCACATGATTTAATTGAATATCCCCCAAAAAATATACGTCTACAACCCCAAGCTTCACTTTAGCCTTTTCGACCGAGAGTTTTGAGGAAATATAATAAACTAGTTCATTTGATACCTTTCCAACTAATAACTAATTTCAATCATTTGCTCCGCTTTCCGACTAAATTGGAAAATAATAAGTTTATTTCCAAAATTTAGAAAATAACTGATTTGCTCAAATATTCTGAAACTTTCTTCGTTCTTGCTCACCTCTTCCTTTGGTTTTCTACCAGCCGACGACTTCTTTCCTGTGCTGTATTGTACCATAGGCGAAGAAGATGCTGTCGTATAGAAATCTGTAAAGCCTGGTCGGTTGTAAAGATGGTTTGCTGGGATCGCTGGTATTGGACCTGAAAAAAACCAGATTCGGGTCTCTATTTCTATTTTTATTTGATACCGAACGGATGTGGTGTGAGAGGCGAACTGATGCTAGGTGTGAGCGGAGAAGTGACGTCCGTTGGTGGAAACTGTAAATTTCAATGTAAATCAACTTTAAATCATGTTTTGTGTTAATTTTTATCATCTCTCAGATAACTTAATCTCTTTTTTTTATTTTGAAATATTTGTTTTATTCCAGCTGTCTTACGTCATAAACGTTCCTACAATGAAGGCCATTTCCATAATGGGCTCCATCGTACATCCATGACGTGTCCTGATGAGTCATTATGACGTGGCACGCCACCCAGTCAGTTCCAGTTCTAGAGGTGAGCAATAACTCTTGAGTATTGTAATAGTGATAAGCGAATAGAGAGTATGAGGAACAACAGTGATGATGAGGATGATGATGAAGTGTATAAGGATAGTGAAGAGAAAGAACACTCCGCCCATTCTGGAGAAAGAACGGAGTGGAAGTACGGTATTTGTTTGACGATTGACTATAGGACTAAAGGCGGACTGTATGAAGTAGAGAAGAAGAAAAAGGTATCGAGAGTGAAGATGATGGTTTATGACCGACGACACTTCAAAAACGATAATTTTTTTGGTAATTGGGAGAATGCGCGAGGAAAACTCATAAAGTGTTTGGTGCTATAACAGCCGTTATATACAAAAATAGCCATGCGTTCTGTTGACCTAAATGATTCGAAAGTTCGCAAATGACAGAGATTTTCTACTGATTAAGAAAGAGTACACTTTCATTGCATATAGTTAGAAAATTGATAAACTTTCCCACTCTAATTAACGTTTCTTCTAAGTTTCTTTTCATAAGAAGAGGAATCTAAAGTGCAGTACTCAGAAGGGAAATATTAGAACACTAGAAACATAAATTTTCTTTCATCAAGGTCGTCATATCTGTGATCAGTTTTCTTTTCATTGCAGGCTATCTTCTATTTCTTCTAAACGTTACCTGAACTCTTTGATTCAATATCCTGAAGTATTTTCCCATAAGAAATAGGTTTAAATCATGAGATTGAGCATTTTGATAGATAAGTTGAAATGGAAATCCTCGTATTTGAACTAATCTTTTAACCAGCTCAACAGATGAAAACGGAAACAATCTGAGGGATTAGTCGGTGCTCGAAAGGTGAGGACAGGGCAGGAAAACACATAAGTATCAAAGGAAGATGGATAGATTACTGTGGAAGTGTGTAAACATGTCGGCGTCTTCTTTTTGGATCCTTTGCACCTATCCTTTCTAATCTCAGATCAAATAGTTTCACATTTCTGGATAACTATAGAGAGAGACGGCTTGTGACAAGAACTTCCATTGGATGTCACTTGAGAAAAAAGTAAAATGATGGCCTCAGAAACTATTAATTACAGGAAAAAGATGCACGAAATGAGTGAGTGGTAGGTTCCGTTTCATGCACATCTCGATTTCTTTGTTTTTGTTTCCGTTCTCATTTTGAAGATTGAACTACGTAATTTAATTAGGATTCCATGAATGAAGCAAAAAGTTTGAATTTCATTCAAATGGGGAAAAAAAGAAAAGCCTAGTTCAAAAGAACAGAAGGGGAGGCGCACGAGATAAGTCATGACTTTTTGAGAGGTAGTCAAGAGAAACGGATTAAATTGAAGAGTTAACTGAATTATACATTTAGAGTAAAGAATTCAAAGAACTATCATAAAGCTTAGGATGCACAATATTGATGAAACCCCTAATTATTTTTCCGACTTTCCTATACGGAAATTTTAAAAACAGATTTTCGAGTTCAAAAACTCAAATTCTATTTTGCCGATCCCTTCGTTTCAAGCATAACTCACGCTTCGTTAGCACAAAAATACGAGATGGTAAACAGACAATTAGTGTAATATTTGTGTTTATCATACCTGCAAGAACTCAGCCCCCAAAAACAATGGAAATCCATATCCGCTTGTTGGATAATATGGAGTGCACGGTGTCAAGGGAGAGCTATCACTCTGTGGATGTGGAGTGTGATGATGTTGTCTAGGCGGAACTATCACTGATGTTGGATGACCTTGATTCACTGGAGTTCTTGGTTCTAACTCGAAATACTCGGAGCCAGAAACAGAGCTCGTTGTGGTGCTAGTCGTCGATGATGGTTGTTCGAACATTCCACTTTCTTATATATAGCAGAGGTGCTGACACACGATCAGGCCAAACACAGAAGGTGAGTAACCAGGAATACGAATAGAAGTGAAGAAGGGAGAAAAAGGATTCTGATTCACGAAGGATGACTCTTCCAGGTAGTGATTATAAAACAGTCACTGATGATGCTTCAGAGGTCCAAGGAGAGAAGGGAGTGATGATGGTGTGACAAAGGCAGGGTGGTAGGTGTAAGGGAGAAGGAAGGGAAAGGAAAAAACGGTTGAGCTGCAGCCTCCGTACTGTGCGCAAGCTCCGCCCACTTTATGAACGATGCCAAATTTGAAATTTGAAAAGTGTCGCCGCTAAATTCAACTGAGAGATTTGATGGAAGAGAATCAAGAACAAGTAGGCCTGATTGAAAAGTTCGAACTTGTGAAAATGAAGTGTATGAAAGACCGTATACGGTATCTCTGCAACATGTAGAAACAGAAAACGGTTGAGAAAGGAGAGAAAAGAGCCATTTGGACGTTTGGATGTTGATGGTGAGTCAGCAACATTGACAAGAGATGGGAAACAAAAATGGTATTGTTTGGGACGGAACCGGAGACGTCGTCGGTCGCCGATGTCTTATTTCGTCGTCTATTATTGTTTGAAATGGCAGCATTTCGATTCGAAACATAATATCTTTCCAAAAATCTAAGGTATTCCATTATTTCTGTTCCGGAATATATATTTCAAATTGGTAAAATGATAAGCTTCCAGCAACTTTAATCCGGCGAATTATATCTCAATAGTTTGATCATGTTACCGTACTATCTTCGAAAAGACTGTTTCAATATGTGAGTGATAATTGCTGATCATGAATACGGTAGAGATTGCTCCGAACAGTCCTATGATTCAGTCGTCACACGCATAGAGGAAGATGGCACCAACAGGTATGTCGTTTGTTGATCCAAGTAACTTTTGAGTGTTTGTATGTCTATTCGAGGTTTGAAAATTGAGAAAAATTCTTGATTTTTCAGTCCAATTAGAGTAAAATAGTATTTGGCTTGAATGTAAACTATTGCCTCATGAAGATCTAGTATCGGTCCAGTGAGCAGAAGTATATCCCTCAAAGTAAAATACTTCGTGTTTGCAAGAGCCAAAAACAATACGTCTCATGTTTATAACTAATGCATCAAGTTCTATAACAAAGATTAGGATCAGGAAATGTATCCAGCAGCTGTTAACAGTTGTCAGAAAGGGAATTCATAGACTGTGAGTTAATTGGCAAAGTAGTTAAGCTTGAACTATATTACTGTACGTTTACTGTAGGTATATACTTTTGTTTCGTGACCTATCCGACATATTCATCACTTTATCTTCCGTTCAGTTTTTGAAATTCAAATCGAGAGTTACCGTATGAATTCCTCTCCTTCTTCTCCTTTTTCTTTTTCTCAACTCATTTCTCCCATTACTTTTGTTTCTTCTCGACAGCTTCATTAGAGAGTGTTCAAATCAGTGGAGACGCAGAATATGCACTTTTCATTTTCCCTTTTTCTTGTATGACGTGATACCAGTGTGTGCGTACCGGTGCCGGAAAAGAAACGACCAAAATAAGACAACGCGAATTTGAATTTTTTGAATGTACGGAGAAGAAAAAGGAGAGAAATATGAGAAGTAGGACAAAAACTAAGAATGAAAGCTGAAGCGGAGAACGACAGTTTTGTACTTTTATGCTACAGATGTTTTTGAGAAAAGCATTTCCATATGGGGAAGGAAATACCTGACAGGGAGAGAATTCTATTCCTCGGGAGATGGGTTCTATTTTTTCCAAATTAACTCATAGTCTCTAACAGTAACCTAAGTCGTCTTTTCATTCATCATTTTTCCAGTTCGATTTGATGCAGTTCTTTCGAAGACAAACATGTGGGGGTATATTGCGTACTCCTCATTATTACGTAACTCACAGCTCTATTATTCTGAAAATCTCCGTCAGATTTTATAATGGGCATGATGAATTGAATTATTCAGAAAACTAGGTTATACTTTTAACCATTATCCAAACACTTTAAACAAAAAAGTAGACGTCGAATGATTTTAAATGAATTTTATGATTAGGCTAAATTTAGGTGTGTGCTATATTTGAAAAAAAAACGGGGTGTTGACTAACAGAATACAAAAAAAGGTTGGTTCATCCAACGACACTCAGGACATCGGATTGGATGAAACATGACTGTTTTTAAATGGTCCTAGAATACTCAATCATACCCTATTAACAAGAGCAAAACGAAGTGAAAGTGTGTTAGATTGACAGTACACCTTATCCAACACTGTGTTTTGAAGTTCTTCAACTAATTCAGAATTGAGAATATACTCAGATATATTTGGATACTTGACGAACTGTTTCCATTAACACATACTCTTTTAGACAAGCCTTCTGAATCAACTATTTCTACAGTAGGATTTGGCTGAAAGAGAGAGCTTTCATTCTATTCCTCAACAGTATATTCACTTTCTGACGATAAATTTTCACATTTTCTTGGGATCACTTATCATAGATTCTTACCTCATTTCTCCCAAAAGTGGAAAATAGGCTTAACAAGGTAGCATTCATGATTTAGTTCATTCGAATACTATCTTCGGTATAATACGAATAGCAGTTAGGTGGGTGTTTTGGTATAACTATAACTCCTCTTCTGAAAAAAAAACGGACTGGGGGTGACGCCTCTTTTGGCTCTCTCCCGTGAGACACACATCTAGTGAGAGTCTTATCCCTCTGCTCATTGTGCTCGAGTACGTAAAGCCTAGGAGCCTGGTAGCTCACGCCCTTTTTGAGTTTTCACACTGAAAATAAGGAATGAGTACTATAAATGTGTAGTTCTCAGTAAAAATGAACACAAATGGAAAAAGAAACAAAGTTAGAAAACATTGATGAGTTTTCTTACTTCACGGAAGTTATCCCGACGTTCATATTCGAGGGTTCTTGTTTAGTAATGAGAGCCGAAATGGAGATAATCTGATTGAGAAACTTACAACTAAGCATACCATCGAAGAAAAGGACTTCATCAAATACTTCGAGACTCACTAATTAATACATCGAAAGGTTATGTTCAAGCAGGGATTATATTTTTCATATGCTTATCTTTTGTGTAAGTACCAATTGTCTTTTCTATATTTCCAGAAACAAATACTTGTTTAGTTTTGAAACAAAGATTTTCGAATGTACTTTTCAAACTAATTAGGTGCTAAATATAAATTTATTTGTCGAATTATCATTTCCGATTTATCGATACATTTTAAGTAACGATCTATCTAGACTCTTTCGTTACAAAGATCATCGTAAAACGGAACATTCATGAGTATATTTCTTCTTAGAAATCAAAGTAAAAATGCCCTTTTGGCTCGTTCAGTGCCACGTAACATAACTCCTTCAGTCCATTCAAACGTTACTAATGAGCTCTCTGATATGGTGTGTGGTTTTGAAGTTTTCCAGTGGTTTGTTCTAGTTAAACTAAATACACATCCATGTTGATTCACACTCTCATAGGGCTTTCATGACCCTCCTTCAGGTAGTTCTGAGAATCTAGACTGTACTTACCTATTTTTGATTCGATATTATTTTCAATGCAGCAGTTGCTTTTTGCCACCTATTATCGGTGTAGTGCTGAAAAATGAGAATATGTCAAAGATGTTTGAAATAAGAGAGAAAAAGAAAAAGCAATAAGACGAAAAATAGGAAGATATTCGTCAGGAGATTAAAAATAAAGCTGGGATGAGGAAACGAGCAGTGAGAAAGTCGGAATCATGGGAATCAAACCAAACACTTTATAAGGAAAGGTGAAAAAACAGCAGTTTTTTGTTGTTCAAAATAAGGTTTGGAAATTATGTGAAATAAACAAAATTAGACACTTTTGTTTTAAAAAATAACCAATGTTGTCTGCTCTATTTTTGGCAAAAATGGCATCTCATAACATTCGGAGAGTTGCAAATATTTTTGGAAGTTCCACAGGGAACTGATCTCATTTCCTGAAAATGGGAATACCAGGTATCTAGCACAAACAAATTGAAAATAATGTTTTCTGTCGAGTGTGTGGAAGAAAACAGGCTTTCAGTATACTGTTAATACTCTAATTGAAGTGCATGCACCTCTATTTTTCCTAGGCATTGCGGCAGTGCCCCACTAGTAGAGGGCCTTTTCAATTGAAAACCTTCATTTTTCGAAGAGCATTTTCGCCCACTGAATGGAAATAATCTAAGCTAATCCTATTTTCAAATATTTTTTGCAAGAAGAAATATTCAAAAGTTTCACCGTAAAATTCGGATCAAAACAGTGTTTCAGTATTAAGGAGAACTCATTTATCTAAGTTTTGTCCCCAGCTGTTTGAGTTCAATTTTTTGAGTTGTAGAAAACCTAAAACGATAAATATTAGAAACTGAAAATTGACTGGTCCTAAGTTGAAGATTTTTTTGAAACAAGGTAATAAGCTTGTGATGAGATACGTTTTACGAGTAAACCCCTAAGCAAATTGAACAAAATGCCAGAAATCATAGTCAAAATAATCGAATAACTGTATCTTCACGTGGGTAAATAGGAAAGTTCTTTAAGGCTGAAAAGTTTTGAAAAATGAAGTTTTTCTTCAATTTCCGGGGAACATTTAGAGGTTATCAGATGAAAAAAGATGAAAGACATGTACAAGAAATGAAAGAAAGAAGTAAAAGAAGACGTAAGAAAAATCAGATCACAATGCATTTTACTGTTTGCCTTCAGACGGCAAACATAGAAAAATAAGTACGAATCTTTCAAAAACGGTTATTACATTTTCGTGTTCTCACTTATCAAAAAATGGACTCATTCGGGACTAATTTTCCCAGACTACAAACAACATAGATAGTCTAAAGTGATAGCGAGATGTTCAGTGATAAAATAACTAGATTCATCTAGAACATTCGATCACTTTTCCCCCAAAACCATAAAAATAACCTCCCTGCAAGTTTTTTACGACATACGGCCAGTTTTCTCACTACGTGTACTTTATTCTACCACATTTTATGTTCACTATTATTAAAACTAAACTTCGTCAAAATTCCATTTATGGACTTATCGCAAGAAAATAGAGAAATTCGAAAAGTTTTCTGAAACGGAAGTAATATATATTTGGGTTTTAAGGTGGCCGTTCTGAATCAGAGACATAAAAATATAGGCGGATTTGTAGGAGAAGAGCCGGTGTTTATGCGTAGTCTAGTCTGCTTTTCTGTCTTCGTCGACGGAAAAATAACATATGTTCTGATTAATGACTCATTCATCCACTAGGAGTTTTTTCTCTGTTTCTTGCTTCACGTCTTCTTTCTTATTTTTTCTTATTCACACATACAATTTATATGCGAAAAAACTGAACACTAGCAAAACAGATATTTAGTGATTTTGACTATACGAGCTTCTAGTGGGATGACGATGAATATGAAGAGAAAAGAAGAAGAAGAAGAATGTGTTATTTGAAATGGATTTCGAGAAAAAAGTGATGAGGGCAATTAGTAGTGTACCTAAAATATAACCAAATCCGCTATTACAGAGATTGTGAGTAATCAGTTGAAGAAGTTCCAAATAAAGAAATTAGGATTTTCAGAAAATACATGCACAAGAGCTCTACAGAAGCAAACTTTTCGAAAGTTGGAAATGAAGGATCCAGAATTTTGAAGAGGAACTTCTTCGATTTCTACAATTCTGAATCTTTGTTATGAACTTTGTCAAGATTTTCATATTGTTTTTTGGATTGCTACATAATTTCGATTTTAATGTCAGATGAGTTTTGAAATGAACTGACGATTACAATGGTAGATAAAGCTTGAATCCAAAAAAGTGCAACATGAATATTCTTACCAAATTCCCTGACAAAATGAACTTTTGAAACTTTAGAATGTCTAATCCAGCAGATATCTTAAGCCAGAAATATGTTTTTGTATCCTCTGTCCTCTTAAGTTTTCCAATTCCGTCCGGTTGAGGAATTTTGAGACTTCCGAACGGGAAACCTTAAAAAAGAAATAGAATGCGAGACAACGGTTTCCTTGAAGTCATTATTGGTTTTATATTTGAATGTAGGAAATATTGTGCAAACAGAGACGATCAGAAGAAGATAACTAGTTGGATAATTATTGAAATAGATTTCGAAACAATTCCCAGGAAGTCATTTTATCTCCAACTGTTTACCGTGGATAAATTACCTCGAAAAGTGAAAAAGAAGTGATTTTTCGGAAAACGAATGGCATAATGAACAACATAAATACAATTATAATAACATACAAAAAAGTGAGTGGTTGAAATTCATTCGAGACGCGACACACGATCATTTGGCGCTGAGTCATGCGCGCGATGAAGAAGACGGCCGGCGGTTTGTGTGTCAAAGAGAGTGATGAGAATATGGGACAGAGAGAGTCAGACAAATTGCTGGAAGAGTGTGGAATATAATAGAGATTCAGGAGAATTGAGAGAAAATAGAACAGCGCCAATGAGAAGATATAGACAAACAAAGAAAAGTCTCTCGAATCGCGGTACTCCTTTCTGCTTTGGAAGTGAAAAGCGAATCGGGATGACGTCATCCCGTGATGACTGTGTGTGTACCTGGACGAGAAGTGAGACAGGAAGCTTGCCCCGGAACATAACTTTTATAGATTGTTGGCATTTGGGCAATCTGATAATCGATAGTGACACGTGTGAGGTGTGGGTGTTCATCTAAAAGAATTTGAAAAAAAGTCATATTCAGAGTAACAAAGAAAACGATTTATAGTACACAGTACGGTAGTTTTTTCAAGCCAAAATCAAAATGCAATATAAGGGGTTCATATTTACATGTTGTACGTGTCATCTGAAACGGGTGCCAAAGAAATATTTTCTTGCCCAGAAGTTTCGTAATCGCCTGATGATTCTCCGGACGCTGATCCAGAAAATTCAGACGGCTCTTCTTCAGCGGAGGCTTCATCGAAATTTTTGATCGATTTTTCATACTTATCGTTTAAATCAGATACAGAACCAGATGCTTCACCGAACGGTTCCAGAATGTCTTCCTCGCCAGATCCAGAAGACGTCTCTCCGGACGATTCCGGATTGTCTCCCACGCCCGATTCAAAAGACGTCCCTCCGGACGATTCAAGATTGTTTTCCTCGCCAGATCCAGAAGACATCTCTCCGGACATTTCTATATCAATATTATCTGCAGAACCATCACCAGATGCATCGCTCCTTGACCCAGATGCCTCAGTTTCTTCCACAAATACAGAAGACGATCCAGAACTCTCCTCCTCATCCAATGCAACTTCGCCAGACATTTCATCCGGATTTTCAGTGGAACCCTCTTCTGCAGACCCATCTCCAGAAGCGTCAGATAAGTGTTTTTCCAGGATTTCATACTCCACTGTCTTCGCATTTATCCCCGTAGTGCTTCCGGCAATCTCACTAGAATTTGTCAAAGTCGAATTCATTGTTAATTCTTCATCGCTCTGTTCTAGAGGATTTGTAGTCACATTGTTCCTTTTCGAAGCGGTCATAGCTTTTGTCTCATTTTTGCTGTACATATCAAGAACTAAAAATAAATATTAATTTTTCAAAAAAATTTTCTTAGAACTCACTCAGCTGATCTAAAGTTTTGACGCTAATGTCTAATGGGGAATCGATTGCTTTCAATTCAGGAAGAGCACGAGGAAGTGGAACACCGTTCTTGTCAAGAGGAACAAGGTTCGAAAGAATTTCGTCTTGTTGCGTACGATCTCGGATCTCTTTTGCCAATTTTTCAGCGTACATGCGCTTTAACTCCTCATCCATTGTCGCATCGATTCGGTGTTTTTTCAAATCAGCGTTACTGCAATAAATACATTAAATATACATATATGTTTTGAACCACTTACTTGTGAAGATAATTACATTGTTCAGGCATGAAAGATCCGAGTACAGGGCGAAGAATCGACAACTTATTCTGGCCGGCAGCGATGGGTCGGACAAAAACTTCGGAAAGAAGTGTTCCAGCTGATCCTTCGCAGCGAGTATTGAACTTCGAACGAATACAATCGAGCATACAGTCTCCGATTCTTTAAAAGAAGAGTTTTTCGAAAATCGAGTTTATATGATTCATACCTGCATAAATCATTGGTAAACTGACGGAAGTTTTCGAAACCTTGCTGCGCATCTTGTGGACTCGGAGGTCTTTGTGCTGCAGTAGCCAGCATATCGGCCCATCCAGTTGGAGTTCCTCCAGCCGCTCCTTCCACTCCTTGGAGAAAAGAAAGTGGGTTCGAATTGGTGCCAGTGGCTGCCCCAACGATTTCACTCACTCCTTGCTGAATTCTATCTTGGAAAGCAGTTCTCATCATCCAGTTCATGAACAAGTTTTTAGTTTGACATTGAGCGTCGCATTCTAAACCAAATTATTTATATTGCATTAAAAAAAAAACTATGATTTTCACCTGATTGCACTAGCCCCGCCTCATCATCAATGCATTTGATAGTGGCGTTGAATGCAAGTTCTTGTTCGACGCACATGTAGTGAAGTCCACTTGTCATCATTTCGAACATCCCCCGATCATCTTTATCACATCGAGCATCTTCGTTGACGCATGTGCTTGCATTCAGATATTTTCTGAAAATACAATTCAGTTTTCATCTCATTTGAGGTTAAAAAAACTTACTCGCAAATTCGGTGATAACGTTCAACATGACTCATATCTTGAAGAACAATATTCATAGCTTCTCGCAAATCGCTCGAACAGTCTCGTGGACATTCTCCCATTTCGTCAAAATCAATGATAAAATTCCCATCGTTACGACTTATGCTGTCGCTGATGAAACTTTTCGGTGCGGCGTCACTGAAAAATGGGCTTTCAGTTATAAAAATTCGCAATTATTTTCTCGCACGGTCTTAGTTCATCTAATGGAGAGGAAGGAATATCTTGAACTCTGAGCGTCGCTGGGTCCACCTCTTCTCCCTCGTCTGGCAATGTCGTGTTATTGTCAATTCTTTCTTCTGATCCAAGTAGAGTTTGGATGGCATCTGTGGACTTTGTAGAAACTGGTGGGATTGTAGCCTGAAGGTGAATCTAGTCTCATACTTTTTATCCATGAATGAGTTACCGTTTTCAAGGAAAATTCAGTGTTATTCGGCCACCATGGAAGAAATGATCGTAGATATGCGTTCGCAGTGTCAGTTGATACAGTCGGGATAGGTTGTGAGTGGGAAAGAAAAATAAAAAACAAGAAAAGTATTAGTGTTTTACCACGAAGCATTAGTAGAATACGTTGAGTTAAAGCAGGAAAACTTATTGAAATCTGATCAGTTAATTCAAGATTCGCGGTCTGTTATGCTACTGTACATTTAAAGGCACATAACAGAAGTTATGTTAGAGTCTTGATGGGAAACCGAGATTATGCCCGTCTTGTCTTTTTTGAGAAGAATTCATTTTGAAAAATTTTTGAGCGGTTGTTCTGATGACTCTTCTCTGAATACCGGTAAGAAAGCAGACCCGAAAAAGGATTGTTCTGCTGCGACGCAAAATATAGCGGCGCGCGGAGCCCGGGAAACGCTGACTGCGCTTTCAGATGACCTCCCATATACGGTAGCCCCAAATCAAAAACTAAACGGAATGGATAAAAAAAATAGAAAAAAAAAGAAAAATTGATTTCATCTGCGTCTATATGAGCAAGTACCGTACCATCATCCAGGTTCTCCAGACCGACCAAAAAATGATACGGTAATTATTCAATAAATCTTCAGAACCAATTATCCACGACCGTGTAATTGCCATCTGCTCTCCTATCATGGCTTTGACGGCTCTTCATCACGGCTTCACTACATCGTGCCATTTAGCTTAATATCCATCTTGGTTAAAGAAGTATTTTTCTACCTATATCAATTGTTATATGTAAAATCTTGAATGTTTAGCAGGCAACACGTGTTGAGGCGGCTTTGCACCAATAAAAAATAAATTTATGAAACATTGGTTGTCATCCCTGAGCAGCTGTTCTGGTTGATGAATGAGAAGCATAAAGACGAGGAAGAGGGGTGGTGTAAAAATATGTCGTCGGCAAAGCACTTTTCCTCTCTTTCACCTTTCTCACAGATTTTTTCACATATGTGACAGTTTTCACATTGAGAGCGATCCGTGTTTTTAATTCTAAAATTTCATGGTTGTCTAAGCACAACAAAAGCATATATCCCCAAACACGCTAAGACGAAGGAATTTTTAGAGTTTATCTCTATAGATAACTCCGTTCTTTCGCATAAGTAATTCAACAAACATCTCCACTGTTTCAGAAATTCATTTCCACAGAAACTAGACAACGAAGAGAATTTTATGAGTACATCATCTAGTTAGTCCACCTAAAAACTATTGAATAAGTATCACTGCAACGGCGCCGGATTATCTCTGGTAACCTCTTGTTCTCTTTGTGTTTGTCGTGTTAAAACCCGGTAGCCTAGAAGAGGTGCCTGGTGCAATAAACAAAATCCATTTGGCCAGATGCGTTATCCTCATTTTAATCGACGCCCCATCCTTTTCAATCATCGAAAGCTTCTGCCCCTTTTCTTCTCAAAATTGCTCTTTTCTATTGTGAATGCGAGATGAGCACCACACGGATTGTGCACATGAGATGACCACTTCACACGCAAACAATTCATTGTTTTCTTCTCCAAATCAGAACATTCAAAAAGAATAGCTAATCTGTGATTCTAAATACCAAGTTGTTTTCGATAAAACCTCAGTGATAGTCATTTCTGAGTATTCATCAAAATTTAGGGTATTAGTGAAAGTGCATAACTTATAGAGTGCACCTCGGAATTCTAAAAAAGAAGTGGACAACCATCTGTCACTATACAACAATCCGTTTTCTGAGGCTGATTCATTACTTTTTGTGCTTCCTTCCTTCTACCAATTCAAAGTATTTAACACATATTCACTTTCTCTAATTGAATAATTTCATTCCATTCCTGTATCTGTATACACATATGTATCAGAAAAGTTGGCCTTTCTCTCCTTTTTCCTTCGGAGAGGTCGCTCCTATTTTCTTTTTTTAACGATCCTATTTTATGTATTGCTTTTTCCGTCACTATGCGCTCCAGGAGGGAAAAGTGGAGGGAAGAGATAGCTTTTCTTGTGTAAAACTTTCAGTTTTCAGACAAATATTAGAATCATACACGCCGATTGTTTTGTTTTCGTTTAGTGTGACAACGATCGTTTTGTCTTCGTTGCTCTTAAAAATATATTTCTGCATCCTCCAACATATTCACATTACTTATGACACGTTCCGTTTTGACAACAAAACGTTTTGTTTTGTCTTTTTCTTCTAATTTTTCGTTCATATTTGGTTTCACTTTCAAGTACTACTTCCCCTTCATTTCACCTTTTTCTTTTTATTTTTCCTCAGTATGTATTTTGATTGACAATGATGGATGAAGCCCTATATATTTTATTATCCAAAAACTTTTCCTTTCATATAAAAAAACTCTCGAGAAGCTTCCAAAGAATATTTTTAAAGGTCGTAATCTTTTGGACTCTTCCGGTCATGGTGGTCTTCGAAGAAATTCAATGATTAGAGAAGATTTCCGTTTTCTCACTTCTTGCAAAGTGCAAATTAATAACGGAAGGATTTCAGTTGAGACAAATCTCGATAAAAAAATAAGTGAGAAAAATGCAGACTTTATCTAGATAACTTTCATATTTTTTCGCACAAGTTAGTCTTCAAAATGACAGGCATTCTGGAAATGAAATTTTGTGAGAGGTTTTCCAGGAGAAACCGAATTCGAAAAGTTTCGGTGTGCTCTTCTAATAGAGGAATATCTATAAGGTAAAAGTTTGTTTCATTACTCTTACCCTTTAATAGTGATTGCACTATGTTCCTTATCAGCCTTCCATTTAGTCATTTTGCACTCCTCTTTGCATTTATTATCGCCATTGCCACGTTCAACGTCCGTTTTTCTCTTCTCAACTACATATGTTTTCCGGTGTATATATGTATTTCGATTAACATATTCAATGAACGACATGAAAAATGAGCCACTTTCACACTACGTATCATAATTGAAAGTGGAGTCTGTTGCCTTCTATCTCTCCTCTTCTTTTCTACCAATTTGTTTCACTTTGGACCACTTTTCGCCTCTCAAAAATATTAGCCATTGGTCAGTCTCTGCGTCTCTTCGTGCTCCATCGCCCCTATCGATTCAGATTTTGAGCAACGAAGAGAGAAAGAAAAATGCGAGGAGGGAGCATGTGGAGAAGAAGAAAAGGGAAAAGTAGAGAAGCTAAGGCGGGTTTCATTCATTACTTATTCAAAGAGGGGCCCAGCTTCGGACAACTACTCAACACATGTCTTCCGATTAGCTTCTTGACCGTTTGTTTTTGTTTTTCACAGTGGTTCTTGAGTCTAGGGTCAAACCCTTCTTGCATGCTTCATATATATTTTTCATTAATAGTTTAACAATTCATTTTTAATATAATCCATGAATACTTGAACATTCAAGATAAAGACAAATATAACTATTAATTTATACTTCCATTGTTGTTTATCAGTAATTTCTAAACGTTCATCCAGGGTAATTGGATATCATAAACTGACGAGTTCTCCTAGGTGTCATCCTACTTTTCTTCCTCTCGTCACTGGTCAGACTCCACTTTTCAAAGAATTTGGAAGCCCTTGAACTCGATAACTCCGCCTTCTTGTCCATCTTCTTCCAAACTCTTTTTCTAATCCTTATATTCATTAAAAAATCATCGTCCACATACCTTCTACTTATTTTCGCTTTATCAATTATTCTGACACTATTGCTGTTGTTTTTGTCTTTTGGACCTGAAATAATATGTTGGTTCTACAAATCTTCCTTCATCTCATTTTTCTCATTTTTCAGGAGCTTCCCTGCCCGCTCCGAAATGTTCAAATGTATTGCGGCAGTGGGAACCGTTGTTTGGATGACTATGTTTTTATTTTTATATCTACAGTTATCGAATAATCAGACTTCAGGTTAGTTAACCATCAAATAATTCTTAGTTTTTTGGGTATAAAATTGGAAAAATTGAACTTGGTTACCATTTTTTTCTCGAAGTGTGACCTTACCAAATAATGAATTCCAGGTGGTGACTCAATTCGAGCGTGGCGACAGACAAAGGAAGCCATCGATAAGCTTCAGGAACAGAATGAAAATTTGAAGGACATTCTAGAAAACGAAAGGAGAGAAAGAAATGAACAACACAGAAAAATGTGAGTTTTTATAAAGTTATAGATCTAAATTAATTTTTTTCTTCCAGTATGGAGCAGACACATCAGGTTCCTGTAAATTCAGATAGTCAATCTCTTCCAAAACCAGAACCAATAAAACAAATAATTTTGAAATCAAGTAAATTGGGATCTGTGGAACAGGAAGTTCAAAAAAGAATGTTGGATGATAGAATAAGAGAAATGTTCTATCTTCTTCACAGTCAAACAATTGAAAACTCAACTAAAACTCTTTTGGAAAATCAAATGATTTCTTTAATGGGACTATCAGCAAAATTGGAAAAACTGGAAGGTTCAGAAGATGAAAGAATAAAAAAGAGGTCAGAGATTACTAATAGAATAATGAAGTCAATCAAAAAACTACAAAATCCAAAATCATGTGGAGAAGCCAACACTTTAGTCTGTAATCTGGATAAGGAATGTGGATTTGGATGCCAACTTCATCATGTTACTTATTGTGCAATTACTGCTTTCGCCACAAAAAGAATGCTGATTTTAAAAAGAGATGGATCATCTTGGAAGTGAGTTCTCTCATTGAAAACACAATATTCTTCTCAAAAATTGTTATTGAAGCTCAAAAGCTCTATTTTTCCAGATACTCATCTCGTGGATGGACTTCTGTTTTCGAACCAATTTCAAAATGCTCGTTTGATGAGGCTGTTGGAGTACGTGTTATTGCTTGTCCCTTGGGAAATTTATTTAAAAAGTTTTTTTTGCAGAAAACCGAATTGAAACCGTTTACTGACCCGTCACCAGCCAGAGTCGTTTCACTTGGGATCGTTGACTCTTTACTAACCAAGTAAGACATTAAAAACATTTTCTGAAAGTTTTATGTAACAAAAGTATTTCAATTTGATAAGAACTAAAAACAAATTAGATTTTTGAAGAGGGGTTTTAGAATTTCGATTTCCAGACCCACATTCCTTCCACAAGCAGTTCCAGAGCAGCTACTCGGTAACCTAACAGCTCTTCACTCACATCCACCAGCTTTTTTCGTTGGAACGGTATTCAAATTTTCATTAGAAGCAATCAAATCTTCATCTTTATTTTTCAGTTCATATCGTATCTTATGAGATTCAATTCTGACACGAAGGAGAAACTCGAAGAAGCTGTGAAAGCCATTCCATTTGATAAAGGACCAGTTGTTGGTTTACAGATCAGAAGAACTGATAAAGTTGGAACAGAAGCAGCGTTTCATGGATTGAAAGAGTATATGGAATGGACGGAAATTTGGTTCAAAGTTGAAGAAAAACGGCAAGGAAAACCGTTGAAGAGAAGGATTTTCATCGCATCTGACGATCCGACAGTTGTTCCAGAAGCCAAAAACGAGTAAGTTCAATCTGCGAATTATTACGGTCCTTACCGGAATGTTCGAAATTTCAGTTATCCCGATTATGAAGTGTTTGGAAGCACTGAAATCGCCAAGACCGCTCAACTAAACAACAGATACACAGACGCTTCACTGATGGGAGTTATCACTGATATTTATATCCTCAGCAAGGTTGATTATCTGGTGTGTACCTTTTCAAGTCAGGTAAGCATTGATAGAAATATGAACAACAAAAGTTCAAATTAAACATCCACTTCGATAATTGAATCAATACTTCTAGGTTTGTCGAATGGGTTATGAATTACGACAACCAATGGGAGCTGATGATGGTTCCAAGTTCCATTCATTAGATGATATTTATTACTTTGGAGGTCAACAAGGTACGTATTAAAAACTAAAACTGTTTTCTGAAATTCCGCCTGAACACATAGTCCCAAACTCTTACTTTTGCAGCTCACGAAGTAATTGTGATTGAAGATCATGTTGCTTTGAACAACAAAGAAATAGATCTGAAAGTCGGTGACAAAGTTGGAATAGCTGGAAATCATTGGAATGGTTATTCTAAAGGAACAAATCGACGAACATACAAAGAAGGCGTTTTTCCTTCATATAAAGTAGTCAATGATTGGAGGCAGTTCAATTTCGAAGCACTTTTAGATTAGAAAACTTATTATTTTTCAATTCAATTTCATAGTATTTCATATAGGTATTTCACTTTTTCATTAATATTTTGTTCTATCATTCGGGTTTTAATTTGATACCACTGTTATCCATTTCATCGCGGTTTTTTCTTGACAATTTCTGTGATTTCAAACCGTTCATTTTTTGTTGTATTTTGCTTGTTGAATTCTCAATATTTTTAAATCATTTATTTGAATATTGTCGAAATGGGTGAGACGATCTTCTAACAATCTCATTCTATAATAAATGGTGAGATGTTTTTCTAGATAAAGTGAAATTTTGGTGGTAGTCTATACATAATATGTACACAAAAACCCGTTTCAAAAAGAAACACATGGATAAACTTTGGTTCGTATATAAGAAGAAATTATGGTTCAGAAATGAATGATTCACTTGGTAGGCGCCATGAAACTTTTGCTAGTTCTCCTCAGCTCTACAGCTGTTTTTGTGGTTGGTCAGCAGGAAGAATCTCAAAAACCGGATGATTTTCTGTGGAACAGATGGGGTAAGAACCAAAGTGATTTCTATTTTTAAAAGTGTCTTGATCAGAACCAAGAACAATCGATTGTGTGAGCAGTGGAAAGAAAGACGATTGTGTTCTTCTTGCTCCAAACTCCAGAATTCCTTTTGACATCACCAAATTCAAGTAAGACTTTCAAAAGTTTCTTTTCAATTCATATTTTTTTCTTTCGTACCACTTTTTAACGGTTTTTTTTACCCTCGAGAAAAATATTTTTAATATAAGACAGTTCCCTCCAACATGAAAAAACGTTTAGATGCCGTCGCGAGCCAATGCCACAAACCAACTGGAACACTTTGGCTGTAAACTCAACTACACGATTGGCATGCCCATTGAATTGTCCAGTCAACTTCGATTTATCGGTATGAATTTAACTGTAAAGTTTGTAATCTAAAAGTTAATGTAGGTTCTCCAAAAACGTCCATACGTTAATAAGAACTGCCAAAAGTACTATACTTACGGAAAGTATTGGGATGCTGCTGCAAATGATTGGTACATCTGGCAGACTGAACCATGCGTTGCTGCGATTTCTACTCATTGCCGTTTCAATGATGTTCCATTGACATACAGCCCAGCAAAAACAATTGGAAAGAATTTGGAAGAAATCAAAATAGAGGGAGAGATTCTTCAGACAAAGGAAAGTGAACAGAGGAAAAAGTTTGTCGTTGCATGAGTTTTTCATTCCTTTCATCATTTATAATTTATTATTTTATTGAAATTTAAAATAATTGTTGAATTTGTTCATACGATAAACAATAAATAAAAATCGAGAATAAATATCAGTCACTCGTCAAAATTGAAAGATCGGTATCAAGTACGGTAGATAAGAACAATTAAAACTATCAGTGATTTCATGTAATTTTACTCGGATACGGTGACATTGTGTGGGTGAGCAGTTTCTGCAGTCTGTTTTTGTGAGTTTTTGACAAAAAATATAGTATAGAGCAATGGAATAATTGCGAGTTGCGACAAAAACTGAATCCATTGCACTGGAGTTCTTCTCTTCTTATTCTTCACCAAAACGGCTGGTGTCAATGAAGGCCCAGGGCTCAAACGATATAGACCAGCTAAGATCCAATCTTGAAGAGCAGTTGGAAAGACACTGAGAGGAATGAACATGAAAATAGCATCCCATCCTGGACAGTAACGAAGACGGGGCCACCATGAGAACAAAGCATGGGAATAGCAGTCAACAACCCATCCAATGTTTGGGTTTGCAACCACATTCACACCGGATTCCCAAGCTGTTTCAACTGGAAATTCATGAATAGATGGAAACAATTCAATTTGCTTATGGAACTTACAGTTTCTTCTATATTCTTCTCCGTATTCTTCTTTTGTTTCAATCGATAAATTGTTCCAAATTCGTTGAATTCTCATTCTTTGAGCATCTTGATTCAACAGTTCTGTTTTGAAACATCCTGGTTCTAGAATGTGCACTGACACTCCATACTGTCTCATTTCCAATCGCAAACAGTCCATATATGCTTCAACTGCAAACTTCGCTGTGACATATGGAGCTACATACAATCCATGAAGTCTTCCAGCAGTCGATCCCATTGTAACAACTCTTCCACGACTCTTCTTTATCAAAGGAACAAATGCATGACACATTCGAACAGCTCCAAGTGTATTCACATTCAAAGATGAAGAGTATTCGTCTACCGTACACCAATCATCTGGTCCATGAATGGAGAAAATACCAGCATTATTCACAAGGCCCCATAGTTTTCCGTTCTGTTCTTCTAGAACTTTTGTTACAGTTTCTTTTGCATTGTCTACACTTTGTTGATTAGTAACATCCAACTGAATCGGGTACAGTTGACCCTTCGCTCCTTTTTTGTTGGACCATTCCGTTTGAAGAGTTGTGATGCCCTTTAAAAATTAAGTCTTCTATTAACAAATCCACCGTTTTCAAAGCACTTACTTGTTGGGTGAAACAGGCGGCAAACACATTTACACGCTTATCAAGAAGCTTCGTGGCGAGACGACGTCCAAAACCGCTGTCACAACCGGTTATCAACACATACTTTCCACTCGATTCCACGTAGAAGTTTTCCAGGACAAAACGACGCAAAAGGAAGTAAAGTATGCATAGTAATGGTGGAATGTAGATCAGTTCATGCATTCTGAAATAATAGAATGAATCAAAAAAGAAACGATAAGTTGAATGAAATGAATGAGAAAAAACAGCGAAGGATAGATGAGAAATTAAAATGTAGAGAAAGTACAGAACCGTGTTCTCCGAAAGTGGAATTTAGAGAAAAAGACCTTGTGCCATCAATCATTTATTTCTCGATTGGAGTAGGTAATTTGAGTGAAGGTTGTGATCTGGCAAAAGACAAAATGATAAATAGGTTATAGATATTTGATACCGTTTCGCAAAAAACAGTGGCAATAAAGTGTTTGGATATGAAAAAGAGAAGGAAAAACTTATCCAAACGGCTTGGATTGGATTCTGAAATTCTTCGTGGCACGATAGCTCCAGAGGATAGCTCCTATGAGAACATCTAGAACTGAACTACAAAACATTTTTTGAATTTTAGAGCTAGATCTAAGGTACTGTTCTAAACTAGTTGGCTCTTTGTGTTCTATAAATGTTTGATCCCTTGTTTTATAGGCGATTTTCATTGTTCAGCTCCGCCCCAGAAACGGTAAGTCTTCCTTCAACTTGCGATCAAGCATGACGTTTGCACAAATCACGGAGGAATTCTGAACAGAGTCACACTCTGACCGTCTTGAACTCTCTTACACTCTCGCTCTTCTGGTAGTTTAGGAGCAAACAAAAGACGAGTCATCGGTTGTGAGGAGGGTCAAAGAATTCAAAATGAAACAGCTTGGAGGTGTGAAGAAGTCGTTAAAAATGCTGTTCACTTAATGGATGCATACGAGGAAACAAACATGTAGATCCTCCTTTTTGAAGGAATTTGGGTCAAGTGAAAGTTTAGTAAATAACCTTGTAGACACCTTTTTGGGTGCGAGGCAAAAAGAGTTATCTAGATGAAACTGTTTCATCGGTTTTCGATTCGCAACTTTATGAAAATTAGTTCCCAAAATAAGCAAAGAAGGAAAGAATTGAAAACCCTGCGAAAATGAATTCTGAGGTTATTTTTGTTTAGAGGTTAGTCTAAACCCTGAAAGCTATTATAATTGAACGGTAATTATTTCTGGATTCAAAGAAGAATTGAAAAGAGAGACCAGAACGCAAAAGATCGTACATTCCCTGCGAGATGAAACCTCGAGAAGAGAAGAGACAGAAGGCCGTGTCCTTATCCAAAAGCAAGTATCCGATAGACTGGATAATTGGTGTACGATCTCACACATGTTTTTCTTATTCATTTGTTCGGTTTCAAATCCAACAAAATCGGTTCAGGATTCACAAGAAGTGTTGAAAATGAGACGAACATTTTGCCGTCTGAGACCGAGAATTTATTGTCCAGTCCTTATAAAGTGACGGCTGAAGAAAACGAAAGAGACAGTCTGTTTGCCCTTTTGTATCTCCGAAATTCTCGGCTACCGTTCAATCTTTTCGCTTGGCGTGAACATAATTTCCCTCAGAATCTCCTCTATCGGTAAACTATTTCTTAGAAACATCATCAATATTTATTGTAGGTGGCAAAATATACAAACATGGGTGCAAAACGAAAGTGTAAAAAGAAAAGAATAAGTAACAAGTTATAGTGTACTGTGACAATTGTTATTATTATTGTTGTTGTTGTGATTATGTTGCTCTCCTGATACAGAAGAGTTTCTTTTGGAGTCGACTTCAATAAGGAATGTTTCCATGGGTTCCTGAAAGCAAGTACAAAGTAAACGGTTTAGGAAAAAAGCATTGATTTTGGATTATTCTTCGTCATAGTTCTTCTGGGCTCACTGAAAAATCCTAATGTCTCTATGAATTGGTTACAATAAGAATCCAAGCATTTATATTAAAAAGTCACCAGAGGATCTGTAACAATCCAAAACCTATACTTGATAAACTTGGAATAACTGGTTTCCCTTATCCTCTTTCGAACATTTTTTTTCTTTCATCTACTATTATAAATGTGATCAGTCAAACAAAATGGGTCACTGCCGATTAACTATGCCCTTTTCTTCAAATCTGAATCGTAAAATGTTCAAACCTTGACTCCTTTAACTTTAATCTTTCCACGACTCTGCACTCGATATCCACCCGCTTGCAGAATCAATCCCATATCCGTTGTGGCATGAATCTTCCGAGGTTCTCCATGAGTATCCATTCTACTTGCTAGATTTACAGTATTTCCCCAAATGTCATACTGTGGTTTTTGTGCTCCTATCACTCCAGCTACCAATGGTCCTACACTCATTCCAATTCTGAGCTCAAAGTTTTGGAACGAATCTCTATTGAGGGCATCTAAGATCTGTGACATTGCCAATGCAAATTCAATCATAAGATTTGCATTTCGGAATGACATATTTCCTTGACGAAGGTTGTTATTAAACTTGCCAGGGTTATGTTTCTCAAGATATTCCTATAATTAAATAAATTGTTTTGGAACAAGAACTTTTCTTTGACTCACATCATCGTAATCGTAGTCTGTTTCCGTCTCATTCAATCCAGCAGCTGCCATATACGTACTTCCAACTGTCTTTATTTTTTCGACACTCGAGAATTTCGGTTTGGAAAGCAGTTTATCGAATTCACAAACAATTTCATTCAGAAGACGTAGACACTCCAGTTTTCTATTAGTATCCCATTCGCTCCAAAAATCTTTGAAATTCGGAATGGAGGCAAACATGACACATACATTTTCATGTTGACGAGCATACAACTCCTGCAATAATACATTTTAGTTTGAGAGCATGTTACTGTTCTGTGAACTTATTCAATGACTAGATTGGAATTCTAGATGACTATGAGTAAAATATGTATTCCATATAATTAATGATTTCATAACTCTATTTCTGCAACTTCTTTTTTCAATAGTTGATCAGACTATTGACATAATGACACATTTTGATTCTCTTTTTCTTTTGTTTGTTATCAATACTCGAAGAAAAAAAACTCACGTTGACCGTTCTATCGGGAGATAAGAACTTTGCAGCAACACTTGATGGGAGGATATTCTCAATCAGTATCTTGTTGATATCCTGCATTGTTTCAACATCTCGTTCTTCATTTTGAAATGAAACATGACAAGCACTCTCTCGCTTCCGCTCATAATTTGTCTGAAATACTTGCACTGTCAGTTTAGTTTTTATTCCGAAAACTCACAATCCAGTCAATAAAAAAGAGAAGTATCACAAGAAGAGATAGACTAATTGAGACTATCGATAAGTGATATCTGAAAGTCAATCTCAGGATTAAAAATGTATTGATCTCACTCACCCCATATAGCCAACATAGACGTCTGCTCCATATGCTGGGAATAAAGATAATAGAACTTGGAAGATAACAAAATCGGCAAAGAATAAGAAACAACGATGAGAATACGGTAGACGGTAAAGAATGAAGACAGAAACGAGATGACTGACACAACTGGGGAGGAAAATCAACGAATTGAACGCCATAACACCCTCCAGTTTCGACTTTTTGATTATTATCTGAAATTGGAGATTGGTGAAATTTTAAAAATTGTTTTTGACATACATGTGGACCTATAGGAATACAAGATGAAAGAATGAACGCAACCACTGTGATCAATGGTCCTGCGTAAGAACAAACACGACCTAAAATTGAAAACATCGCCAGCCCAATGATAGTAAAAAACTGTTGGAGAGATATTTGTTGCAGTACATCGGGTCTAAAAGAAACATTCTAGAAGTATGATAAAATAATATGTATTACTTACGGGCAGTAAAGAGAACAAAGCAACAAGTTGGCGATTGCTGCTGGAATGCTCACAATTGTCAGAAGAACACAGTCAGACAGATTGCAAGTTATGGATTTACGACTGAATGGCCAAAGGAGTTTAGGGGATGCTGGAATCGTTGGAAGTTCACAGTTGAACATTGAATTGATACTGAAATCAGGACTTGTTTGAATGAAAGCTGAGATCAAACGAACTTGTTGAATGAGAAATTGGTGAGGTTATTCTCAATTAGAGTCATTGAAGGAATAGTGTTGATATAGGTTGGACGACGTGCAATTTCATCCTGGAAATGGCATTTTTTCGTGAATATCAAACTTTTTTTTGTTTCTGTACCGTTATAATTGTAGGATCATGCGCAGTTGAAAACTTTTTCTTGGTGAAGTTGGCAAAAGGAGTTTCTGCTCCCCAAAACTCGACCATTTTCGATACTTTTGCTTTCATACTCATTCTTGATTGAAGAGCAGGACTCGTAGATAAACGACTATTTCTATATATTGATGCGGTCCTTTCAATTGCTGATGTTTTATCAGGAAGTATATGATAAGTTGGTTGACCGTAGGACATTACATGTGGGTCATCAGCACTAAAACGTATTTCTGTTACTTCATTGTTCCCAACCAAAAGCTTACTTTGCTTCTACAAGACAGTAGTCTCCAAGTAGCATATCTTTTGTCGCTTTGGTTATGTGAACAGCTCCAGGGATTCCACCTGATTCCATATGATTTGCAAGAGTAACATCATCACTCCAGATGTCAAATTGCCATTTTCTGAGACCCATTATACCGCATAGAACTGATCCTGTATGGACTCCAATTCTCATATTCACGTCTACTCCTGTTGCAATTCGAACTTGTCTGAAAGATAGAAATTCGTTTTGTTCTTCGAAACCTCGTCCTACTTGATTGTGTTTATCATTTCCAGTCCCATAACAACACACATATCTGCATGATTTGGTCGATTCACAGGCATTCCTGATACACAATAATAGCAGTCTCCAAGGAATTTGATACGCATACATTGGAGACGTTGTGCATCACGATCGAATTTCGAGTATAGTTCATTTAGGGTTCTGACTAGATCTCTGGCTGATAATTGAGCAGCTAACACTGTGAAGTTAACAATATCAGCAAATAAAATACTGAAAGTTATCAAAATAGCTTTTGAAGCTTGCAAGGAATCCTTACCTAACGTTATCGTGAACTTGAACATGTAGGTCGTGGAATAATTTGTGATTTTTGGAATTCTTCGGTTTCCCACTTCCTGTACTACTCGATTGAATGATACTCTTGCTGACCTGATCTGCCAAGTAAGCAGGTATCACAGACAACAAAAGTTGTTCCTGTCTATCTTTTAACATCTCAAGTTCAGTTCTCCTATAAACTGCTTCCGTCAACTTCCTAGCAATTTCAGCTCTATTCCCTGCTTCATTCGAGTCTGCTACAATCCCCACCAATGCAATGACTACTTGATGAAGAAACAGTGAAATACACTGAAAACATACATGTTTCTTTCGTACAATTATTGAAAAACGATGCTCACCGAGCACATAAAAAGACTGTTGACATTGAGAGCATCCCAATTGATTGCCACAATCAAAAGGAAATTGGCAACGATCCAACTAACGGCTACGACGAAAAAGATGCGACGATGACGAGGAAGAATGAAAAATTGGATTACTGTAACGGACTTTTTGAAACTTTCGAATGAAAAATAGTTACCTGATGAGATACAAAGACTTGTATAAAGAGCAGAATGATCATGCTCATTTGTATGAATTCGTTCGCGACTAACAAAAATAACAACGGGAAGATGAAGAATCCAAGAGAATGCAGGAAGTAAAACACACAAAGAAAGTGATACCAGTACCAAACCAACGCCTTCTCTCTAGAAAAAATTGTGTTTTGTTTTTCAAATAAAAAATGATATCGTGGAAAAATATCTGAGTAGAAAAGAGAACTCACCGGCTGCCGTATACGAATTGCAAAACAAGTTAAAATGAGATATGCAATGAAAAATATTGATACATAGAAACAAAACGGAGACCATTTTTTGACCTGCAAACAGTTCATGGGAAAACAATTGTTTCTCGAACATCAGAGTCTATCCACTTTACTGACAACTCACTCGTTCATGATTCTCTTTTGATTGTGGACGATCTTCTGCTTCTAACATCAACACTGCGTAAACTTCCGAAAAATAATATTCAATGAAGATCTGTGCAGCAGCATAAAGCAACAGCCATAAATGAATTGTATGGAGGCGCGCCTTGTCCAGTGAACGCCAATGCTTCACAAGAACTGAGCGGATTTCAGCTCGCGTCGTCGACATTTCCATCACTGTCGACATTGCGCGCCTGAAATAGATTATACACTTGAAATTACACTGAAAACAATGGGACAGAACAACTTTTGATAACATTTGAAATGATTGAACTTTGAAAATGCAGAGAAATCAAAACAGGTGGAATATCAGAAGGTGAATTAATAAACGCATTTGAAGTCAATGTTCTATTTGTAGCTGATGTTATTTGAAGATTGAATTACGACTAATCAAACTTTGATTCGTATTTTGAATAGAAAAAAAAAAACGAAAACCTAAATACTGAATCATTCCAAAAAAAATTTGATTATCTCATTCATTGTGGAAGTTGAATTTTTGACAATGAACTTCATTTTACCTTTAAAAATTTCAAAGATAAAAAGTTGTAATCCGTTAGAGTAAAAATACTTATTGCTTTCTAAATATCCAATGGATATAACTTCAGAGTAAACAAAATATGGTGTATACCTCCTCATTCTTTTCATTGTGCTCCGTTTTCTGAGCCTGTGAGTAGTTTTCAGCATGACTTGATTGGCTAGAGAATTTCAGTCTTTTTCAGAGTAAATAGCAACGATGTTATGTTGCTGGGGGAGAGAAGTAAACGAGGGAAGCGTGCGTCTCCAAATAATGAAAACGTCTTCATCATCATCATCCTAACTTTTGTGTGCACATGTCTCATTCCATGAGCACACAAAACAAACAGCCTCCGGGGGTTCCTGGAGCTACTAGGACCACCTCAAAATGAAAAATATTTGAAGTTGAAACCGATGATGTTTTTGATATACTAAGAAAACTTAAAACTGATTGGGTGTGTTCTATTCCGGTGGCAACCGGAAAAAGAGCATGAAGAAGAGCATGATGTATAAATAAAGGGATGAGAGGATTAACATATTTGACCTGACGCGGTTTGAGAATAAAGAAAAGAACACCTCACTCATATGACAAAATAAGAGAGGAGAACCGAAAAAAAAAGTGACAAAGTGAATTGAATTTGAATAGGGAAACGAAAAAGATGTGAGATAACTTTGAAGTATAAAGAAAGTAAAGGAAACGAACGGACCCTTCTTTGTCAAAGTGACTTGTTTTTCAAGATTTCTCTCTTGTTTTGAATATTCTTGGGTTTATTTTGACATGGTAAGTTCATTTCTTTCATAAACAGGATATGGTTTAGGAATAGCTCACTCCATCATTATCAAATCTTTTTTGGACTCGAGGATGATGTTGAAAGGAGAAGAAAACAGTAATCTCGGGAGGGATTTTCATATGGGTATCCGCTACATACAAAAACCATTTTCTTACCAAACGGAAACCGTCTAGTCCAATAAAAATTGCATTTCTATTACGGCGTTCAAAATTTCAATCGGAAAATTGAATTCATTGAACATTTTCAGTCTGTCTCTTTGAGACCCTAAAAGATCTGGCTATATTTTGTTAGAGTCTTGTCTGAGGAGTAAAGGTCGACGGGATCGGAATAAGAACAATTCTTCATGAAGCATAAAACAAAAAATATATCCCAAAATCTTTCATTCTCATCTTTCAAAAAAAAGAGTCCGTTGGTTCGTCCCACTCTTCTGTCATTCACACATATTCTCGTCAGAATTTGGCGGTTCATTGTAGGATTCATTCAATCAGAATGAGATATTCTCTTTCATCTACTTCCTCCCTTCAAAAAGAAAGGGCTCAAAAATAGCCGAATAATTCGGAAGATTCATTAAAATTTCACAAGTTTTGTTCAAATCACACGTTTATGTAAAATGGGTTAGAAAATGGAAAACAAGAGTGATTCAGGATAAAAAAATAGATGAGGGAGGAGAACAAGAAGGATCTTTTTTGCGTCAAGTACTCTTCAGGTCAGACTTTTTATGCATATCAATCAACACACATCATTTACTCAGAATCGACGAAGGACAAGAATTGAAGTTTAGGATTATTTTGATAGCTCAAAAGGTTGAGAACATTGATTCCCAAAAAATTATGCTTTAGTATCTAAAAAGGCTTCCTTTTTTTTTTAAAAATGCGTCATTTCTGACTGAAAAAGATTGTCTGCATGTTTATAAACGTTTGTAATTGGGAATATGATGGTCATTGTACGCTTGAAATTGAAGCCATTTTGCACATTGGATCTTGAAATGGTCAACAAAACTTTCCCAAAAATTCTGCAGAAAACCAAAAAGATTTGGAATAAAGCTTTCTTCTCATTTCTTTCCTTTCGTTATTTACAAAGTTTTCCGTTTCCTGAATTTTCTTTGTTCCCAAAGAAAAATTATCCCCTCGAGTATGATTCAGAAGTCATAAGTTGACTTTATCGTCCCTTGGTTTTTTTAGAAGTGAAAGGGGACCTCCCATTTGTCATTTTACCCATACGAGATATGACAATAACAGATACTAGAAATGATTTATATGAAGTTCAAGGCTTTATTCTTTGAGAAATCGAAACGAAAAAGGACTGATGAAAGAGCTTCTGATAATGATATTCTAAACACTAGTTACAGTTAGGAGTCTACGGTGGTCATAGTGAAGGTTCCATCAACCTCCAGTCCAGGAAGTTCTCAATGACCTACAGTAACCCATGAAGGGAAAGGAGTTTCCCATCGACTACAAAAGTCATTGAGATACAAATAGAAATGAAAATCAGGGGATGAAAAAAGCAAAGAAAAAGCCAAAAGTGGTCCGAGTGGATCGCGAGAAATTCGAGAAACATGAGACATTGTGGCGGTGCCGTCCTTCCAAAAACGGATGGATTGAGTGCCAAAATCGGATGAAAAAGGAAAAAATGGAAGAAAAGGAGAAGAAAAAAAGAGGATGGGTGGGATAGAAGAGGGTGAGTCTGGAATGATGATTGACGTTTCTTTTCTCAATTTTATCCATCCTTCCACGTTTTATCTTAACGTTTCAATTGATGGATGATGTGACATTGGGTTCAAAAGATGACGTGTTATTCGTGAAATTATGAATTGAATGAAAATCTGAAATGATCTAACATGATTTCACGAGACAGTTTACTATGATTCCATAATTCTCCTTAACGAGACATTACTGAACCTTCGAGAAGGTCTCAAATAATAATTTGTGCATTGCTCTTTTCCGATCTTTTGAAATTCTTCACAGTTCAAGAGAGCTGACGTGCGTACTACAAGAATCCGTCAAAATGCATATATGTTTTGTTCCTTATTCATGCATACATAACAAAAGAATACAGAAAATACACTCTCATAGAGTATGACAAATTGATTATAACATCGAGATCGAAACCGGAAAAAAAGAAAAATGAATAGGTCAAAGTTTCAAAAAATGTAAAATCATTCTCTGTTTTGCACCCGAGATGTTCTACAGTAACTTAGTTGGAGATATACAGTTGCTCCGGATTAAAGGAAGTTGTACAGCGGAATGGAATACGAAAGATTTTGGTCAGTGACCCTATGAAAAGGTGTAGAATTGCTTAGATACAATTTCTGGAAAACAGTTCCTCCAACTTGATCATCACTATTGAAACTTCAGAATTCCATATTCATTTACATGCTTTCTATCCATCATTCAGTAAGGATTGAATAATAAAAAGGAAGATTCAGTTCTCTGTGAAAACTCTAAAAGAGTACTATGCTCTGTTTTTTTAATGGAAACTTCTTCAGCTGATCTTCTGAGAACAGACTCCCAAATTGGAAATCTCCGGAATCTCGCATTAATTAAGAAACCACAAAAACTAAGATTTTTCCACTTTCCTAACAAACGATTTATGGTGTTTCTATTCCACAGAATGAGGTCAAAGTGTGCAAAACAGAAAACGAAGTAATCTGAATGAAAGAGAAAAGAGTAGATGAAGGAGTATAAGTAGAAGAATAAGAATGATGAAGATGTTTGCATTCATTTCCTTCTATTTTTCTATTGAATACCTAATCATACGGGTAAAATAGAAAACGAAAGAGTGTATGATGCTCTTTTCAAATTTTAAGAATGAAAAACACAATTTTCCATTTTTGAAGTCAAAAACAGGCAAAGGGCGAAAGAATGAAAAGATAGAAGACTGAAAAGACGTCGGGAGCAATTGTTCGATCATTCACAAAGAAAAACGAAACACGAGCTAATTTCTTTCCTCCCGATGCTCTAATTTCTATGCTGTGATGGGAGGCAATTTGGTGAAGAAAGGGTGAAGAAGTGGGGATGAATTGGAAAAAGATGGGAAGATTATTACTAATGCTGAAAATCTTAAAGCTTTAGAGTAGTCAAACGGAGTCCTTTATAATTGAAAAGAACACAGTCTGTATTACTGTACAAAGCAAAGTTATTTCAGACGGGATTTGTGAACTCAGAATTTTCAGATATATTTTGTGAAATGACAAAAAGTAATTCGAAATTCTGAAAAACCGCGGATCTTTTTGTGAAGTTTTAACAATGGTTTGAATAGCATCTGCTCAAAATTCGCAACAGGCTTGTGAAAGCCGAAGTCATGAACCGATCCGCCTTTGTTTGAAACGAATTTTCATGTAATACTTTTTTTGAGTGGAAAAAATCAAATCTTCAATGGTTTGGAAAAAGATGTGAAGTGTTCGTCTTGTCGTATTCCATCAAACAGACTGACTCCTTTTGTGATTGTTCTTAACTGTTTTTGGGACCCTAATTCTCTAACTATCCTATAATTTCTACTTCATCACTCATACAACGAAGAAAGCTGTGTACCATTTATCAAAAAATAGATATGAAAATTGGAAGAAACATAGAAAATATTTTATCATCAAGCTAAAGGCCCCTCGTCTGAATGTGTTCGTGTCGAACTTCGGTGTCGGATTGATGGAGAACGTGGCATGAATGACTGGAACGAATCGCGTAGTTCATCGATTTCAGGTGACGTCAGACCCTGAAAGTGAAAAACAAAGTTTTAATTTTGAGCCTGCAACATATTCACTCACCTCTAAAACATCTAAATCATGTGGTCTCGATGTGCCCACGGATCTTCCTATCAGCACGTCAGCCAAATCAAAACATAACTGAAAACAGAAAAATGACTTCCATAATTTTAGAAATATTCAACTAACACTTTGAAAACTATCATCATCTAATGACGCTTCTTCCTCGATAATTCGAATTACTGCTTGTTCGTTGGCCGATTCGAAGAAGCGATATGCTGCAAAAATGTTTATTTGAAATAGCATTTGTAGGAAGATTCGTAGTTGAAACTCACTGTATGACGTCAAATTTCCAGCAAGCTCATTTGCAGCAGGATTGAAGTTTGACGGTGGTTTGGCACCTATCATATTCATACGGGGAAACACATAGCAAGTGACAAGTTGAGGACGTTCTCCGCGACGATCTTCTTCTTTTTCAGCTCCAGTTGTCCTGATTGGTTGTGCTCGAGTCAAGAACAAATTATGAGCTTGATTTGTTTCAGTCAGGTGTTCGACACATTTGTAGATGTTCCTGAAAGTTTTATACGTAGGAATTTTTCGAAAAGCAGGTCAAAATATTCAGAAGTAAACAATTACATTTTGAACTGCTCGTAGTTCTCCATGCTATTTAGCTGGAATACGATAGCAGGGCAAATCCAACTAGGTGGTCGAATGACAAATACATCCGGAACATCATGTAGGGGTTCACATTTCTGAAAAAACCAATAATGAAGAACGAATGGATGTTCATCAGTTAGAATCACCAACTCTATTAATAAGATCCGAGTCATATGGCCAATACATTGCGTGAAGATGTAAATGGTTTACTGATGCCTGCCCAAGTAGGCTGTTGAAGAGAATATGGAACATATCGTCATCTACAAGCAGCATCAAATCAACGGCAATTCGAACAGCTTGTAAAGTCAAAACCTTCAAAAAGATATTATAATTCGGAGATATAAACCACTTCACAATACCTGTGGATTGCATTTGTTAACAGACGGTACAATAAGAGAATGATCTCTTTCCAAAGGTGAAGCATTAACTGCTACCAAATGACGATCAAGTGGATCATTACTAATAGGATCTGAATCACACTTCAGGTAAAACAGAATCTGAAAATTAAGAAAAAAATGCTTTGAAAAACTTATTGAAAAATCTCGGACATACCTCATTATCATGCAACTTGGTAAAATTAAATCTCAAGTTGTTGAAGGGTTCTTTGATGTGTTTGAAGTGCATCGGCTTTCTTCGTAACTCGCCTCGTTCAATATTCAGCTGGAATATTTATTTGGGAATATATAAATTGAATTCTGTGTTTACCTGCATTGAAAGATCATACTTTCCATCTAGACACCTGTACATACAATTAAGTGAATAATTGAAAGCATTGTACTGTTTTGCATTCTCCCATCGATCATGGAGAAGTTCTTTGAGCTGGAAACAAAAGAAGTTAATATATATAATAACTTTTCTTTTACTCACCGGCTTTTTGGCTTCTTTGTCTTCAGTTGAATGTCCATTAGAATAGTTCTCTTCTGACTCTTCTTTCGGATGATTTCTCAAATCTAAAATGAAATCACTGGGACAGTAGTTGAAGTATGGCGCAGAAGAAGCTGATGGTGAGTATTCGGAGGGAAGCTGAAAAATCGAATTCATCATTTCTGAAGTCGTCTCACTTCTGAATTTTCGTCTAACTTTTGAAAGTGTTCAAGACGTAGCTTGAGAGAGTGTCAAAGAACAAAAATAATCCTGGTAATCTCTTTCGTTTTCTCGGTACTTTGTTTGTTTATTTGAGCTCACAAATTTCCTATAAATTTTAAGTTTCTCGCAACACTTTGATTATGTGGAAGTTGAGAAATAGAATTTTAGTGCTATAAAACTTTGGAAATTGGTGGTTTAAAATTCTGGAGTCAATTCAATTTCCCATTCCATAAAATGGTGAACATGTGGACACTAGCTCGTAAAGTACAAATTGGTTGTCGATTTCGTGTGTTAGGACACACAAGTTTTCAGTTAGAAGACATGACAAAGTGGATGGCGAAAGAAAGAAAAAAGAATTGAATTGCGATTGGTTTGCGATGCGAAAAAACCAAAAGAAGTTGTGGAAGAGCCGGAGAAAATGACGAGGAGTGATAAACGAGCATTTTTGAGTTACCCAACCGGACAAAATATGCAAGACAAATGTGTATATGGCAGAGCTAAGCATGTTCCGCCGTATTCAGTTTTCAAGAAATTGAATTTTTATGAAATTAGGGTGAGAAGAACACTTCCAAAAACTAGTCTATGCCTAAATTTATCAAATTTTAGAATATCCTTTTTCTACGTTCTAGGAACGTTGTTCCGAATTTTTTGTAAGCACATAGCAGGAGAACCTTTAAGCTTTACATTAGATAAAGTCTCACATCACTTTTGGAAACAGGAACTAGAATTGCAGTATCTTTTGGAAAAGAAGAGACTACAGTATACCTGACCCTTAGACTTAGTAACTTCCACTCAGCGTTCCTAGATGCTAAAATAACAATAATTATTTTAAATTACCTGTATTGAAGAGACTGATCTTTGCGTACGCGCATTGGCACCCAACATCACGATTTTCCGCATTGGCATCTTGTCGACGGGGCGGGGTCTTCTGGAACGAGAGAGCATAGATTTAGAGAAAAAAACGAACAGAGTGTGGAAAAGAGTTACGCATGTGGTGAGGAGCACAGATAGACGGATTTGACGAGCTGCCGAGACTGCCGGATGAAGAAGATGAAAAAGCACGGGATATTCAGACCAGGCAAGCGCTAACATATAAGGAGATCTCATTTTGGAAATTTTTAATTTCGTTTTTTTAAACCGACTTTTTTCAAAAATTCTGGAGCGTTACAGAAGTAGCAGGGTTTGAGATCAGTATTGAAAATTCTGCTCTTCGGCCAGAAATTATAGCATCTTCGGACGGGAAAACCTATAATTCCTAATTCAAACTTTTTTGTGATTACAAAAGTGCTTTCTATCCTGCAGTTTGGTTTTTAGTGTTGACATATATTTGAAAAAACAACCTTTATTATAGTTTCACAAACAAAAATATAAAATACATAAAAAGAAAACAAGGAGATAACACAGGTAGAGAGAGGGAGCTTCTACAGAAATGTTCTCCGAACAATTCTGTTAAGCTTCACAAAATTGTGCGGAGAACTTTTCTGTCCACGGGTAAAAAATATTATTCCCGTGAACTTTTTTGAGAGTCACAGAATTGTTCGCGGAACAATTCTGTTAGCCTCAAAAAAAGAATTAAAATTTGAATAAAGACGTGACCTTTCAACAATAAAGTTGAAGAGAGACGCGCAGTGCTGTCTTTTTTCTGGGAATCGATCAGCGTCTTGGCCACAAAAATCCGATGTTTCAGCTGGTTTTTGATGTTTTTCCTTGAATCTGAAGATATATACCTACTATTGATAATTTTCCAACAACGAGAAGATAACTTTTCAAGTGATGTGAGTTTTAAAATCACACCCGTGTTTTTTGTAACTGATCTTAAAGTTATCTTCTGCACTATTGAATTGGACCAGATCGCGATGATGACATTTTTTCGGTTGACTTATTAATTTGCTTGCTGCAAAGACTCATGAGTTATGAAGATATGAACATAACGTACTATTTTGATTCCAATCAGCCACGATGCGATTGGTCATATGCTGATTTTGACCTACCCAGACTCGAAAACTAGAAGATTATCCCCTTGATTAATGTGTTTTGAGGACAAACTCACCTGAAAGATCTATCAAGATCCAGCGGAGACGCCGATTTACCATATTACATCCGATAAAGTCGAATCACCAAGTGCTGCATCTTCCCATTAATACTAAACAAAAACATATACTTACCACGCTCGAATGACACTAGAGAACGATCCCTTCTTTGAGTCGATCGCACATCGAATCCTCCTCGGAGTACTTCACAATCAGCTTCATAAAGA
>GL379819.1:455060-465544 GCA_000143925.2 Caenorhabditis brenneri | reverse complement strand
GACTGGATTGACCGATCGTAGCATCAGGGAAATCCGGATGTGACCGACTGCATCTGTTCAGTAGCAGGGTGAGATGTGTCCTCGCTGCAGGTGACGAGATCATATCGATGAGATAGAGAGATCACCAATTTCTTGTGCCTCTTCGGGAGAGGAAAAACATAATCTAGCGAATGAGAATCCGCAGATATCTCGGAACTCTCATGCGAAGCGATCTATTCAGTTAGACCACTTGAGAATAAAATGGATCACGTGTCCGAAGTGAATCTGATTGTTAGACCACTTTCGCACCCTGATCAGTATTCTTTCGAATACACAAGGTCATTTGTTTCTTTTGTACAACGGTTCTCAAAGGATGCAGGCGGAGAAAAATTTCGTGGATTCACCTGATTAACCTCAAAGGACAGGCCCTCTGAGATACAGATATATTCTCTAACCACAGTCGAGTCCGAAAGTCAACAGGTCTGGGAAGGGAATTTTAGAGGCCCACCCGATTTTATTGTGACTGATACTAAAGGATTCATCATCAAAAAATGTTAAGTTTCAAGTGCTATCAGATAATTTAAAGTTCAATAGATAAAAACACTAAACTTTTTCATTTACTCACATCACTTGAAAAGTTATCTTCTCGTTGTTGGAAAATTATCAATAGTAGGTATATATCTTCAGATTCAAGGAAAAACATCAAAAACCAGCTGAAACATCGGATTTTTGTGGCCAAGACGCTGATCGATTCCCAGAAAAAAGACAGCACTGCGCGTCTCTCTCCAACTTTATTGTTGAAAGGTCACGTCTTTATTCAAATTTTAATTCTTTTTTTGAGGCTAACAGAATTGTTCCACGAACAATTCTGTGACTCTCAAAAAAGTTCACGGGAATAATATTTTTCACCCGTGGACAGAAAAGTTCTCCGCACAATTTTGTGAAGCTTAACAGAATTGTTCGGAGAACATTTCTGTAGAAGCTCCCTCTCTCTACCTGTGTTATCTCCTTGTTTTCTTTTTATGTATTTTATATTTTTGTTTGTGAAACTATAATAAAGGTTGTTTTTTAAATTGATGCTTGTTCTAATAACAAATAGATGTTGAAGTTATTAGCAGGATTGAACGCTGCAGACTCATAGTTTCTGAGATATCATCAGTATTTCTGAGAATTAATGGAAAACTTGAAAATTTTGGAGAAAGGCCAGAAATTTTCGTTTTTCTCTGATTTTCTGTTTATCCTGGAAAAAACACCAGAAAAATCGAGAAAACTTGGTTTTAAAAAACGAAATTAAAAATTTTCAAAATGAGTTCTTCTTATATACTCAAACTAAGTTGGAAGTGTTGCGGTAAAAAGAACTTTGACAGAATAGTATTCCAAAGAAAAGTTTTAAAGGCTGAGTAATTTGGTAGTCATCTTTAAATAAAACTGAAGAAATATCACTCATTTTGGTTTTAATCTGACTGGAGAACTATTTTTTTTGAAACTTAGGGGGACAATTTGTCGATCTCGATGTTTGTGCAGTGTTTAACAATAGTCTCGATAGTCTGTTTATCGATTTATTTCGTGAACTGAAATTTCATACGAAAATCTTCGATTGTTCTGGAGCCAACGCAGTCAACAGGGTCATGTGTATTTGAGATAAACATGCTATGTCTGCTAAACTATCCAGGGTAGTATTTTATCGCTTTTTCACGAATCAAGTCCGATTTCTGTGATGTTTCAAATAATATTTAATAGTACTGGGTTTTGAAAGGAACATATAAATATACATTTAATGGGTTTCGTTGCGGTGCTTACTGTAACTACGTTTTTTTTTGCTGTTTCAATTGCAGTTTTTTTTCCAAATTCCTGCTGTTTCGGACAGAAACCTGTCGAATCCAAAGCATTCTAAAGTTGAATTTTCTTAATTTATACAGACGAATTGATTCAATTCGTCTGTATAAAAAACGCTTCAGAAATTGCATCATTGCAATAAAATTTATAATAGTTTTGAGTTTTAAAATGGTGACACAAAAGTAACAATAAAATTTTTCCGTGAAAAGTAAGGCAAGTCGCGATGCCGTTTCGCTCGCCGACTGCTAACTGAACTAACAAGACAATGGTCAGTTAGTGAGAGCAGCTGTGAAAAGAGTAGTGAAGAGTCAGGAGCACTCAACACTACTAGATAAGAGGGCCTCTCATTCCTAAAGGTTCATTCTCCAGAAAACATCACGTTTTCCAGAATTAAATTATCCGGGCATGAAATTCCCATTTTCTTCCCTATTGTTTTTCATTTGGATCTTCCATTTTCCACCCATAACTTCTGACATTCTTCTTACTGGTCACTTTTCTTTGCGTCTCTCGAAAATATCTTTTGCCTTCTGCGTTTCTTTTTCTTGTCTCTCTCAGAGAACACGCATCGACTCTTGTTAAAAATACAAACAATTCTCCAATCTTTCAGAGAAATTCGAAAAATTTCGACAGTTTTTCTCTTGCATGAAACGGCTTCAGCTTATTTCAACTCTACTAATCTTCACAACTAGAACAATGGCTTGGAGATCAAGTGGATCGAGCAATGCAGAACTCGTGGAGAATTTGAGAAGTAAGTTTTTCTTTCAAAAACCATAAAATTGAATTTCGTTTCTACGAACTCAAAACAGAAAGAACGATTAGCATTTAAAACAATTTTCTGAGATGATTTCAAGGGATATGGCTTCGTAAATGGCTCGTAAAAATAGACGAAAAGCAAAATGTAAAACTTTTGAACGTAGAAGTTGTATAAAACTATAAAACTTCGATGAGAAGCCGACTCAAATGAAGTTGAAATTCAAAACAAAAGAAGAGAAGCGTCACATGAAATTTGAGAGCAACATCGGACTAAAATAGGCGGAAAACAGGATGAGTCTGGTGGTAGAAGAAACGAGACAAACCCAATTAATTCGAAAAGAACTGAACATCAACTAAGCTGGGAACACTAATTATTGATTTTAGTTTCTTCATTTAAATAGTTAATGGATACCAAATGTAATTCTAGAAGTTTTCAGAAAATCGCGTTTTGGCCAGTCGTCGGGCATACGATGCCATGATGGCTGTAGATCGTGCTGATTTTTCACCTCGTCATCCTTATCAGGATGCTCCTCAAGGAATTGGATACAACGCGACAATTACAGCTCCACATATGGTAAGATCTATATTTAAAGAATATTATCAAAATTACAAATCGAACTGAACTTTTTTTCTAATGCTAATTGCCAGGTTTAGAAATAGTGAAGTGAACTTATATCACTGAATTTCCTAAAACATTTTTCTAAAGAAAATTTGACAGCAAAATTCGTTCACAACAGTCTAAGATGACGAATAACTGAACACGATAAAACCATTGAGCCTTCACAAAAGCTGCCAACTGAGCTCTCAGCTCATCTTCCCAACTCTTTTTTCTCAATGGCATTTTTTTTTCATTGACAGCACGCAGCTGCTCTCGACTACCTCCAGAACCACCTGGTCGCCGGTGCTAATGCTCTTGATGTTGGCTCAGGAAGTGGATATTTGACAGTTTGTATGGCCAAAATGGTAGGGAATATTAATTGGTTCAAAAATCAAAATCTACAGTTTAGATTGGTAGTACAGGAACTGTCGTTGGAATCGAACACATGCCGGAATTGGTGGAATTGAGTAAAAAGAATATTAAGAAAAACAACCGTGAACTTATCGAAAATGGAAATGTTTTGATGATTGAAGTGAGTATATTTGATGGCAAGAGTTTGAATTCGATATATTGCCAACGAAGACATAACATCTCGAATAGAAAAAAAACTAAAAAATGAAAAAAAAAAAGAGGAAGCAACAAAAGAAAAGCGGCAAAGGAAAAAGTGCAAAAAACAATCTGTTGTGAAACAAAACATATTTAAAAACTACCTCATTTTTCCAGGGAGATGGTCGTCAAGGATTTGCCGAAAAGGCTCCGTACAATGCTATTCACGTGGGAGCTGCCGCAAAAGGAGTCCCCAAAGCGGTACGTGACTTGACCAAGAAGAAATGAAAAAAAAATGGCGAAATTCGGTTTTCCTTTTTCTTGCTGTGCTGTCCGGATCACATGCACACATGCACAAATTGAATCGTGAATTTACAATGAGGAGGTGTTTCTCTATGCCCTTTTGTTCACAAAAAATTTTGATGAACTTCTAAAAATTTCATACAATCAGGAGGTCAAACATAAAACCACAAAACCGGAAGGAGAGCCATGCTTTACGGATTAGCATAATTATTTTCGATGATCTGCCGCAAAAACTATATGATGCATCAAAATGCAAAACCCAAACGCATTCAATTTGTAATGTAAATTCTACATAATTTTGTCAGAGAACCTATTTCGTTAAATTGCCGACATAATTTTAAAAAAGGGAATTTCACAAATCATTAAACTTTTACAGCTTCTCGATCAGCTTGCTGAGGGTGGCAGAATGATGATTCCCGTGGAAGATAAATACGGAAATCAGGTTTCAAAAAACTTTGAAATCAAAATGTTTTCATTTTGTTAAGATGTTCAAACAAATCGACAAAATAAATGGAGAAATCAAAGAGGAGGTGGTGGCGGATGTGATGTACGTACCACTGACAACCCGCGAACATCAATTGAATCGTCGTTAAAAGTTCAATATTCGATGTGAATGTAAATATTGAATCAAGTTTTTGTGCATATTGTACATTGTTAATTATTTTGTATTCTAATATGTGTATTTTCGATAAACCGAGTGATTCTCAAAATGTCTTTTTGAACTATTCAAGAATTTCCGAAAAGTGATGATTTTCATTTCTTGGAACCTTTTTCTTTCCTTTGGTCAAGTGTCATTCATTAGGGGGAGTAGTCGAGTTTTTGAGAAGGCATAACTCAATTTCTTCTTGTTTTACGTCTTCCCTCATCTCTTTTATTTTTCTAGTTCGTTTACTTTTTATTCCTATTTTCGGTGAAGAAACTAAAAAAGAAACGATGTTATTTTCCTTTTTTCTTTGTTCATTCGAGGGGTAAAAGATTGACATTTCTCTGTCACCGGAAGCTTTTCGTCTTCTTTTGTTTTCCTGTAGAAGACCTTAATTGTTTTGTTTTTAAATGGTAGAATATATGATCAAGTGACATATTATATGACATGTTACCACAAGACGTTTATTTTTCATTTAGAAGGCAAAATACCTCCAATTCTCAATATAAATCGATGAATAGTTTTGATCTTCAGTGATTTCAGAGACTACAAACCCTGTTCCCATATTACTTCAAAAATTAAAAATATCCGTTCCAAACGAACAGAACAAATAAAAACCATTTTAGATTTTTTACTTTTGAATAATGGATACAGTTCATTACATTTTGCTCGAAACCTAGGCTATGGTAAAATTTCTGGAGATTTGGAAAACACAATTGTAAAAATACAGGTGAAGATCATAAAATATCAACAAACTTATTCTCATATCTAGCTCTAGTTTCCTACTAATTTATTTCATAACCTCCAAAAAGTAGATAATATCTTAGTTTTTACATCTGACAAATTCTGTAACGGCGTTCCGTGGACCACTAACTTTACATCCCTTGTTTGTAAATATATTTTATGGAAGTTCTTGTGTTCAGAACCTAGGAAGAGCATTGAAAGAGCTACAACAATTGTACTTTTCTCTTCACTTGAAACCTAATAAATTGTTTTTTTTTTGAAAAGTCATCACTCAAAAGTTCTTTCTCCATTGTCAATTTTGTGTCGTTTTCTAGTCGTTCCTGCCATACACACCCTCTCGTTTTTTCTCTCCCACAAACCCACAAAACTCATCAATTTTCAAGGCTCCGCACATGTTCTTTTTGTTTCGCTAGCTTTTTTCTTCTTAACCACATACACACAAAACTCTGAACCCTCTTGGTTCATTTTCTTTGTTCCTTTCGATGACTTTAGCTTTTTTCTCTTATTTCTTTTATACTTTTAAATAGTAGCAAATGCGGAAAAAATGGGTTGAAAGGGTCTAAAAGTATAGTAAGATTTTAGGAAATGATAAAAAAAAGCAATTTCTTTAGTTCGACGAGTTGTTTTTCCGGAGGTTAAACGAAAGAAGATGCCATCGAAAACCAAACAAAAACATTTTACTTTATTTAGCAGTTTAAGTTTCTCACTAGTTCTCAGGAGCTCTAAAGAATGACCTAGAATTAATAACGTTTCCAAATTCATAACTCTTAGTTATTGTCTTACTGATCAGTTTCTATAAGATATTACAGTATCTTATTAATTTTGTGGCAAGTTTCAAGTGATCTTTTTTATATACAAGACCGCCGCGCCTTCGGCGCTTCAGTCTTGTTTTGTTCGCCGCTTCGCGGCTCACTTTTTACAAATGATGTTCTCGGCTTCGCCGCTCACTATTCAGGAAAAGGTCACGGTACTTTTCTGAATCCGTGAACCTTTTAATGGCGAGAATGACAAACAAATAAATATATATATTTACACACAACCCTCACTTCATTTTTTATATATAAGAATGATTGTTTTGTTACTATTTCACTCTCACCTCCTTCCTCTTCTTACTTATTCTTCTACTTCTTTTTCTTGTTTCCATTTGAATTGCTCTCGTGAAAAAGGAAGACAAAAAGATATTGTTAGTGAGCAGTGGTATGTATATAAATGGTGTTGGTGGTCCCGTGAAAAAAGAAAACGGGGAGGGAGGAAGAAGTTATTGCAAATGACGTGTCTCTTTGTATACTTCAACAAGAAAAGAATAGTAGTTGAAAATGACCCACATTCACCATCATTCTCATATTATTTGCTTTGTTTCTTACTTTACCGTAACACGTTTCACACTCAGTTTAGAAATTTCAGGAGATAAATTTCACCTCGGCAAAAATGCAAGAATCTTGATTTCATTCTCTGATTGAAGGGATATTGCGATTAGCTCTCATTGAGATAAACATTCACTTTTATTCCAAAAAAATTATATATTTCTCCAGCAGGTAAACCGTGTTCAATTTAAATATAATTTCCTCATTCAACACTTCTCATATTTTTTCCAATTCAAGACACAACTATTTTGATCCAATTCCCTCATTTTCGTTCTTCCGTTCTCGGCTCTTTTTCCACTTATCGCCGGGAAATCCATTAACAAAATTAGCGAGGCGGAATGATGTCCTTCGTTGTTTTTTCACTTCTTCACACAATGAATTTTCATTTCTTGGGAGCAATTGTTTGTGTACGCCTTCCCTTTTTTGAGACAACAGACATTTAATGGAAGAGTTAGGTTTTCAGTTTTCAATGGAAACGATGGCCTTCAAAATATCAAATTTCGATTGACTTCGTCAAAAATGGGGGTGGTAGACAATCGAAATGTTTCTGCATATAAACTTTTGAGTTTCACTTTTTTCAGATTCTCATTATTATTTTCTTTGAAAGATTCTTGAATACTTTGACGTCGTATAAATATATATCATATTTCAAAGTGACAGCTTCATCTATCACGTTTCGATTTCCGGTTTTCAAAAAAAAACCCAAGCTATAATTACATTTTTCTCCTCTCACTTTTTTCCAATTTCCGCACTTTTGGGACTCTTCGGAAAACGGAAACTACTATAATTTATTGTTTTGTGGAGCCTTTCGTGAGCCAAAGAAGAAGCTGCGTCCCCTATCATAAATTTCCTTTTTTCTTTTTTTTCCCTACGTCCCGCCCGTTTCTTTTTCCATTTTCCATTTCGGTCACTCTTCCCGCCCCTTCTTTTTATGGGTTTCCAGAAGACCCAACACACAAACGATATCGACTTCAAGCATCACTATTTTACGGGCGGTTCAGGGGAGCATTTTATGAGTGGAAGCTTTTAGAGATGACTAAAAGCCATAAACTCTTTTAGACAACTGAAAAACAATACGGTTTTATATTCGAAATGAGACTAGTCTAGTATTTCGTTGTACAACTAAAAAGTCAATTTGAAAGGCGAATCTCAAATTTTGCTGTTTTCTGTGCGAAGAATAGGAGTAGAAGAGAATTGATGAATGGGCAGGAAGATGCCAAAAATATTCCTTTTTACACGTTTTCAGTTGAGTAGTGAAGCCTAAATAAACAAGACGAGCATCGATTTCGCCATGAGATACTTCCGTACAGAGTTGGTGAAAGTCAAAGTTTGTGATAGTGTGATTGGTAACTCGAAGTGTAAAGTGAAGATCATGAATTAATAGTTCAAACTTCCTAGTTAATGTTGTGGAGTCAGTTTCCGAAAAAGTGGTTCTAAGCGAAAATGAAACTGAAAGTTTGAAAAAGCCATTGTAGTTTCTTGAATAATTAATAAGAATAACAGAACTTCCGTAAGGTAGTACCCTAGCACAATGTTTAGTCATGGTTACAATCTCGCTGTAGAAAAGGACCAATACTTTTTGTAATCTGAAAGTGCAACAAAATTGAATGCCTGAAGTTAATCTTGGTTTTCGTTATCCACCAAAATAAGATGTCAGAATATTTCAAACATACAATTACCACTTCAAAAACCGAACGATAGACAATGAATCAGTGAAATTTCGGTTCCTAATCCAGTTCATTCCTTTTAACGGCTCCTCATCAATTGGTCATGTCTCATTGACCAATTCCTTTTTCTATGCTCATTTTCTTTTATTTCAGTTCATCCATTCTTCTTTCTTCTTTTTCTTTTCTTCCATCCATATAACTAACCTAATTCTGTCATTCGTACTCTTTTCTTTCTTTTTTTTTCGTAGTTTTCGTTTTACCAGTTTCTTTCTTCTTTCTTTCTTCCTCCTACCAGTTTTCATAATTTGTTTTTTCACTAGTACATCTTCTGGAAAAAATTGACAACTGTGTGGGGTAGTGTTGAAAAGAATTGCCGATGAACTCCCGTTTTCTTCTTCTTTTTCTTTTCATTTTCTTTTTTGCTCTTTCTCACTTTCTCCCATGGGACTATGAGCCCTTTTGAAGGTGTGAAAAGACGAGGAGCCAATCCATCTTTTTTTTGAACCACGTTTTGGTATAGGCACCCGTTTTCATTTATATTTGAGTGAGAAGATGGATAGAAGCCTCGTAGATATTCCAGAGTGACACCGGAAAAAAGAAAGAAAACGATTCTCAAAAAGGAAGATCCAAATGAAAAATGTGTTCCTCGGGGGGATTTACCACTCCAACACATCCTCCTGTGAACATACACGTGTCTCAGCTTTTTTTTTTCTCGCCCGCCTATTTCCACACTCCTTGCAATATTTCAAAAAGCGTTGGAAATATCTACCGCATTTTCCTGTCCTAGGTGTAGAACTCGAAGCTATCGTTTTGAAAATGGTCTTGCTTTTAACCGAGAAGAGATTACCGTAATACTTCTACATTGTCTACGTGAAAGATACATTCTGAAATATATTACCCTTTAAAATTTATGGAATTGATGCCGAAACTATTCTCAAATTATCTCTATCTCGTTCCTCACCAAATTACAATGAACTTTTTCAGAAATGGTATCGACCATTCACACCTCGATTCTTCTATGCCTTCTTCCAATTCTCGTCACATGCTCTTTCGATGAAGACTTAATTATTGAGCGTCGACCTCATCATGTCGATTGGGAGGATCTCTTTATGGAATACAATCGATACAGTGCTCCAAACCGTGTCAAACAACAAGTCAATGTTTCTATCGAAGTGGTGAGCATTCGAAATGACAAGATTCTTTTTGAAATGAATCAAGATTGGAGAGATGAACGATTGAGATTTGTTGGAGTAGCCCGAGTGCCGGTGAGTTGAAAACACAATATAATTTGTTTCACGAGTTTCCTTTTCAAGGTTCCATCCCACATCCAGCCTTGGTATCCGGACACTTATTTGCGAAACGCATGGGATGTAGTAATGGAACAGAAAAGTTTGGAACTAAACTTTGATGGAACTTTCCAACTTCGTCAAAAGTACCAAGCAACAGTTGATATGGATGAAACTTCAAAAGTAAATACTCTCGTTTATCCGGAAGTTTTCAACAAAATATTTATAGGATCTATCTCTGGTGATTTCCTCATTCAACAACTATGGAACTGACCGAATCCACTACAATCTTATCAACTCAAAAGTTGATCTACCTAGTCACAGTCATCTCATTTCAAGACAAGTTACAAGGAAATCAGAAAACATTCATTTCGATGATATTCACATCACAATTCATTCGAATCCAATCGACAACATTATCAGTAATAACTCCACATTCTAGATCATCAAAACCTTTTGAATATTTCACGTGTAAATTTGATTTCTGTCGCTTCTTGCATTGGCTTTTTCCTCTATTTTTTTTCGTTTCATATCAATAATTTATTGAACAAAATAAAATAAAATCAAATTAAAAATGTATCCTATTCGAGATCAACATTTAACACCCGGATGTATTGGACATTAGGAAAAAAAAGTCCAGGGAATTGGAGAGAAAAAAAACCCGTTTAGTTTTGATGATTTAACACGTCGGAATTACAGATTTCGTGGCCCTTCTTCCTGGACGTTTATCATTCATCAATTGTCTGTGGAACCGACCTAGATGGA
>GL379819.1:417826-434177 GCA_000143925.2 Caenorhabditis brenneri | reverse complement strand
GACATTAAGTGGGAAGTTGGAGGATGAACTGAAATCTGGTATAAGTTTCATGATGTTCCCATTTTCCATAAACTCACTGTGTATTTGTGGAATTGATAACCGATTGAACTGTCGAAATACATTGCCACGTGGAATAGAACAACTGACTTAGTCCATGAGCAAATGAAGAAAAAGATAAGAGTAGCCAGTGATTTCAACAATTTGACTTCTGAACTTCCTGGTTTTTTGTTCATGCTACTGGAATGACGGATGAACGGAGAGGATGATGCTTGTTCTGAACATGGTAATTTTGTTTTTAGGCAGCTTTTTGTCCGGAGACTTTTCATTAACATGTACTTTAACACCCTGTCACAAGCACCCCCCCCCACTGCGAGTAGAACAGTTGAGAACGTGATGATTGTGCCCCAAAATCGAACTTTTCTTGGAGCAGCTGAAAAATGAACTTTGGCTTCTTGATTAAATTTTAAAACTAACCAAGTGAAACTGTGCACATCAAGAGATTATCATGGTTGATATACAGCTGTTCAATGAAAATTGCAAATGAAGAAAACAAAATCGGTGGTGTGCAAAGAATCAGAAGATATGGGCCTCGTTGCCAGAGTTTGTGTCTGAACATAGAATTTTTCGTTTTGTAGTTGTGTTTTGGATCTTCAGTCAAGAGATCCTGACCGATATGGGCATTCGAAAGTGTGACGTAGTTTGTTTGAATATTTTGAAGGTGCTTCTATTCTTACAATAACTTTTTCAAAGCTCAAATCAACTTGAACACCAAAGTAGAAATTGTTTTGAGCATACCGTATTGGCATCACAACAGCTAACAACAAATCAATGGCCATCATTAAAAACAATGTGGATTGAAATAGAACTGCAAACATGTAAACGACCACAAACCGAAAACATTCATCCCGATGCGTTTCCGTGAATCTTTAAAGAATTGGAATTTAACAAAAGATCAAAATTGATTACCTCAGTTTCAATTTCACAGAAATCAGTTCAGAAATCAAACAAATTGTGTGAGATATAGTAGATATCATCAGAAGACAACCTGAAACCAACATTTGTATGAAATCTACCCAAAAAGGAACACACCTAATTTGGTTCTCAGAGATTTGTACCTGCATGTAGCAACAATCAGGTTTATGTTTCCAAAAAGACCAATACAACAAACAATAACAGTATAAGCTTGTAAAAAAGGCAACATTCGAAAGTAGAGGGGCATTGTGTCCTCCTGAAAATGCATACCTAAAGAAATTAAGAGAAGAGACAAAAAAGAGATGAAGACGTTGTCAGAGAAGCAGAAGAAGACAAATAATAAGAAGAAATGACGAGATACAAAATGTGTGAATATTCCAATAAAACTGAAGAAATTGTAGAAAATTTAATACTTTTACTTCCGGACGCAATAGGGATGAAATGAAAGAAAATAGAAATTCGAAATAAGTTTTGTTTCGTTGGAGTCCTTCTCGAGAGTACATGTTCCGAAAGTATCTATATATTTACAAAATTTGTTGAACAGCGTAAGGAATTCAAAAATGATAAAACGAAAAAACTTGGGCGACACTTCGAGCTTAAAATTCTTTCTTGAAATGTGGTTTCCTTGTTAAAAATAGGCGATGACCACCAAAATATTCTTTGAATGGGATAGGTCTATTTGCATAGAATGCTCCAGTTCAAAATGAGTATTTTGCCTAGAATGAGCTAGTAGTTATCTTAGAAATAACTAGAAATGATGATTCAAATTCAAATTCGAAATGCTATAAGATTTTCATTTCCGGAGACTAAAAGCTGTCTGATTATCAAACAAGAAAAGTTTGCAAGAGTCGGATCAATGAGAGATCTTTTTAGAAGTAATAATCAAATAAGATGCGCTTCGATGAACAAAATATGTTCGAAAGTCAGAAAATTTGCGAAATTCGACATACGAATGTAGGTTCGTTTTCTTTGTTTTGAACGAGATTTTATACTTCCTCCGTTCCAAATTCATGACGTAAGAATTAGGAATGAAAATCTACAAATCCGATTCTCCCATTGTCTTTCAATTCCAGACCAAAAACAACTAAAAAATTAAGATATGTGGGAACTGAAAGTTGTTTTAACGGAGCCTATAAATTATAAGACTTCATGTCACTTTCATAAATATTTCTATTTCTTGTCAGATTATAAAATTAGTTTCCTCTTGCTGAGTGCATTAAAATTGACCGACACTCAGCAAAGTTCAAAGAATGTTAATCTGAAATATTAATTCGTTTCATTGACACAAATATCAAAACTCAGATAGAACGTACACCGGAAAACTTCACTAAATACCGAGATTGTGCCAGACAGAGAACTAGTTCTGTTGATAATTATTCTTATTAAATAACAGAGCTCCATCCTTCAGAAATGAGGTGTTTTTGAAGATTCTGACAAACCTCATTGGGAATTAATGGTGAAAATGTCAACTTTCCGCTCTAACTCCTCCTAAATAACAACGTCTGGCTTCGAATTACTGTCGACTAGAGATTTTTGAATAAGAAATATGAATCAGAATTTGAGCCTCAAGTCTTTTGTTTTGCAGTCCCCTAAGGGTGAATTTCCTTTTCACTTCTTCCTTGTTGTTCTGTTTTTGAGTCATCCAATATTCAAACCGAAGATCTTTTTCATAACATACATACCCTATTTTAACACATCTGCAACTCTTTTCTTCATTCTTTCCTCTCAATTAATCAACAGTTAGTCTGATTCTATTGTTTGGAAGAATTAAATGTCTGCGTCTCTTCATCTCAAACACTCTTCCCTCTTTTTTGAATCGCATCTCCCGATTTGGTCTGTTTGGGAAGCTCCGCGCTAATCAGTTTTGAGGTCAGTTTGCACTTCGAATTGGGTTTCAAAACGGTATCTAGAACCCTTATTCACACCTCTTTTATTCTCTTTAGGTCATTTCATTAAAATCAGGATGGATGGCAATTCACAGATTTTATTTGTTTCGGTTAGTTCATTACTGTTTTTATGCAAATCGATTCATGCAAGTTTAGATTTTACTCGTCTCAACTCATTTGATTACCTGTCTGAACTCTAATTCAATTGATTGGTGTGAATATTGGGCACGGGTTGGTAAAAAAGTAAGTAGTTGAATATAGCTGTAACGCTTTTCTTGAACAGGTCGCTAAACAAAATGAGTTTTTGAAGACTGATCGACCTGAATGTGCTGGATATGAGTTACCGACTGGATTCAAACGGGCTGGTAAGTCTTAGTCTGGAATATAGGTTTACTCAAAGTTTTTGATGCATTACAGAAACGTTCTCCTGTTCAAAAACTGAAATTTACAACTGCTTGGATTGTGAACCAACATGTCACAATCTAGTTCCAAAATGCCGAAAGGTACGACGAGTCTTTGCTACAGTTTTCACGATTCGCGACACCAGAGTACAGCGTAGTGTTCAGGTAGAAACTAACCTTGAGTTTTTGTGTGCTGTGCTCTTGCCGTGTTTTCTGTTACCTACTAATTAAGTGTGCCAAAGACCTTATTGAAATATGTTCAGGAACAATGTAACAAGGGTTGTGTATGCAAAAATGGATTGGCAAGGAATAGTGAAGGGAAATGTGTCACTCTACGTGAATGCGCTTCTCAGTCTCCTCCAAAAAATGATTCGGTTAAAGGAGATGAAGAAGACGGAACTGTCATGAAAAGTTGGTTTTTTAGAATAGAGTTTAATACTTTTTTTAACCATTTATTTAGCTGTGAAAAAGATGGTTCCCGTAATAGTCAACGATGTTTGGAAAGCACTTTTTAACTCAATCAGCACCCCCGATACGCAAATTGCTGGTTCAAAGACAACAACAAAAGACGTCATTACTCCAGTTCTTACACCAGTCGAATCAGGATCAAAGCCTCTCAATATGAATTTTACTGCACCAACACCGTCAGAAGTTAAAGATGAAAAGCAACCGCAAAAAGGATTTTACATTGATTATCCATAAAAAACTATTATTTTTAAGATTTTTGTTTCATAGCCACTATTTGAAAGGCTCTGAAATCACTGCGTAAATTATATTAATTGATGTTGTTGAATGAAACTTTTTTCTCACAGTTTAAGAGAAACGAAAATACTGTAATAAACCAGGGACACTCACTAAACTAAGACATTTTTTACCGGATATCCTTTTAAGATAATAATCCTTGAGGTGTAAGTTGCCAAAAAACTGCAAAAATGCAAGAATGGTTGTGTCCGAAGTTAATTTGTAGTTCTGTAGTTTGGTTTTGTTTCAAACCGCAACATTTTTGTTAAACATACTTTTGAATGAGCTTCACAGCCGTCGTACCCGCCTGTAATTCGAAAGCCTAAAGCAAAAAACATTCCAATATTCAGAGGCCCATATGACATTCATTGTATTTTCATTTCGGTCTGATATTTGTTTTTAGTCCTTCCGGCTGTGATCGCTTTTTATTCAACACTTTCACTTCTTTTGATGAAAAAATGTATTTATTAATTATTAAGTTATTAAAAGACAAGTTGAAATTGAGATTATTAAAAACAGGGATTTTTAAACAAATGACAAGAAAAACATAGGTAAAAACAAAGAAGAAAATCAATTAGAAGAATCCTCCCGCATGCTCCAGCTCCCGAATCTTCAAAATGAGAAGCATCAAAGCATCAGTTTTCCCGGAGCATTCCAAAAGATATTCCTTCACTTGGTGTTTTTGGAAGAGTTCCAATGGAACAGTCTTCTCGAGAAGAACTTCAATAACTTGACGAGCTTCTGGAGTGTTGTGGCCAGGCATCAGATATGAAACCAAGAGATCCATCGTCGGCAATGTGATCTCAGAGCATTTTTTGACATCCTTCATGATTTGATTGAACACGATTCGATTCTCATTTCCCAAAGATCTCTCAGATAAAACTTGAATATGATTCCAGAGTTCAAGAGCTTCCTCAGAGTGAATAGCATACTCATGAATTAAACTGGTGATTTCGTATTTTTGGAAAATGTGATACGGTAGTTCGACGCCATCAAGAAGTTCCATAGCGTAATCGATCTGAAATTGGACAAAGTTAATCACAATTACTTTTCAAAGGGATCACTTACTTGTTGTGGATTACCAGAGCGAATGCCGACTGCAAGAATCATTGCCAAAACCTCATTGATCGCATTGTCGAGTTTCTGACTGTGCTCTTGTTCTTCTTGATGTCTCTCCATAAAGAGTTCTTCAGAATCACTTTCGAATCCAGATTCAGTAGAAGTGAATGATGCATTTTGAACATCATCATTCATCTTCATCTTGACGGTCAAAGTCATCGAAAATTTCCTCTTCAGCTTCATCCATGTTGTTCTCGTCGTCTTCTTCGAAGTCCTCATCAACCATATCAAATTGTAGCTCCAAGGTTTCGTATTTTTTGATGAGGGACTCGGCTTCTGGATATTGATCTCTCATCGCATACACCTTCTCCATCACTCCTTCATACTCATCAATCGAGAAATCCATATCAGTGAGCAATCGGAATGCAAGTTTGATTAAAACTGGGTCAGCCATACACAGAAGAGTTGTAAGAAGGTGGAGATTTTGCATTGGGATATATTGGCCTTGTAGGAATTGTTTCATGAGAGCCTCGTAGAAATTGTCAGCAATCTCTTGTCTCTCTCTGTCCATCCCAATTGACCTCAAACGGTGGTGCTCGTTGAGGAATTTGACGGCCTCTGGATTTCCTGATGCATGGAAGGCAATCAAAAAGGGGAGGTTGGCCTTATCGATCAATTCGGTGTAGTTATCTTGCATCGGGAGCTCATCAATTTTTCGGATGGCTTCAGTAATCTGAAGAATACGATTGAATTGAATGAAGAACTTCAAAAATAAAACTCACGTTTTCGTAGTTCCCGGTACTAATGACACGAGCGAGGGTGAAGAACTGCATCTCGTAGGCGTCCATTGTTGTCAGTTGTAGTTGTTTCGATGTGAGTTGATTCTGTAAATTTGAGATCATTGTATACGGTCAGCACAAATGATAAAGAAATTGGAAAAACGAAACAGTAAGGTAAATTGGAAAACAACAGGATTATCGATCAGGATGGGAGAAAAAGAAGAAGAACGAGAAGAGGAGGTCACCCACACAGTACAGAGTGAATGACTAGAATGGGGACCCTCTGTTCTCAATGGGGAGACCATACACAGGAGTCAATATTGATCATTTTTATTTAGGTCACAGGTGCTCCCAGCCATAAACAGTATAGGGTGAAGGAAGATTAAGGACAATGAGATCATCGAGGAGAGGGGGGGGGGGGGGGGGTGAGGTTACTATTTTTCCATAGATTCTAAACTAAAAGCAAATCTGGTTGGAATAAGATAAAAGGCGAATGATTGGAGAATCTAATCGGGGAAGGGGAAATACACTTTCATTTGTTTGTAGGTATTTTTTTGTTTGGAAATTTGTAGAATCTCAAAAAAAATGTCCCAAGGAGAGTTAGTGACTAGGTGGGGTATAAGAGTTGTTAACTGGGGGATAAGAATTGCTGATGAAGAGTTTGAAAAAGATAACAAGAAGCAGAAAGAAACTATGAATCTTTCAAGGACTAATTAAGAGAAAATAAGATGAGGAAAAAGGGGAAGAATTAAAAAAAAACATGATCATGAGGACGAGAAAGGAGAGGTGGTCACCATCCTCCACCAGGTCTCTGCCAGAGTGAATGGACTGATTGAGAGAGTACCTCCCCATAGTGACCTGTTTATAGGTCACGCCCCTGTCCCTCACTCTCTTGCCCTCAATCTCTGTGTTGAGGAGTCAAATTCTTATGGGAAAACTGTTGTGGCGTGAAATGGCCTATGACCGCCCCACCCTCTAGATTCTAGTGTTGATAAGAATTCGCTATATAAAACTCTCTGGAACTCGGTTTTTCCTATGTAAGTAAATTTATTTATTCTACATCTTCTCGTGCCACAATGGACACAACAATTAAAAGAAAAAGTAGGAGAATGTGTGGAAGGTAAAATACGTAGAATATAGAGATGACCAACATGAGCTTGAGTAGAGAGAGAGGTGTAGACTGAATTTGAATTTTCAGTGAAATATGCAAAAGACTGAAAGTTTAGAGAAGGACATCATAGGCTGGTAATTTAGAAAGAACGTCTACGAATGGTTCCGAAAAGAAAAGAGAGAATACTCTTTTCATTGAGAATACGAAAAAACGAAAAAGAGACAATCTTCGAGAGTATTCCTTCCTATGGAATTGGTCTGAAAGTGATAAAGAAGAAGAGAAGGGGCAGGTGGTCAACAACCTCCCTGACGTCTTTCAACATAGCTGGCTGACCCTCAATGTGAGCCGATCTCTGTTAAGAAACCGATCGATGAACCTTATTTGGGCCATTTTATTCCTTCGAGAAGGTTGTATTCGAAGTTTCATAAAGATATATTTAAGTTCTACACAGCATGAGTATGCATCATTGGCGACTGGGTTTAGATTTCCTCTAAAAATAGTTGTTGCCCTTCCAAATGTTACTCTTCTTCCAAAAGAGACCTGACCAATTTTCGGAAAATATGAAAGACTATGTTTTACAGCTGCTCATCCACACGTAATAGGTCATAAATCTAGTTGCAGCCAATCATGTCGAATGCAGACAAAGAGGTTCTAAAAAACAATACATTATATAATCTTTTATTGCTGTACCTCTCCTAATAAAGGGTAATAAAAGCGATTTGAATGGCATTCACGAACTTTCGTAAAAACTTGATTTTGAAAACCCGCGGTTTTAAGGCTCGCGGTATTTCCTCGTCCACTAGGCCGTGTACTCCTCTCGGAGAAAATAATATTTATTTTTTTTCAATTTTTAAGGCTTGAAATTCTATAATTTAGAACTCATAAAGCTGTGGAAGATAGCTCAATTTTTACAAAAAAAAATCTAAATCAATGCGATGAATAATGGAGCCAAACTTTTTCAACGCAATTTATTTGCGTGTCTCAGGAACCCACATATCAAATACAGAACGTAAGCAGATCATGTTGATAAGTAGTTGATTTAAAAAAACTCTTTTTTTCAGACATTACGTTCTGTTGTCAACATCGACGGCTGTACCAGCTGTTGAACAGGACAATAGATTAGTAAGAAGAGGTGACTTCCGAGGAGTTCTTGCAACAAAAGAAAAGGTACGGATTCGAGAATAGTATTGTTCTCATAATCTTTTTCACAGAGCAGAGTTAGCAATCCCGACATTGTATTGTCCCGAATTCAAGATCATCTTCGTAGAAATTATAGAATCAGTGCTGACACTATACTATTCGATATTGTGAGGCAAATGGAAAATGGGAATAGTGGGAATGATTTTGCTCGCCTAAAGTTTGATTTTTTTAATGTTCAGACGATTTCACAAGTCATATTATCCGCTCCCCAGAGCGATGGATTCCTTTGATAATCCAAAGCTGCGGCCACCCATTATCAAACATTGAAAACTCGGCAAAAAACGAAATCCTCGGAAGACTGTGGGCACAAATTAAGAAGACTGGTAAAAGTTCCGTGCGTGAAGCTTCCAAATACTATAAACATTTCAGTGGATCCACCGCCAGTTTATGCATGGAACGCACGTTTTCAAGTTCTCAACGAAATCGAAGCAGAGTGGTATCCCTTAGAAGAGCTCAACGAGATGGAGAAAATAGGAGTTGAACCGAATCTTGAAACCTTTCACGCAGTAATTGAGAAAATAGCTGCAGCAGGAGATCTTGAAGGTTGTAAAAACATGGTATATAATATGGCGCGAAAAGGATTTCCTGTGGATGCTCACATTAATGCAGCTTCAGTGTTCGCATTTTCGATTCGAGGTCACTATAAAAAAGCCGATTCTTTGTGCGAAGTTAGAAAAGTCAGTCAATTTATTTAGGCTTAATTTCTTTTTTAGCAGGCTGCTACAAAATACAGTGAGGATGGATCTCAGTTGGCTAATGGAGCAGCAGTACGTGCTGCCGCGTGTCGTGGAGACAGTGATCGTCTTCGACAAATTCTACGGAAGTGTGTGATTGGATCAACAAAAAAGTTATCCCTGTCGGTGGACGACATTCTTGAAACTATTTGGAAGATGGCAGAGAAAAGCCTCGATGGAAAAGGAGCTGAGTGTTCACAACTGGTGGAGCAAATGTTGAATTGTACTTCACGAGACGAAGGTTTCTTCAGAAAGTTATTTAGAGAAATTGAAAGACATATTTGTCACCGTCATTACTACACAGCACTATCTCTTTTAGAGGACACAAAACGAGTGTCGGATTGCCTTGAAAATCAAAGAAAAATTAGTGAGTTGACACTGTAAGAACAATATGAATTCCAGTTTCCACGTTCCTGACTTTCAGCATTTCTTCATCAACTTGTTGGCCGTCTCTCAACTCAGTTGATTCGAAATCACGAACCAGCCCATTTAATCAGAGATATTGCTAACCGAGTTCACTATGCATTCAACAATAAGAATTCGTAAAATTAACTTTAAAATACGTATGTTTTATAATTCTGATTTCAGGAAACTCCGAATTAGAATGTATGACGATTTGTTGTATGCAACACTCATGCTGAAAGATATGGATCTTGAAGATCGACTTGATTATTTCAGAACTTTTATTGATGAAATAGACACAGGACGAGAAAGAATCCACATCACATTACCGTTGATGACAAGGTCCGTAGAATATTTTCATAATTATCTTTGAACAGAAATGATTCCAGTGAAGAAGATTTGAACCAACGTCTCGCGATTCTCTATCGATTATCTGTAATGGGGTACCGGAATTGGTCGAATATTGACAATGAACCACTTGTCCGAACTATTCTTCAGCCGTTATACAGTATGCAGTAGATACTATTTGTCATTCCTAATACCGTATTTTCAGATAACGGACGCCCTATTCGGGATCAAACAAAGTTGGATAAGCTCTCAAGAATCCTTAAAAGTTATGGTGTTTCTGAACGTCAAACGTGGTTGATTCTTCATCAGTGGTCAAAACAGAAATCAAAAGAAGAGGCAAACCAACCAGAAGAAAAGTGGAGTAGACCTTTTTCAAGAGATTTGAGAGGATGGTGTCGAGCATATTATTCGGATACATTTGAAACACCAAAAGCAACAAATAATAACACAGCGCCAATTCCATACGAAAAATTAAAATCGTGTGTCGATCAAGGAGATATCACGAAAGTTTCATCCATTTTGAGCAACAATGGATGGCCAGTTGACACAGATTTCGTCGAAGTGCTGCCATCTGTATTAAATTTATACCTTATGCATGAACCATGGAAAAATGTGCGAACAATGCTAGAAGAGCTAGCTGCATTCTCAAATGAATGGGAAGAAGATCCATTGAAAACCCCAATGAAAAACTATCATTTATTGAGTGTTCTTCGTAGAATGGCCGAAGGAGAGGAAACTTTATCAATTCGAGCACTCACAGATTATGCATACGAACTCAGAACTCTGTTTCCTAGTGGTAATATTCACTCAAAGGTCATTCTGAAAAAAAAAACATTTTTTCAGCCACCTGCTATTATGAAGGGTTTTTCGACACACAAAACGAGTATAAAAAATTATTTGTGAAATGTTTCGAGCGACTCGAACGCCAAGGACTCACTACTTCAACAGTCGATGAGCTCATTGATTTTCTTCGATGTCTTGTAAAACTTGATCTGATTCAGTTGCATCCGAGTGAAACACTGACTGTATTCTTCATCAATATTCTTTTAAAACGTGTCGGATGGACAGAGGCTTTGAACACGTGGCAGAAGTTCTTGTCCAGTTTACACTGTCCGAATGGTACAGTTGCATTGCTTCGATACTGTTTACAACAGAATACAGACGAAGCAAAGAAAAATTTGCAGTTTGGTTGGTAAATAAAATTCGGTCGATCGATTAAATCCAAGTTCTTCAGTTATCCATCGTGGATCAACATTTCTTTCCCAATCACGTATAACCGCAATGCATTTCGCTGTTCTTATCGGAATGAGACGTTTTGAAGAAGCTGAAAAAGCATGTGACCTATTGACATCTGAAATAGATCCAAATGATTGTTTGATGGCTATGCGATTAATGAATTCATTAAAAGCTCGTTCATTTGATGATCAGTTCATGTTAGACTATGCAGCACTCTGTCTTCGGAGACTAAATCTCTCGAAAAACAAAGAAGCTGCTCAAAATATGCAAGCTGATTTGCTTAGAATTTGCGGTAAGTTTGATAAAAGCTCTTCATTTCCATTAAATGTTCCCAAATTTAGATTCTCGTCACATGGGACCAACAGCTCTTCGGATATACGATTTGTTTTCCGAGTACGGTGTTGAGTTGGGGCAGGAAGAAAAGAATCGATTGTCTGCCGTTATTGAAAAGCATGCAAGCCTTTCACAGTAATTATTTCCAAATGTTCATCTAGATAATTGTCTTCTTTTTCAGAAAATGGATATTCAAACCAAACGGATTCTTGAACATTTCAGAAAGCGATGACATAATCACAACAAGCGAGGAAGCCAGAATTCAGAGAAAATTAAAGTTAATTTCCTAGAAACGGGTTTTTAGAGAGTTGTTGTAGGGTAGGTTAGGATTTATTGTTTTGTTTTTTTTGTTGTTAATTGTTCGATTTCTGTTAAAGAATGATAAACCATAATTCCACAAAGTCTGAAGTAACATTCAAATGTGGAAATGAAATAATATTCTCACAATCCAACACTCACTAAAACAACAGCTGAAAACCACCATGCAAGGAAAGATCTTCAATTAATCTCAGAAAATCAAACATCTGAAACGATGAAAAATTTCAAATAGATCACTAAACGATTAGTTTTCAGAAACTAATTTTCCACTCAGTTATAACTCGAATAAACGACTGGAGAGCATTTACAAGGCACTTTAATCTGAATAACCATTTGCTTTGAAAATCAAGAATCAACTGACTAATTGGGTGGTTTTTCGATTTTTGATTATCATTATATGACAGCTGAAATGAGACGAAAAGTTGGCCGCAGTGAGAAAAGTTCTCGCCTTTTTTATTTTCATTTTTAGCAATTTCATGGTTTTCAATCAAATCATTCAGAAATATTATCTAACCAATTATACACTTTGTGTAGAAGATCAAGGAGTTTTATCAAATTGGGAAACCCTCGCCTATTCTTCTCATCTTTTTATGATCATTTTACTTCCACTTTATATTTTCGGAGTTTACTGTATCCTTTATAAAACACCGGATTCAATGAAACCTGTCAAATGGTCTCTTTTCAATTGGCATATTTGGTAGGTAAAGTCTGATTCTTACTCCAAATTTGATGTTTTTTTTTTTGGAATAGAAGAAAAAAAAACAATTTCAGGTGTTGTATATACGATATCACAGTGACATCTCTCATGACACCATATTTCTTTTTTCCACTTCTAGCTGGTTTTCCAGTTGGTTTACTCGCCTTTGTTGGAGTTCCAATACCAATACAACTTATGGTTTCTGCTTTCATTTGTTATTGTGAGACAAATTATGAAAACAGTTCAATCACAACTTCTTTCCAGGTACAATCTTTTCAATGACCACCGTTTTCGAAAATCGATTTAACATTCTACCAATCAATAACTATGCTATCAAAACCTCTCGAACCAAATTAATATATTACGGTATTCGATTTAGTCTTTACACTGCAACGATTGTAACACTTGAATTAGGGTTTCCAAATCAAGAAGAAGTTATTCCCGAACTATTAGAACAACTTCCATGTCCTTCTGAAGAGTTCTTCCTCAATCCTGTATTCGTTGTATCTCACGATCCACCGTGGAGGGATTATACAATATCTCTACTGCTAATAACATTATTTGGTGAAGCGTTGCAGATCTTTTTCTTTTGTGGCGCCTGTATGTATTTCCTATTCTTCATGACAAAATTTTCATTATCTCCGAAAACTCGTCATTTACAAATTCGTTATTTTTTCATGGCTCTTGTTCAAATTTCAGTGCCAGTTGTCTTTCTGTTAATTCCGTTTTCTTATTTCTGTTTTTCAGTCTTTTCGGGTTATTATAATCAATCCCTCAACAATGTTTTCATTTTGTTTTTACCTCTTCATGGACTTTCTAGTACTACCGTAATGTTAGTTATACACAAACCTTATAGAACTTTTATTATTTCACTTTGTTTTCGTAGTAAGATTGGGCCACCTCATGATTTATTCACTACAAGATCGTCTTTATTTACTCATTCCTCCAAAGTGATTTCTTCAAAACGGAGGAAGACAATATTAGTTGGTTGACCCGATAGAATAATGTGAGATCGAATGGAAATAAAAACTAAATAGTTTGTTTATGCATGTTAATATTTGCTGAATAAATTCTTTAAAACTTAAAAAAAAGTTTTGTATCAATTGAACAAGATAACAAATGTCGTCAACTTCATTAAACAAATTATGTGCCGAGAAAAAACGAAATTTACCACTCATTGAATGAATTACTTGGTTGCCAAGAGAACACTTGTTTCTGTTGAGTTCTCATTTTGTAATCGTCCATATTCTGTGGAGCCAATGCAGAATGTCCAACCACTTTACTCGATTCTCCTTGTCCCCAAAGATTCTGGTAACGTGGCGGAAGGAACGTCTTTTTGATAGTTCGCATCTCTTGTTGTTGGGGCTGAAAATCATAAAATCATGTGAATTATTAATTATTCACAAGTCTACGGAAATCTCATAGCAATCTTTCAAAATGAACATCCAAAAGAATTGAGATTCTATAATGAAATGACTCACCATAACACCCATTCCACTTTGCCATTGAAGATTTCTTTGCATTAGCCAATTGCCTTGAACTTCTCCAATAATGGCGATTACGGTCAGAAGTATAATGGAACAACTTCCGAACAACATTTTGTACCTAAAAATAGAGAGAAATTCGACACAATCTGAGCTGAATCGGACAAAGAAACATAGATTTTCGAAGGGAAAAACGTGGTTAGAATCAGTGATTCCAGCAGGAAAAGCGACGACGCCATTCACTTCCGACGACTTGTTAGAAGAAGAAAAAAGAGAAGAAGAAGCTCAGTATGTGGAAAAAAATGGAATTAGAAACGCGAGTTGACGTTGTGATTTGTCGTCGGGTTTTGAAGTGGTTTTGTTCGAAGGGTGGAAGACTCCGGGGGTGTTAGTACATCAAAAAAGAAAGAAACACGAGGATTACATGAATTCTTTCGAATTCAATGAAAATGTTTTTTTTTTGAGAAAGGAAAAGAAGACAAATGGAAGTAACGTTGGGTGCTTACACTTGATTTATACGTTCAAGTTTTGAAAAAAGAAACAACGAAACCGATAACTCTCTTGGGAGAAATTTTATGTGATGAGTGATGATGGCGTTAACAGCTTGACGTAAAACAAAACATTGAAAACAAAAAGGAAACGTGGAATGAGGTTCCAAAAAGTTCTAGAATTGCAGTGGAGCCTAAATCCATGAACTCCGTGCCAAAGAAAATCAAATTTCTCAGTGCAATTGCAAAGAATAAATTAGTCTACTTCGTTATCAATTGACCCTAAGTCCTTCTGAACTAGAATGATTCGCAGAATTCGGAAATGTGCTGGATATATACATTCGACGGTTGCAAACCAAACTAAGTTATAGCAAATGACACTTTTATTAAATCAATCCGTCAACTCTGTTTTGCGAAAGAATTCGGATAACTCTATTTCAAGTTTCTAGTTTCTGTGGTCCATAAAAACCAGACGAAAAGTGAAATGCAAAAACTCTGAATTCCTGAAAAAAATAAATTTCGAATGGAGGAAATTGCTACGCAACCGAGCGTAAAATTCGAAGAGATGTTCGTGAAAAAAACACAACAAAAGCATCAACTTCCTTTTTGGAGATACTGGTAAATTTGATGGTTCTTGAAAAATTTTTTGGTTTATATGTAGAGACCACAACATTTTTTTCAAACACATTTTTTTCTCCCAAATTTCTAATGGAAATGTTCTTATCCATTATCTGAGTGTGTTCTCAAATTTTCAAGAGAAAATATTCATCGGTTCCTGAGTTACAGCTTTTTTTCGAGCCTCATATTTTACTAAATTTCTCCTATCGCGTTGCTTGCGGCATGCAAAAGGAGGCGGGCACTAGAGATGCAAGGGTGGCGCATGCTTTGTGGGGGATTTTACGAACTTCATCAAAACTTTCTGAAAATTGGTGGGGATAATCTAGAGCCTTTTTAAAATGTCCTCGAAAAAAGAAAAAAACATCAACTGCAAAAATGAGGCGGTTGGGTTTGAACCCCCGCCGGTTGATTCTCGGACATCTTCGTTAACCAGTAGGCCACGAACGCAAAGCGCGCGGCTGCTTACAGGGTTTATACAAAACCGAAGGAGGGGGTAGTGTGTTGCGAATGCTTTTATACATAGAAATGCCGTCAACTGCCCGTCTAAAAGAGCTCGAAACTCGCTTCGGGGAGCTCCAATCTAGTATTCTTAAAAAGGATTTTGTTGGAAATTTTACGTAGAATCTGATTCCGTCAAAAAATTGAGTGAAATCGAGTTGCTTCACCTAGGGTTGTTAATTGCCGCCGTCGCAAGTAAGGAAGGGCCGGTCATTTTGATGTGACTTGCATTGAACGCCGGTTTCTTTTTTTTTACACCGGCGTCCCACGCCTGTCTTTTTTGAAACCGGTGTCAAACGCCGGGTTGCATTTAATTAAAATTAATGAAAAATATCACTAATTTTCAAAAAACCGGTGTTTGACGCCGGTTTTAAAAATTGTCCCGGCGACAAACGCCGGTTTCCATTTCCGGCGTGTGCTGCAAATGCAAAAGTTCAAACTTGCATTTGCCGCCGGAAAACGCCGGTTTTAACAACCCTAGCTTCACCCCGAAATATCTGGAAAACCCGGAAAAATATAAAGTGAGCTCAGTTTGGAGCGTTGGCAATCTAGTTCAAACTTCTCTAAAACACATGAAACTTTTTTCTGGATATAAGGACATGTCACTTTTTGGTTTTCCGAAATAAAATATGGGGGTCATCACTGAAATTTTTTCAAAATGTGCTCTTCAATGTTTATGAGCATTTTTCGGCTTTCGGGGAGTTAATTTCCAATTTCTGATTTCATATTCTTTTTTGGCATGTAAAAATGAACCGGAATTCATAGTAAAATTATGCGAAATCAAGAAGTATGATACCTAAAAATCGAGAATTTTGAATTTTGGACCCTATTTTGGTCAGTTTCCTGTTTTTTATGAGAGAACCATGCTAGCTACAGCTCCAAAACTTATTCTATCGAATTCTACACCTTCGATTACATGAAGACAAAAAAAGAGTGTATGGAAAAAGCTTTACCCGACCGGGTTACAGTCCTCCAAACATGGGCGCGTACCCCGTGAACAAAAACAGCGCGACTCCGCCCCCTCATATTGTGGTCCCTATTTATAT
>GL379819.1:378315-395393 GCA_000143925.2 Caenorhabditis brenneri | reverse complement strand
AAAGGTTGTGCTCGATCGGAATTAATATTTTTTGCTCTCGTCAATATCACATCATTTCAAAAGAGAAACTCCAGAGAGTATAAAATCTGCCAGCACATCAAAAGATAAGAAATGAGGTCAAAAAGTTGCAACTAGAGTCTTTAAGATCACCTCAACGAATTGACATTTTAAATGAGAATGAAAACACAAACATATGTCTGTCTCCTGAGTTTGACACCCATCTTCTCTCTCTATTTTTTTGCAGAAATCGAAACAAACTCCTTTCTATTCAGTAGAAAAAAGCAAGAAGGACGTTTGTGGGACAACGGGACAGCTGTCGAATGGAATGAGAGAACTTGTGATCACGTGAAAATGAAAAGGATAGGAGCCGGTAGAATAAAATGAAGATGCAGAGTCTTTGTTGAAATATGCATGGAATAGGAAAAAGGACGGATAATAATTAGATGAGTATTCTAGAAGAATGGAAGAGTTGGATGATCTAAAAGTTGGACGAGTTGGAAAACATATGGAGTATGCAGAATTGTTACATAGAACAGAGGGTATTATGGTAATTGCAACCATATATTTCATTCACTCTCTCTCAGGGAATATGTCATTTCGATCAACTGTTTCCTAGAAAATAGGATTGGTTTTGAAAGAGAGATAGGAAATTCTGGAAAAAAAACAGCATAAAAACAAAGTACCGATTATGAATACATTGAAAAAATAGATGGAAATAAAAGACACGTGACAAGTATGGAATGATTTCTCTGGTACTTTTGAAATATTTTCCCATGAATAGAGGAATTCAGTCTGAAATATGTTTTGGAAAGACTTGCAAAAAAGAAAAATATATCGAGTCCTAGACCTTTTTAATGGTTCTAATTATTTGATCAATTCCTTCGAAAAAAAAATTCAGTGAGCTACTTTAGCTGTGTAGAAGTTACTTTCTCATGAACTAAAATATATTTTCTGAACTTGCAAAGAGAAAAGTTTTATACCAAAAACAAATGAAAATGCTTTCTTTGAGTACAGATTCACAAGTTAATCACGGGCTGAAAAATGCCACCAAATGGAATATTTTCAATGAAAAAAAAATATAAAAAACATCATTTCCAACTTTTGAAAACAGGACTCCGCCTCCTTCAATTTCAACTGAATTCATCTCATTAGGGTCACTACTACTACTACTGAAAGGAAGTGAAGGGACGCTTGACTCACACCCACTTCTTTTTAATTTCCTTTTCTTTCCACGGAATTCTACAATGATTCGATTCACAAGGGAATTCTGAAAGAATTTCGAGAGCCGCCCATTTCCCAAAATGCCAGATAAAAAGGAAAAGAAGAATAGTTTTTTGTTTAAATGAGAACACAAAGATCAAAGCCACCTGACACCTTCATAGAAGACGTGACTTTCAGAAGACGAAGAAGAATAGAAGAATAGGGAAATTGGGCGGGAAAGCAAATCAATTGTTTGTGTCTTTCAATGTGTGGATGTATGTGGTAAGTGCATGAAAAGGAAAAGAAAAGCCTAGAAAGCCATATTGTACCTCTAGAGACCGGCCATAAAACTCGATGGAAGATGGAGCTTCTTCAGAACAAGAGAAACATCTTCTGGAATCGAAACCAGAGTTCAGTAGTATTGATGTCTCACTACCGGAAAGCTGTAGGGAAATAGCCGGAAACAAGAAGGAAAGGAAAAGTGGAAGGGTATCCTGAGACTACTTTTTGAGTACTCGTAATATATGATTAGATGAAGAATGTTTGGGTTCCTTACTGAATCCATGAATGCTTTTTTGAATGACTAACTACAAGAAAAAGACGGAAACAAGTTGAAATGATGTTGAAACCAAGCCGAGGATTACGGTAACTCTAGCTAAAGTTTAAAGTTGGACCAAATGGATTATCTCGTTCATGCAATGATAATAAACTGAATTGTTAATTATTATATACTATTTTTATATCCCCCTGTGCCTACTCCAAATGAAATACTCGTTACTGAAGAATTGCAAAAACAAAAGGAAAAAGGAGTTCTGAAATGTAATGATGATCGTCTGGAAGCTTAGAAAAAGGGAACAAAAAACAAGAACACATGTGTGGGTCGAGCAACCAGTGAGCAAATAATTGTCTGGAAACTATGAAAGAACCTCTATTCGGATAGGAAGAAACATGAAAGAGAAACAAAAAGGAAAGGAAAACAACGATCATCTGGTGCCACTTATCAAGAAAACGGGGAAAAAGAAAGGAAGAAATGGAAGAAAGGAAGGGTATCATCAATCATGAAAAACTTCCGATTGCTTCAAACATTCTTAGAACTTCTGAACGTCTTTCTTGACAGAGCGCTCAAAGATCGTCTAAAATAATTCTAGAACGAGAACAGGAGGTCAAAGAATTGGATCAGAATTCAGAAATATGATATCTTGAAGGGGAAAAGTTTGGATTCGAGCTCCTATTATCCAAGTTCTCAGTTGTTGAATTCTGGGAACTTCAGAAGTGTCAAGTTTTCATACGGAGATCATGACAAACATCCATTCCATTAGCAGATTCAAAAAAGTTCCGATTTCTCAGTATCCGATATTTGATATTGTTCATTTGATGTTCAAGGAAATAAAACTTGCTAATTATACAAAAGTTTTCCTCACAAAAGGTTTATATAAAATACCCCATGAACTACACTTTCAAATCCTTTGATTTATGTGGGAAACGATGCAATTATAGGATTGCAAGTTCATTTTTCTTTCCTAGTTTTTACAAAAAATGTTCCAAGTACATTTGAATTTTAACTTTTAGTCTCTTCAAAAAACGGGCTCGATTACTTTTTCTCCAAAAAATACTTGAGTAGAAAACGTCATTTGATGATCGTCAGGGAGCACATTCTATCACAAATTCCCCAAAAAAATTGCTATTGACCAGAGAACGAAGTGATATATTTTGGGAACCGGATGAATTCAAGACTTTTTTGTTTGAAAATTCTGGGGAATACGTCAGAAGAGACCACCAGATGGCACAAAAAAAAACAAATCAGATCAGATTACATTCAATTTTCGGAACAATTCTGGGAAAAAATTGTTGAGGATGATGAAAAAAATGAGGAATATTCAGAACACTATGCAATAAATGGGGTACTTAATCTATAGAAGGATTATCTGTTTTTTTTTCCAAACCTCCCTCGTAAAATGAAAGATGACGGAAAGGCCTAAAGCGAGAAAAATGTCAAAAAGATGGCATTTTCAGTTTTGAAAAATGGAAACAGAAAGAAGAAAAGGATGAAGAGAAAAGCTCATTTTTCTCTATTTTTTAACCAGAACACAATGAAAAAATAAAGAAGAAGAGGCGTTATTATTGCGGTGAAGGTGACATGAAACTGCAAAAGAAATGGGATGGAAGACGGGGTTTATTGGAAACGAATTGAAAAGAAAACGATTGCGGAGGTGCAAAAGAAAGTATGAAATGTGCAGAGAACGAGCATTTCTTTTCAGAAATCTGATTTGGTGACGCGAGTATAAAAGGCTGAAACCGAAGTTACTTGAAGTAGTTTGATCATTCGGAATGGAAAAAATTGTTGATGAGACAAAAACACTCAAGAGTAAGAGGGAAAACATTTATCAAAGATGGTCAGAGTTCCACTAGAAGAGGAAAATATGAAAATTAAGAAAGATTAATGGAAAATAAGACGAAATACATAGATCAGTAATCAACTGATTCACTAACACAGAGAATAGTTGCTTGGAATTTCATGTAAAATAATGAAAATAAAATCGTAATACTTCTCAAGAACAACGATGAATTACACGACGTTTTGTTTTGCTAAAGTGAAGTTTAGTAACTGTATCACATCTCCCATGAGACCAGTGATATAAAAGCATTTGTACCGTAAATCATCTTTAGTTGAATGCATTTCTATTCTTCCAAAGCTGTAGGTACTATATTGAGTTGGAACCTCGATAGAAGTAACGGTACAGTGAACCAGGTGAATAAAGAACGGTCTCTCAGAATTGGACTATTTTTTGTTTCAATCTTTTTCATAATTGATTGAAGTTGTACAACAAAACACCCACAACTTCAAAGTCCTACTTGATGTATTGAGTAACTATTGAAAACTCTTTTTTTTTAACACATTAAAGGAGGGGGGAACTCAAAAAAATATTTTCTCTGAAATTACAAATATAAATACTTCTGGTGGGTTCGAACCCGAGGTCGGTCTGACAGCTCACCAACATCGCTACCGACTGCGCTATGCGGCCGGGAAAGTGCGCGGACTCAGCTTGCCTATAAGCGCTCGGCTCTTTTTAGTCTCAATACGAGTCTCAATACAACGAGAGTTCCCACCTCCTTTAAAAAAACGGGCTTCAGCCTTGGAACGAGCTTGAGAAATTTCGATTTTTATTTGTATGAAGCCTGTAATAGAAGAGCATTTCCAGAAAAAAAACAGAGATCGAATCATCTTTTTGAAATCCGGTTATCAACGGATAACATATCATATTCGTCCCATTTCTCCCCCAATTCAAGTCAAATGGCTCCCAAATCCGGATAAACCGTTTGTTTTGACAACTCACGAGTAATCTTGTCAAAGTTTTATGATGACTCTTTTTTGGAAATACGTCGTCAAAGAGGACGACATTCTGAAGATTATCCCACCTTCCTCTTCCTCAAGGAATTCAGAAAAAAGAAATCCAATAAAATGAAAAAACTGGAAGAAATACAAGAAAATTTGATTGAAAAGTCTGTTTACATTTGGAATGTTTTCATTGAGCCGGAACTGAAAACATTCCTGAACAATCAAGACATGGACAAAGGCAAAAATGAAATGAAAAATAGAATCTCATGTCGCTTCTGACACGAATGTTTTCCAGCTTTTTAAAATGGAATCAAGAAGAAATGAAAGAAAATGTAGGAGATGATTTCCTGTTTGGAATGTCACTAATCCAATCTTCAGAAGTCTTCAGAATATTCCTCAGATTTACATAATATCATGTTTTTATGGAAAACTCAGCATTATGAAACTTAATGTAGTGACAGAGAACATCATGCGAATGACTAACTACTTCTGGAAAAATTCATGAATGAATCGGTGAATATGAATAATCAAACGATGATCGACTAAAGATATACTGAGAAATAATGATATATATCAGAAACTAGTAGGGTGTGCAGATAACAGTTATCATCATTGTTTGAATTTTCAGAGGAACTATTCGAATTTTGAAAAACTCCAAAAAAGCGTTAAACTTGTCGACTAAAAGTGACCAGTGAAGTACAGCGTTTTGTTGAGCCCATCGCTTTTGGAAATAATTTTTTGAAACCTATTCTATTTGGAAAACCAATTGTTTGTGGGCAAATTCATAGATCACCACAATTCCTGTAACTATTCGTTTGATCAGAAAACACAGAACAATCAGCTATATTGAAGAGCCTCAATCCAAAAAATTGAACTTGTACTGCTGAAGATATTAGGGTGTTTCAGAAATAATGTCGTTTTTTCAAAAGTATTTTGAACTGCCATAACTCATTCGAGGAATGATATTTTTTGAAAGTTCAAAAAACGTTATAATGAGTATAACATCAGTAAAAAATCCCGTTATCCTCGTTGCAATGCTATCATCAACAGAGCAGTAAAGTGCAATCGAAATAGAACTGTCGGTTTTTCGTTGTCATTATTCCAACAGGTGGTGCTCTAAGAGGGAGTTAGCATCAAACTTCAAACTTTTAGGCTGAGATGCTGAAGGGTCCCGTATTTGGTATTTGATACTCATATGGTAATTACTCACTTCGCCTTGTTCAGAATCAGTGATTCCCGAAAAGCTTTAGAAATTCAGTACTAAATTTTTTGTACTGATTTTCTGGAATGTTTTCTAACTTCGGCTATCCTATTCCGATCGATCCCAAATTCTGCCAACATACTTTGAGCATCTCACAGACCAAGTTTATGACAGAATTTCAAGTTTATATCACTCGCACACGAGACCCAATTCACATTTCTTGCAAAAAACTGGAAAATTGCGATCAAAATGCATCTCTCTTGCTTTTTTGCCGGAACTCGTATGACATTGTTTTTTAGTAATTATGACTTGGTGGCAGTGAAATAATAGCAAATTGAAGATATCTCGTTCCTATCTATGGAGAATTCTCTTAGAATTAAAAACATGGCAAAAATAAGGAGGTTTTGTAACAACTGCTACTTGAGTCGTTGAAGCACCAGGTAGTGAAGATGATAGGTTTTTTGTTATGTAGATAAGGGCCTTTTAAATGCACAAAAAATTTTGGAAAATAATATCTTCTAACAAAAGTTATGAGGTTTTGAAAAAAACGACATTATTTCTGAAACAACCTAATATATCAATACTTTTATTTTCAATGTGGCCCATTTAGTTTCAACTAATGCATCAGAGTGTTATTCTGGCTAGATCAAGTTTGATAACCTTCTTGCTCGGCTCCTTTATCTGATGAGCATCTCAATAGACACGTACAGTTCCGGCCATATTTATACGAACACCACGTGAAAATCCAAGCCATTTTGTACTGAGAGTTTTGATGGACCAACTTTGAGCGTCCAAACCTTTAGAGCCAGATGAGATAGAAAAAAGCTGTCAACTAATAAAATGTGTGAAAATTAATAATCTTGAGGTCACTAGTTGATCGTTTTTTGATATCTCGTACGGCACAAGAGTTACACGTTGTGCAATAAAAAGTTTACCTTTGGAAATAGGGAAGCCCAAAACGGTCAAACCTTATACCATCCTTGCTAAGAATGGCCCTATCTCAAATACTGTTGATGCTAGAAAAAAGTGATCAACTGAAGATCAATAGAGCATACAATTGTCTACATTTTTTTAGTGAATGAAATATTTCCAGCTATCATGCCTGCTGAGTTACAGCCGACAGAAGTGACAAGTTTTGAAAATAATGGAATTTTCTGTAAATTATTGTTTTTCTGAGTTTTTTCATGTTTGAAAACATGAAAAACTGTAGAAATAACGGGAATTTTCAAAATTTGAAAAAAAATTTTTATATCAACGAGTTTTTCAAAACTTGTCACTTCTGTCGGCTGTAACTCAGCAGGCATGATAGCTGGAAATATTTCATTCACTAAAAAAATGTAGACAATTGTATGCTCTATTGATCTTCAGTTGATCACTTTTTTCTAGCATCAACAGTATTTGAGATAGGGCCATTCTTAGCAAGGATGGTATAAGGTTTGACCGTTTTGGGCTTCCCTATTTCCAAAGGTAAACTTTTTATTGCACAACGTGTAACTCTTGTGCCGTACGAGATATCAAAAAACGATCAACTAGTGACCTCAAGATTATTAATTTTCACACATTTTATTAGTTGACAACTTTTTTCTATCTCATCTGGCTCTAAAGTTATGGACGCTCAAAGTTGGTCCATCAAAATTCTCAGTACAAAATGGCTTGGATTTTCACGTGGTGTTCGTATAAATATAGCCGGTACTGTATATTTAAGCTGAATATGAACCCCTTGAAACTTCTTTATTCGAACAGTTCAACTGTGAGTCTACAAGTTTCCGAATGACGACACTAAATGAACCCTCGTTAGTCTTCACTTTTCATGATCAACTTTGAAACCAAAATGTGTTCTATAGTCATTGTTTGAGCTACTTTCAAATCTGCACGTATTGATCTAATTCATTTCGTTCGATCTTATCCAGAAACCCGAATCACATGCACTTTGTCTACATCATTTTATATCAACTACACTATCTTCTCATTGTTTCTCACAATATTTCGATGATCAGTCACGAAAATATCTGATATTGATCAAGCACATGCTTTGTACCCGGTCTCACAAACTCGAAAGGACGTCAAACCCGCGGGAAACCTATGAAATATTGCACGAGACCAGAAATCAGAAAGTGGATATCTAGACAGGAAATGATTTCGATTGATGAAACATAGAGAGGAGGAGGAGAAGATTTAACTGGAGGAGGAGACATTTTTTGAATGCCAATTCAATTTCTACCCACTCATCCTCCTATTTAAACGTCAATTTTCATCAAAGTTTTCAGTTATTCTTCTTCCTTCTTCTTCTTCGTTTTCATTTTCCCATAGAAACGTCAAGTATGATCATATGGAGCACTGAAACTGCAGTTTCCCACGTTACGCACGAGTTTTCAGGGTATATAAGAAAACTGAAAATTTCTTATTTTCAGTGAAAAGAAGCAGTCAGTCACCTGCTTTCATCACTTTCCTAATTAGATACCTTACTTATTTTTCTTCTTATTTCATTCTTGTTATTCTCATTTTTGCTTGAAAAACACACTGATTACGATCAGAATCATAACAGATCTCTGCCTACTTTCAGCTAGCTTCAGCCAACTCGCCTACGCCTTTCATTATGCTCGAGATGATGTCGAACGCTAGTCTTACCTGTGAAGATCCAATGGAGCTCAAGAAAACTCTTGCTCCATATTTTGCTGGATTCAATCGTACCACTGAAGTGGCTGATGCTGAAGGATCAATGAGTTTCATGCATCCACAAGGAGTCATTGTCCAAAAGGACACAACTTCAACTTTCGGAAAAGAAGGTAGGTTTATGATCATTCTTATCATTTTTCGGAAGTTTATCGGAGGCAAAAAACGCCCACAACGTAGCTAAATGCGTAATTTCTTATCAATTCATCGTTTCCGTTTTTCAGCGCTCACCGATCTTTTCAAGAGATGGTATGACTTCACTGGGCCGTATTATTTTAATGTAAGTTTAAAAATACAAAAACAACAATACAAATAGAAGCTCAGCGGTGACATCATCAACAAAAGTTTAAGAACGTACCTTTGAGTTAAAGACTAAAAATGATATTTGCTTCAGCGCTACGACGAAAAATACAGCGGTGGAGGTGACTGGATTGTGGTGGAAGCCAAGATGGAATTGGTGAAAGTTGAAGGAAAAGAGGTCATCCTTCGTGGAGAAGTGATGCATATTTGGAAGAAGGAACAAGACAAATGGCTCATGTTCTACGAGCAATACCACGTTGACAACTGAACTGTTCGAAACAATACACATACAAATGATATTTGATTTCACATGACTATTCTTATCATCTTTGTCTTTATTGATATCAAATACTTGTGAATTTTGATCAATGAATAAACTTATTTATTGTAATTTGTATCAAAAATTTTGACTTTCATTAACGAAGCATTGAAAAAATCCCAGTTTGTTGGCAAAATAATGATCCTCTCAGAAAAAGCTTGTAATTCATTGTTTCTTTTTGGCTGTCAACGTTGATTCCAAGAAGTATTTCTGTGAAGAACTTATTTCAGCCATCCTGATTTGTTTGAACGTCAGTCGTATATTTTTTCTTAATGATTTTTAATATCGAATTTAACGTTACAGTAAATTTTAGAATGGATATGAATTCTCACTTCACTTCAATCTGGAAATTCTTGGTTGGCTGAATCAGCTGATTCTCTTGCCATTTCAACAAAAATAACGTGAGAGTTAGCTTTATGAAAACTACGAAAGTCGGCGGAATACAGGACAAAAGCTCCAGTTTTTCTGTGGAAACCATCACGTGGTTTCGGTGTTTTGGTAGCTGAATTTGTATTTAATTTGGCATGGTAATTAGAAATTGTTTCGAACTGTTTTGGTTATGTTTATAATTTTCGAGTGAAACGAAATCTTTATAACAGAAGGATAAATCATATTTTAATTCAGTATTCATTATTAATTATTTTCGAATTTTCAGCATGGCGATCCATAGATGTTGTGAGGTATCATCATCTGGAATACTACCATGTTAAACTAATCATTTGAAAAATAATCAAAAGTTTATTATGGATTGAAAGTGAGGGCAACAAAATGGAGGGAAAGAAAAGAAACAATGTTATTCAAGGGTCATATTACGGTAGTCAGTTAAAATTACAGTCGGAGGATTCTTACTTACTTTCGGTTGTGGAGGACGGTAAGCATGGTAGACAAAGTCTGGTTCATGTTCTTTATGACGGAGATGTTGGATCTGAAAAACAGAAGAATGAAAACAGTTTGTTATGAAAATCTGAATATCTTACTTTTCTGAAAATGAATAGTATTGAAATGCAGCCGAAGAAAAATATCATAAGAGTCAAGGTAATCAACAGAATTGTCTCATTGAATTGACTTGTATTTGATATTGGTTCTTCAGATAATGATGAAGTATTCATATGGCTGTTGGTGATGAAACTGACAGGAAGTTTACAACAACCTTTCTCACAACAACCAGAAGCCAATGGACATGAAATTGTTACTGTCAAATCGTCTCCGTTGTGATTTGCGTCGTAGACACACAAGTGTGCTGAGCCTGATAAATTTTCATTGATTTGAGAATAACATCAACTATGTTCGAAGAAATTCGAATTTTCGAACAGAGAAACTCACCATCCACAGTCGAAGACAGTAATCTCTTGATGGTCAATGAAACGACCATAAGGTACGGAGGAAGAAGATGAAGATGAAGAAGAAGAAGAAGAAGATGAAGATGAATAAGATGAAGACTGTCAGAGTTCTGTTGAGTGGGATTGAGGTGTGAAGAGAATGACCTAAAAGATATCTAAATCCACCTCCTCCTGTTTGCCGAGCGTTTTCACGATCTGTTCACACCGCGTTTCGCACATGTGTCATTTGATCGCACGAATGAATTTATGTACATTTGGAAACAAAACTTTCTGCTTTTTTTCTTGTACTCTTGGTTACTTTCAGGGAAGTGGAAGAAGAAAACAAGAAGAAAAAGGAAATGATTATATAGCTGACTGTTTGAATCGAGGAAACGAGAAATGAATGAGAATGAATAAATGGTCATATAGGGCACGACTGTATTTGTACAGTGCTTTTGAATAAGAAAATGACATGAGCCGGTTAGCAAGGAATATAATGACCTGGAAAAGTACAAGATGTCGGAAATACGTCAAACTACACGACTACAAACTCAAGGAAAGAAGAAGTCCTGAAACAGGATGTACAATTATTAGTCTAGAAAATGTTGATCCAAATGTAACTGATGATGGAAAGTGCATTTTACAGTCACAGAGCGTTCAAAATAATCAAACATTCAGTTTTTGATTATTTTATTGACTAAGGATAAACTAGCAGCTAGTCCAGTTGGCTATTCTCGGCTTGATTAATTTTGGAAGTATATAATTTAAGTAATTACTCAAAGAGTTGCTCAGATATCAATCATATTCAGTAAGTTGGTTTTTGGATTCAAATAAAACGTTGATGCCGGGAAACAATTCAACAAGAAGAAAGGGAAATCCGTTCAGTCTAATGAACAAACAATGTTCTTTCTATTATTTCCTCTCACTAACATGCCGATCCAGCTTGATGGGTCACTTTCTCATCCCTCATTTCTTTTTTGTGTCTTGATCCCACCCGGAATGATTTTCGTTATTTCAAAAACCGAATGAATGTCATTCAGTGTTTTTCGTTGCTTCACAATCGAGTAAATTGAATTTCCACCCACATTCCCTTGCAGAACAAAGTGAATTAGATTCTAGATTCCCATTGAAAAGGTTAGAGGAACAGTGAGCGATTGAATCCAATAAAAGAAAGAGGATGAGAAAAACGTTTGTTTTCGAATTCCATAATGAATTTTCAATTTTCAGAGAACAGCTCTGAAGAAGTCCTTGAGTTATTCTGACCTATTGCATTGGACAAGTGACATTTTTCTTGTGGCGTGACTATTTGAAGCAAATAGGCCATACATTCCACTTTTCATACCATTGTTTGAAAATCCCAATCTCACCGAATGCTGAAAGCATTGTCGTTATCTACAGTATCCCAGAAATACACATTTTAGGCAAAGTCGAAGTGTTATTGTTGATACACAAACACATTTGGTTATTTCCACTTGGCTTAATACTAGTGACTATCCCGATTCCATTTTGATATATGCACAAATATGCGCTCTTTATGGACACACACACATCTCATACTCCCCACATCTCATCATCATAATAATGCCCATTTTATTGATTTTCATCTGTTTTTCTTTTAAATAATTGAGATCAGAGACATAAAAGGAGCTCAGACTTACTCAGGTCACTTCTTTTGAATCTTTTTTGTCAACAATATTTCTTTGTTTTCTCGAAAACTTACCCGAAAACACACCAGTTTCACTCCTTTTTTGAGAAAATGAACACGGAAGTTTGAAGGGGTGGAACAACAGTTTTCATCGTTAAGTTTAATTGTCAACAAGTTATTGAGGACTCAAGTAGCTGCTCAAATGGTTTTGTGAGAATGGTCATTCTTTAAATTTGAACAGACTTTGAATTGGAATTAGCTGTTTTGCAGACTTTTTTCAGAACAAGGGTTTGGTTTTTCTGAATGTTAATGTATCATGATAGTTTGTCTCTTCCAAACGTTAGAATACTGTGAATATCTATCAAAGTTCTATGTTTTCTCGTTTTTTGAGAACATATTCAAAAGAGAATGTCGATTGTAACATCAGAAGATTTTTCTCAATGTGAATGGAGTTCATCACATTCTTAATTTTGATATTTTAACTACGTTTTTCTATTTTCTATTTTAATAATGTTCTTCTTCATTCCAAAAACAACCCAGACCTATTCAAACAAATTGAGCTCCGACCCGTCGGTTTCTCTTTTTCCGCCCGTCTGTCCATGATCCCTCTGACACCCAGAACGACCGAAAAAAATGGAAAGAGACCGGCACCGGAATTTCGAATCGAAATCAAATTCATGTGACATTTTCAATTTTTTCTAGTCTTCAAACAATTTTTGAGTTGAACCTTTTTTTTATAATTGGATTGCAACTTTTTGTTCATTCAGCACATCGACCGCCTATGTTCACAGTTTTCAAGAGCTTTTTTGAGAGTAATCACGATTTTATTTGAACCGATTTGAAAAGAAAAAGGAGTATCTACTCTTATATGAACTGTGTCAATATATAGCTATGAATGAGTGGTTTCGCACCAAAGGTGGTCTAGAGGATCCTTCTCAAAGAGGCTGGTTTTATTATGATCCGCTCAATTTTTGCTATAATTTGATCTATTTTTAATTTCTCTAGTAGCCGAAAAATAAGTATTTAGGATATTTATCTTTAGTTTTACCATCCTAGACTTATATTTTGATTAATTGAGATTCTCTCAACATTTCATACTTTGCTAGGATGGTTTCTTCCAACTACTAAACACATAAATCTGTTTTCCATTCTCTAAACTATGTTTTTTTCCCCGTTAATCGCCCAGTACTACGATTTTTTGCCTATCCTCATTATTCGTGTAGCCTATTTCAGATTCAAGTCCAGTATCATTAAAACTTCTACAGAAACTTCCACTGATAACTGCTCCGTGTGCTTCAATTAGGTGAGTCAAATATCATTCCAAGATTCTTTCCATCTATTGAATATCAACTGAATCAACCACATTCCATTCATCTACACTTTTCAGTTACTTTTTGATCAACGCGTTCTTTTTTTTTTACTTTTTCTCTCACACTAGTTAAGAAGAACCAGTTTATGTGAGTGTTTGCACATGGTGCATTTCGCACCGGCAGAGATTTCCTTCCGCGCCGTAAAGTCGTTCAGTCTGAGACTGTCTTAGTAACTTGACTGCTGCATTCATATGCTTTACTATGCATTCCTTTCATGTAAATCAACGACTGTTTTTCCAAGTCGACTAAGTTCATTGGTTTTTTTCTTTCAATTATGAAGTTCTATGTTCCTTTTTGTTTCATATTAATTGTAAGAATTGAAAAATTGAAGATCTTTAAATAGAGTGATTTTTTCATTTTTAGATTGAATAAATGAACACTGGAATAGTTTATACTTTTTGTTCAGAGTTATTAGTTGACAAAGAGGTTTGAAGCAAAAAAAAAGGTATTTGTATTCTACTTTCATTTCCAAAAACGTATATTCCTTTTTATTTCTATTAGTTATCTATCAATCAAAAATTCCAACCATGGTCAACTATGATTATTTTTTCACAAAGCTGTCAGCAGTAGACACCCGTTCATTGTTCCAAATGAAGCACATAGTTTCTGTGCGTTGCTCATCATCGGCAAAAGAATGAGAATTAGCTTGAAAGTCAATGCTGCGTCCTCTCAATTTTTGCACGCTTTTACTGTCTCTGTATCCACCTTTCTCACCTTCTTCTCTTCATTTCTCTATTCCGTTCCATTGTTAAAGGCTCGGCTCCACTCAAGAGCTAGCAACTCGTCCAGCGTTGCGCGCGGAAAGACTCCGCGCACTGTGTGATGTGCATCTTGGAACTCACTTTTTGCTCTTTTCTTATATATGCCATTGATTTATTGATTGTTTATTAACAATAGTCATCATTTCTCATTTGATCTTAGAAGCATTATCACAAGATAATAATTTCCTTCAGTAATTGAATGACTTGACTTCTACCCGTAAGGGCTCCACCTTTATTGACACGACGTTTTGACAACTAGTCAAATAGCAAAAGGGTAGATAGATCGAAAATGCGGTTGATTCATCAATAGATGCAGAGAATACGGATACCAATTCTCGATAAAAACTTTCACAACCCTCTTTTTCAGTATCTTACCACAAATTCCTTCAAAATTTCCTCTCAACTATACGGATCTCGTGGCAACCGGTGGGATGGTTTGCCATCGAGCAATGGAGCACAAAACAATCCCACTCTTTTTGCGTATGATTCTTTTATCGTTGTTTTCTCCACGTTGTATTCATATAGTCAGAAATATCATGAGACTTTCAGACAAAACGCAGCACTTGGACCAGAACTAGTAATGTCATCCTCCTCCAACAGTAATGTTGCACAACTCCAACAAATGGGTCAAGTAGCTGGAACAGGACCAGATGAGGTTTTTCAGCATGGAACAATTGGGAAGTTCATCAGAATGGAGTTGGAAGGTGAGTAGGTTGACGAAAGAGCATAAATGAGATGAGCAAATAAAAGGAATGCGCATGTTCATGAAGCGTGTGTGCAAATATGAATGTAGGAAGGGGATTTTTGTGACGATGAAGAGAACATGATTTACCATGCTTCAGAAAATGATTAGTTGACAGAATGTTTCTTTCGAATGTTTTGAAACATGTGTTCCAATACTTCAAACCTCTTGTCATGAGAGCATGGGGCAAGATTTGAATTTGACGTTGAACATATCAGTCGTTTCAAATAATTGTGTTTGGAAAGATAGCCAGAAGCCTTTGTAATCAACTAATAGTTTACCATGTAACGTTTGTTTTTGTTTCTTTCTACAGTTTTGACTCATGCCTTTTGAATGACTACAGTCATTTTCATTGCCTCGATGTCCTCAAATATTTTGTGAAACGTCATTCAAAACAAAACAAGAAAACATACTTTTCAAAATCCCGTAATTTATTTATTTTCAGGTGGTTTTTCATCATTCGTTCGATGCATTTACGAAGCGAAACGAACCAACAACAATACAGTAACCTTGGTTTGTGAACGAGATCAAGAGTGCTGTGAGCACGGATGCTGTCCAAAGGATCAGCATTGGATGGCTGGAGTTTACGTACTTTTGGCTTTCGTACTTTTAGTTTTTGTTGTCGGAACATGTCTTATGATCTGTTGTTATCAACGATCGAAGAATCGTCAACGAAAAGAAGAATTGGAAGCTGCTGAGTACAGAAATGCGGGATACGCTCCATCTCAAGTGAGTTTTTTTTTAATTTAAACAAAATTTCGAATTTTTTCTTGAAACAACGTAATTTACTTACTCCCTTGGTAAGGAATTCGTTTAAACAAAAGCATTTCCAGGTCGGTGGTGGAGCTTACTCATCTTACGGTGGTCCAACCTATTAGTGATAATTCCTCATATTCTGATGATCCACTTAATTCTCTCAATATTTATGTCTCTTATGTTCTCTTTATTCTCAAATATCTGTATATACATAAATATACAAAATATCAACCACTTAAACTATTCTAATGTATAACATATTCACCCAATTTCTCTTTCACTTGCTTCCTTTTTTTGGAGTTTTCTCCATTGTTTTTACTGCTCAACTCATCGATTCAGACCACATTATATGTATTGAATCTTTTGAATTACCATTCATATTTTTGTCATTTCGAATGAATCGTTTCCTTTTTTTATGAGTTTTTCTCGTTGACTGTCTATGCCGTTTACCTTTTCTGTTGGAGAGGAGGCAGTTAATCCGAAAATTGTAGGTGAAGTCATCGAATGTTGACCTTGTTGAGACTATATTATACAAAAGGCTTATTTTGTATTTTTGAATTCTCGACAACAAAAGCTTGAGCTTTTTCTTTGAAAAAAAAAAGACTGCACTTTTGCCTCAGCTGCTTTGAATGAACTGTCAAAAACGAAGAAGTAGCCAGTCATTTCTACATTTTCACTGGATATTTCTGCAAGCTTCTCATTGTTAGAAACCAGAGTTAAATGAGAACATTCATTTTCCCTCAAACTTTTTCCAAAACGATTTTTCGCACTAATAAAAAACCGTACAACCACGATTGCTACATTCTAGGCAACTTTCAATTACAACATTTTTCATTTCATCAAATTCCAAATTTTGGTAATTGATTTCAACTTTTTTGGGGTGCTACGAACCGGTATAAAAAGTATGAAAACTTGCAATAATTATGAACATTTGTCGAACACACCGATCTTTTTACCGAATGAAATTGTTCAGTTTACGTAATCCTAATCCTACTCTCGACCATTATTTTTGTATTTCCTCTCTGCCTCTCTACCCTGTCATTTGTTACGTTGTTTTCATTTTTATTTCGTTTTTTATTTTCAGATTGACTTTCAAAATGTTAAAGAATTCTCTTTTTCAAATGATGTCATTTGCTCTATTGATATCGATTGTTTCAAGTGCAGTTATACAACCAAGGATAACGGTAATTCAGCAGAAACTATTGATCAACAAACTCTAAATATCGTTTTTTTTCAGGAAGGTAGCAGCTCACCAGTTACATGGGAATCTCCAAAAGATTCAACATCATCGAAAGAAAGAGTTCGGAGACAATATCCATATGGTCTTGGCTATGGTAACTATGGAGCATATAATGGAATGTACAATAATGGAATGTATGGAGCGTATGGTGGATATTCACCAGTAAGTTTTTTGTTCTAGTTTGTGAAGTTCGGGTTGCCAACAAGCAAGAAAAA
>GL379819.1:343158-376173 GCA_000143925.2 Caenorhabditis brenneri | reverse complement strand
TCTGTACTATCATCATTTGTCAAGTAAGTAAACGAAAGGATTGTTCGTTTCTACTTTTATCTGTCATCTATTCCCTTTTCTTTCCTTTTTGTTTATTTTTTCGTTCTCCAAATCCCAAACATCACGTTTTCTTCTACTATTCCTTGAATACCTATTTGATTTGTATTCTTTCATCTGGTCATCCACACTTTTGACATTGAAAGAACGAATTCAATTTGGCTGAAAAGCTCAAAAGAATCTCAAACTCACTTTTGAAACCAAAACAAGCGGATTAATCCTTCTTCGAAAAACGCTAGTTTCGATGTCTGTTTTCTTGTTTTCAGAGAAATACTTTACTTTAATTTTCAAGAGGTTTTCGTGATTCTGGAGTCTAGATGACTCGTTCCAATTTCCCAAATTGTCTATCTCTACTAAAAGTTTAAGTATGCCGAGTCATCTTTCTCCAAGTTTTCAGAAGTTCCCATGAATTCTCCAAACCATTTTTCTCTGAAATTCACATTCGAGAGACAAATAATATTCTTTGCAAAATTCACGGAAGTGAGAACAGTTCTTGTAATCCATTCTACTGCAAAGAAGTCTAAAGGTTATGTAAATATTTTTAATGATGCTAATTTACTTCATATCTGTTTTCTTCTCGTTGAAGTTACTCATATCCTGTGCCAGTGAGTAATTTCTAATAACAAGAATTTTGAATCTACAATTTTCCACCGCTGATGAAATGTGTGATGGTGATTTTAGGGTAATGGTACACAATAACAAACGATGAGTCAACTAACTTTTAATTAAGCATCTCATTGAATTCGTCACAGAGAACTGGGTTAGAACTTCATCTTTTTCTGTGAAAACGCCTTCAGAGAAAAAGGAATAAACAACTTTTAAGTTAAGTACTTGTTGATATCAAGAGAACCTTCAAGTTACTGAAAAATTCCACGAAACTAACAACGAATGAAGGTAGAAGATTTCTGGAATCCTTCTTCTTGCTTTTCAAGATCTTCAACCAGGTTTTTCGATCTGATAAAACAAACATTTCTAATCAGTTCTCCAACCAATTTTCGAGATTTACAGCATCGTTATTTCAAGTCAGAGTCTCGTTTCTTTTGTTTTTCCTTGCTCTTGTTTGATTATAAACTTTGATTCATGACCAATGTATATCATTGAATATTCTAGACATATCTATTGTCCGTTTCCATCATCTATTCTTATTAAAAAGCACGTAGATATTCTGTTCTTTCCCTTTTTCACATACAAAAGAACTTAATTATCCAGTGAACAAAAATTGAAAAGTAAAAGCCGTCTGTGATGAAATCTCAACTCGTTTAGCGAGACCACCTCTTTCTCATTCTTCCAATGCTCCACCCATTTTTCTCTCTTTTTCATCTTTGCGATCCCTTCCGATTTGCATTTTTTTTTGCTTGTCTCATTACAATTCAGGCAATCGTTTTTTTTTCTTCTTCTGGAGGCCGTTTGGCTCCAAAAAAAGAGAGAGTCATCTGGCTATAAAGCATTTCTGACATTGACAAAGGGACACGCGAACGAGCTCTTTCCGATAGTGATTTTTAGTTTTTTGTGGCTTTTTAGTTTTATGTGTTTTTCCATTCCGCGTATCATTTTAGAAGAGGAATATATGACTTTTGAGTGATGATAAAAACTTGAACTCTGTATAAGAAATTCTGAAATACCCTATCAAGAGGTTTCTAAATGTTCTCATGCATTTTCTAGGTTTATGACCGAATTTTCCCATTCCTTCTGAGTTTTCGGTTCATGACTGAAAAAAATGAAGAAGAGGAGTAAAATTCTCATAGAAAAGGAAGTATATTTCATGAGATTTTGAGCGAAAAGTAGTGGTCATGTCATTAGTATCGCAGTTTTTTCTATATTATTCTCCCACTGATAATGAGCATCGCATGAAAAACGAAAAACAAAAAACTGAGAATATTTTACTATTTTGGGCTAAAAATAGTAAACACGAGAGTGATACTGTAGGAGTTGTTCGTAGATCACTGACCAAGTGTTTCTTCACTGACAAGATTGACAGTGATGTGCTTCTGACGGGGACAACGACTTCTTCTGAAATTTGTTATTCTATTCGGAAGAAGGCGAAGATTAAACCTAATGAAAATAATCTTAAAAACCTATTTTTATTAGACACAAACTCCAAATAAGAGATCTTCTTCCGTGTTCCTTCTTGCTCGAATATCCTGAGGAAGTAGTAATATCTTTTAATCTGAGCTGTTTTGTAAAATTTATAGTCATAGAAAATTATTAATGTTGTGTGGTATATGGACCTCGTTATTGAATGTTTCCTGGTTGTTTCGGAGCATCTGTATCGTAAACTTTCTGAGACAAATCGCTCAAGATTCCAGCAAAACAAAATCCGAAAGTGTACAAGTGAAGTCTGGGATTTATTAATAGGATTCAAGTTCCCTAGTTTCTTTAATCTTATGGGATCAGTTGTTTTTAATTCAAGTGTATCCGAACGTGTATACATCAGTAGATCTGTGATGCTAACTTATATTGACGAGTACCGTCTGTCTATACGAAATACAACCACTCCTTCTAGACAGCTTCCTCCTCGTTGTGTTCAATAACCAAATCAGAAGATGACCTGACATGGTGACATCCATTACTAGTTAACCCCTTTCATCATAGTTGTGTTGTTCATCTGAAAACATTCTTTCCTACCTCATTGACGACTATAAATATGTAGACTCAGTCAGTCGGCTCCTCCTCCTTTTTCTCTTTTTTCTCTATTTTCTTATTCCTCTTTTTTTTTGCTCCCAAGAAACCACAACCTCACCTCATTTCGGTTCTTAGCCGTCCGTCTTTTTTCATCCTCATCTCATTTTTCTTCCAAGATTTCTTGAGCTCTCCAGGCCTACCTCTTCAGATGTGTACGTGTATCAGTGTGTGTACATGACTTCTCCATCTGAAATGTCACAATCATTCATCCCATATACATGTATCCTCCCACTTGTTTCTCGATTCGTATGTTTCTAAATCTGGTGGAAAGAGGAATCAAACAAAAAAGGAAGAACCCAAAAGTTCAACATTCTCTGAATTAAGATCTAATTTAATCTAGTCTGACGTGAGTGTGCATGTAGTGGGAGGCAATGTGTGCTTCACTAATTTCAGTGAATCCTTGCCTTTTTGGCTTTTCGGAAAATCCCGGAAATCTTCATTTTATTCTCATATTACATCAAATTAGCTTTTTGTTTTAAGTTTTGTGTTTTGATTTGGATCTAGGAAATTCTTCGAAACGGCTCATAAACTTTATTTGATTTTTAAATGGAGTACTCATCCATAAACGATAAGACTTTTCCTATTTTCTAGTTGTCCATAATCGAAGCTATCTTTCCAGAGAAACACTTTTTATTAAATAATCCAGGAAAGCTCATAATGTATCCTTTATGTTTCGTACTGACGTAATGAAAATGATTTTCAACAAAAAAAAATGTTGGCTTCTATATAGCAATGTCAAAAAATCTTCAATTCTTTCTTTTACAATTTTCACTGTGTTCTGATTAAACAGCAAAGAAAGCAACCGAAAAACAACATAACAATCCCTTTTTCTTTTGACTGAAAATATATTTATACAAGATTCCTAGAACGTTCAGATTCCCTTTTTTATGATGTCGTATTGTTAGTACAGAATAACAAGTAGACATAAAATATGCCGATTCATTTCTATTCTTCTCTGAAAGTTCAAATAACTTCAAAAACACACACCGACACTGCTTCTCATCTCTTTTCATCCTCAAAACGACCGACAAAAAAGTCCGTAAATGAAATTGAACACTTTTTTGTTCGACAAAGACCAAAACCGATTCTCTCTTTCCGGTGCCACTCATAAATTCCCGCGGCCAAATTCCATTTTGTCCGCATTTCGTTCCAGAAGAAACCTCTCCAGAGACTCCAATTTTTCTGGTTTGGTAGAGGAATTTAAGGAGACATGGCCTTGTTTCTGCAATTAATTGTGGATTTATTTAGGTCTATGCCTTTTTTCTTCTTCTTCACTTACTAGAAGAAAATGTATGTTCACTTCCTTTTGTTCTCCTATTTCATGATGGACAAATTGTAATTTTAACAAGTACTAGAAAGTTTATCAAATTATAATGAGCATAGCACTTTGATCGAAAAAAAATATTCGAAATGTTCGGGCCATTAATTTCTACCATGACCAACTTGATCTTTACGACACTGTTGGCACCAACTGAACCAAAACACATCGATTTTGTTACTTCTCCCTCCGTTCATCATATCCTTCAATTTTCACTGAAATCGTATTTATTGACCTATATTATTTTCCGTCAAAGTCAGTCAGCTTCAGATACACATGTTCATATTAGTTTACGTTTAACCATCCCTCAGCTCCGCCTATCTCTTCTCAATTTTCGTAGAAGCTCTCCCTCTGAACAAACGAATAAGAAGAGGATGGAGACGAAAGAAAAGAAACAAACATATTTACAGAAGTGTGAAAAACGGCAGAAAAGTGAAAGACACACTTTTGCTCACTGCTATCCGAAAATCCGTCAACGCGAGAAAACTTCTGAAATTCGATGTGAACTGAGAGAATCAACGGAACAAAACAATACTTGAAGAAATAGATTTTTGAAGACTACTTGGAAGAAAAACAGATTTTCGTTCAGGTAACTGTTTTAGATATTTCTCGTTTTCTTTTTGTTTTTCCAAAAGATATTCACTTTTTAGACAAACATATTGGATCAGCTAAACAAACTTTAAAACTTCTTTTTCCGAAGTTGCAAACTCTGACATTGTTTGATAGAATTGATTGTTCCTTGCTGACCAGTTGGGATCTTTGAGCATTCGAATATTCAGAAGATTATCATTTTTCAAACAATTGAAATGTAGATGTAGATTAGTTCTTTTTGATCCAAGAGCATATAAATCATTCATTCGTTCTCCTCTTACCTCATATTCAATATTTCATTTTTCAGATGTTATCAGCAGCAATTGTGGAGCACGCGGCTCTTGGCTTTGCCTTTGCCGTTCTGTCACTTTTTGTCCTTGCATTCGCCGTCATTGCCGTCGTTCTACTCACCATTTCCCATTCATGTTGGTATAGATGTGGTCGGTTTTCATATTCAGTTGATTGTAGAAAACTCACTAACTAGGAGGAATTGTGTGAATGTTTTGTGAAGTGATCACTAATTTCTATTGTTCGTCATCACACAATCCTGTCAATCAGGTCACATGTTTTTGTATCGGAAACCTAACACTCTTCAATGCTTACTAGCATTTTCTTGCTCAATACATTTACCTTTCTTCAGTTTCAGATGCAGAAGGGGATCCATTGATGGAGGACTACAACTCTTTATTCTCAGATGCCAATGTGGAGACGGGCGAACCAATCGAAACTGTTGTTGGATATACACCTAAACATGCTGATATTGTGTGATCATTTCCATTTTTGAAAAACTCTGAATAAGCATATTCCGATGTACAATGAAACGTTCTTTTTATCTGGTGTTTTATTCAAACTAAAATATATGAACACAACGTTTTTTTTTTGGAAGGGATATGATTTTGTGAAAGCCAAACATTTTTGAATCCAGACACAAAAGGTTCTTAATTGCAGAAAGTTGAAATCGTTACAGGTATTGATAATGATAAATTTAAATCAAAAACTGTGACTTGTACATTTATAAATTATTTGCGTGATCTATCTGAAAACACCAATTCATAGAAGAAATAATAATGAAAATGCCAAAAGAAATCTATTAATTTTCAAAACTATTTTCGAATACAAAGAAAAGCTCAACTAAGAAACTGGTATATGTTTCTCTCTCCTCGTCGAGTTTCCATTATCACTTTTCAGAATTGTTCTTAAAATGCAAGGGAGACATGATTCAAGTCGAGGTAACAGAACAATAGACCAGAGTCTCCGATCGGATGGTCCGGCGAGAAAGAAGCATCAAGATATGGATTGGTATCATGGATTACTTCCAAGAGCTGATATAAACGCGTATTATATATTCAGACGTAGCAGTTTTGTATTAATGAAGTTTTCAGATTATTAGAGCATGATGGAGATTTTCTTGTTAGAACTTCTCATATAGCTGGACATGACACTGCGAAAACAGTTCTTTCTGTAAAATGGAAAGGGAAGTGTCATCATTGGCAGCTGCAGGAAAAAGAAGATGGTATGAAGGAGAAGTATATAAACTAATGGACAATTCTCAATGTATATTCTAGGATCCATTGTAATTGAAGAACGTAAATTTGATAGTGTTCTCGATATGGTGACCACTCTCCGGTTGAAACGTCTACCTGTTTCGATCAACTGTCCAGCTCTTCTTCTGAATCCGATAAATAAACAAGACTGGGAACTTCGTCATGATCAGATTGTTCTTGGAAAAATGCTCGGAGAAGGTGCTTTTGGTGGAGTGTACAAGGCCGTTTTTTATAACAAAGGAGAAAAAAGAATGGTAATTTTGAATTGTGAATTCATGAGAAACTGTCTCTTCCATTGATTTGATTCAGGTGGCAGTGAAAGTGAATAAAGGAAACGAGAAGATCAGTACTCGAAATATGATTGAAGATGTTTGTAAAGAAGCTCGTATCATGAGACAGTATCAACATCCAAATGTTGTCTGTTTCTATGGAGTTTGTGTTGAAAAAGTGAGAAGTTCGTTGAGTTATCACTATTTACTTTGTCTGTTTCAGGAACCAATCATGTTGGTTATGGAACTGGCAAGCCAAGGAGCACTTGATTCATATCTGAAAAATGAGAAAAATAATGTTTCATTGAGAGACAAGCTGAAATATTCATTCGATGCTTCCAAAGGGCTTGAGTATCTTCATCAACGAGGATGTATTCATCGAGATGTTGCTGCTAGAAACTTCTTAATGCACAAGAATGTTGTCAAAATCACTGACTTTGGTCTTTCAAAGCAACTTTCTGACCTTGCTCATAAGTACAAATTGAAAGATGTTCAAGCGAAACTCCCCATCAGATGGCTTGCTCCAGAAGTGATTGTCACGGCTACGTACACTTTCAAATCAGATGTCTATTCGTTCGGAATCCTTTTGTGGGAGGTAAACTCTTTTATTAAAACTCCAATTGAAAATCGAATGAGATTCAGATTTTCATGGATGGAGCTACTCCGTATCCGGGTATGATATTGGCTGAAGTGAAACAAAAAGTGAGAGTTGGATATAGAATGGAAGCTCCTGATCGTATGCCAACATTCGTTCGTAACATTATGCTGAACATGTGTTGGCCTCAAAATCCAGAAGATCGTGGGAATATGAATGAAATTCGTTGTGCGATGGAGGGTGTTTTGGATGGGAAATTCGGTGTGGCAAATAATCGTTCAGTCTACTACAAATCTCTATAAATATTCCCTAAACTTCCAATGTTTTTTCTTATCGGCTCTTGATTTTTGGGGAGCTCTGAAAATAAAATGATGTGTCTTCGCAAAAGATTTTTTAAAATATGATTCCAAAAATTTTTCGAGTATTGCGTCTCTGACGTCTCGACTTCAATTATCCAGCGAATGCCTCATTTCAGTCTCCTGTCAAGTCTTTGAATAATCGTCATTATGGGTAATACTCGTACATGTCTGGCTCAGAGCAACCGACTAACGGAGCTTTCCTTTGAGGGTTTTGAGATGATGTGACAACCTATTAGGATGTATCAATACTAGTTATTTTATGAAACCTGTGAGATTATATTTATCAGAATTTGTTCTTGAGGTCCTAAAGTTTACAAAATGGTAAAACTAAAAACATAAAAGTGGTGGGTTTTGGATGAAACTGCTATTTGAGCAATAAAATCCTTTCACTTTCATTTATTCAAACCTTCAATTTCATCATAAACCTTCCAGTTCATTTCGTGTTCCCCTCAAAAGAAGAAATTCTCCATCCTCCTTCTTTTTCTCTATTCTCCTTCTCTTCTCAACTTCGATTTTCAATAACTGCCAGGCTAGTCCTCTTCTTCGTCTCCGGTCTGCGGGAGGCCTCTCCTTTTTCATTTTCTTCACCCTTACCAACACCATCAGACTTCTATTTTATTCCGCATCTCGATCTTTTAGTCTTTCTGTTCAAACGACTGGAAACTACATTCAAGTATCGAGGATACCAGGATCCGAAAACCACTGAATTGAAATCTACATGCATAATAATCATGGTAACATGTTAGGTTAATTCTTCCTTCTTCCGATGTTTATGGGCTTTTTGTTTTATTCTAGGCTTGTGTATTTCCAAATTGATTCATACTCGTAAATAATGAGTTTCCGTTTCGAATACTATACTTTTCCGTTTACTTTCTCTCTTTTCTGCTTTTTCTCCCCCATTTCCTATAGTTTCTTTTTCTTCTTTTGTCTGTGGAAACATACTTCGTCTCCCGCAGACTTTAAAATTCAAATTCTTGTCGTAAAGTCGTCTAGACTTTACCTTTTCAGGTATTTGAAGTTTAGAAATACAGATGAATATTTTCATTGAAAGTATGGACTTACTAGTTAGACGAATGTAGACGAGTATTCCTCATGAGAATATTAAATTTATCCACATTTTACTGCGCAAAAAGCTCAATAAAATCCAGATCAGATTTATGTTGTGGGATTTTGAATATCAGTATTCTGATGTTCCCGCTTCATTAATTGATTTTCTCTGCTCTTCAAATCTGGCAGGATAGAAATTTTCTCTGCTCTTCAAATCTGGCTATTTCATTTTCATAGATTTGAAAACCCACTATTTCTAAGTTTTCCAGATGCTTCATAGTTTATCAGTCTTCTTTCAAAAAAACCAAAATCGTAATAAGAATATCTAATGAGTTGTGTCTGATCCTTCTCATTCTCAGTTTTGGGATACTCGAATCCCATGGTTATATAATGCTCATTAAGAATATTTTGGCTGTGTCTTGATACGAAACCTTATTTTGACCAACAAGCCGTGGGTGGCCAGAATTACAGCAGCAAGTATTATTTTCATGTGAGAGCCTACTATAGTAATCAGGTTGGTGCCTATCACATCTAATCCCCGCTTTGCCGCTCCCCCATAATATTTTTCGTTGCCCAAAATGAAGTGTTTTATGTGCCTGATACAAACAAATTCGTAACCAATTTCATTTTCTAATTTCCGTGTCCACCTCTTGAATTCGTTCAAGGAACGATCATCCATCATTGTATTCTCTTTTCTCACTCTCTCTCTCTGTCACTCTCTCTTTCCTACTTTACACGAATTCAATTTGATTTCTTCATAATGTCATCTTCGTTGAGGTGGAAAGTTGACCTGAACCAAACCAATTCAAAACAAGTTTGACATTAACAACAACAACACAAATCTAGAGACCACAACAAAATTTCCAAAAAAAAAAAAAAGAAGTTGAGGGCGGTGAAACGATCGAAAAATGCCAAACTTCCTCGTTTTCTTTTTTTTCTCAAAGAGTTTTTTGCCCAACAAATATCCTTTGGTTTTCCATCGTGCCATTGCCTCTCTGTGACGCAAATCCTCATCTCATCCTTCATCTTATCTCTTTTCCCTTCTGTCGTTTTTTGTTCCTTCCCGATTTTTACGGGTGCATATGGTTTGGTTACCAATAACAATTATTATTACCTTTCTCCTTTTTTCTGTCATCCCCCTCCCCCGTTTTTTGTTTGATCTCTTCATCCTTCTTGTCTCCATCCCATCTGCTTTTGTGTGTTCTTTGTCAGACCCGACGGGAGATTGGGTCATCTTTTATACCGCCTGTACCAACTTTGCGTCACTAGGTCATTGGAGCGTAGTTGTTGCGATTTCAAGGACAGGTACGGTAATTTGATTTTTTGTCCGAATAATTATGCCCTTCATACAGTAATTGGGCAGATGGTAACAGGTTCAGCCGAAAATTACCAAGATTATGTGTGAAGATAAATCTGATATTATTGCGGAAACATTCAGTTTATTGCTTTGGGAACACCTGCATCCTAAATAACACTCCTAATATTAGAGTAAAATGTCCCAGTTTTAGTTTTGTAAGAAGACTTTTAGAGGTTTTGAAATACAATGCCCTTCTATTAGAGTTTTTTCAATGAAGAGAGGGAGCTGTAATGACTCGAAGAAGTAAAAATAATTCTGATTTGTTCTGTGATCTTGGTTTTATCAAATTCTAAAATCAAGTTGCTCTCAACTTGTTAGCCAGAGTTTTTGATTCGTTTGTGACACATAATTCTCAACAAGCAATTCTTATAAATTTAGCAAAAATATTCTTTTCAATTCTTGACTTCTAATACTCTTTCCTTTCACTGGAGACATGCATAAAGCTATTATAAATTGTTATTCTAAGAAATCCAATATTCATGAATTGGTCTCTAATTGAACTCTTTCTCATTCAGCTGCTTTGAAATTAAATTTGATTCTATTAGCCAACGATCTTTGAAACTCATAGAAGACGGAAAACGAATTTGCGTATATATAATATTTGAAAAGTATATATTTCGTGTCCTCTTTCTCGTTGCGTCGTCTTCTTTTTCCACAAACCACCACCACCATAACTCTTGGAGCCCTCCTTCTTCACCACACCCGGACTCGTATTTATGCATTGTGCGTTTCGTGTGTTTGCGTGTGAGTGTGTATATATTCTTTCCCTTTTCGCATCGCCCCGACCCGCCGAATTTCCAAATTTTCATTGAAATTCAGGAAGGATGAAATTATAATTTCTCAGGCACTCTCAACACATATCCATCCACGAAAAATATCCGAAAAACAACAAACAACTGGGAACAGATTTTCAAAAAAAAGGCTGATCGATGTTCTTTGATCTTTTAATTCCACTTCTTCTCAAGCACACGCACATCTGGTATAGGGGTCGAGAGGAGGGCTTTTCACACCGTCCAGGAGGCACAAGAAGATGTGCACGAATAGACAATGAGCTCTTTTTCTATGTTTTCTCTAAACCTCTTCTTCTTCAATAATCTTTTTTGAGAAGCTTCTCAGAGTGTTTTAACGCCACCACCAGAAGATGGAAACTATTTAGAACATAAAATTCTTTCTTCGTTGCTCTCCAGCTCAGTTAAAATTCGTTTCTTTTGAAAATTTTCGTTTCGTATAATGAGAAAGACGAAACGAAATTATCTGATTTAATGTTGCATTTCCTTGTGTGCATTTCAAAAAGGAAGAGTCAAAGAGTGATGATCCCTCAGTGCCATCCGTTGGGAATTCTATCTCCATACGAAATTTCGTCTAAAATCTGAAGATCTTCTTTTTCTTCTTCTTTTATAAAGAAAGAAAGCAAAGCTACAACTTCTTTTTTTGTTGAATTCTCACGTCATCATCCTCGTATAAAGATAATACGACTCCCTTCTTACTCTACTGCTCCCTTCTATTGCTCCTGTTGGTGCGCAAATCGACCCGCCAAGCAATATTTACTTGTTTTTGTTGACTCTACTTGCCTCTACGACTTTTCACCACGGTGTTCCCTCCAAATGCTTTTCTCTTCTCATTTCATTTTGGTGATCAGGCTGCAAAACATAAGTGAATATCTTTAAATAAACGTCTAGTTTATGCTCCGCTGAATTCTCTTCGATGTTGAATTTTTAGAAAGTTATTAATTTTTCGTAGCGCCCACAGAAATTCTTCAAATTTTCACCTGCTGCACCAGTTTCAGAACATCTCCATAATTGAAAAAATCCTAGTCAACCATTAGACACCGGATCTCCAAAATTTGAATTTCGAAATGGGAAAGTGATATTTCCATCTTCTTCTATATATTTACATACCTCCCAGACGTCAATCTCACCAAGGTACAAGCTCTCAGCTGGTGTCACATTACAACTCTCCATCATTTCATGTGTTTCTAGCCTGCACTTACCTTTTCTCTCTAATATTGGCTCCAAAAAGAACTGGCTTTTCCAATTTTTTCATTCCAGAGAATGTCAGTAAGTCTAACCTTATGCTAACCTTATACTGTTTGCACTTGAAGACTATTCGGAACTCCAATGTATATGAGGAGTGAAACGGAGTATTTACTCACTCACTCTCCGTTTTTTATTTCACACAACAAAAACCATGAAAACTTGTTGTGCTTGCAAGATGAAAAAGTAACATTTGTTGTTTTGCTTTTTCCACTTCTACTTCTTCTATTTCTTTCTTATTCTACTGCTTGAAGAAGCGACGAAAAAAGAATAGAAACATCTTTTTTCTGCCGCCTGGCACGCCTCAATGCCTCTTCTTCTCCTTCTACTTTTCACCTCGTTTTCTCTTTTTTCGTTTCGTTTTCATCTTGACCAATCAGAATCAGCTGACGAACAAAAAATATAAAGAAAAGTAGAAGAAGGTCCTATTTTCTCGCTCGTTAATTTTTTTTTCTTTTTGGTTTCGTTTTTGAAATTTGACATTCAGACGAACCTGTTGTGTTGGGCGTGTTTGATACTGTACGATAGGAGAGAAGGTGACCAGTCTCTCCTTTTTGAACGACTAGTTAGTTACATCACAAACCTGTGCTTATCAATGAAAAAGTTGTGTTGGAAAAGTTGAGAAGTACTGTAGATAAGTACGAATAGTCCATTTTATTGCTGGCAGAGCGAGAGTTTTATTTCCTAGACTGTCTAGTTTTCAAAGAGTATAGTTGATTTCCAAGAGGTATAGCCATTCAAGAAACGTTCCACATTTAATCATGCCTTCACAAAAATGATGAAATTTGTTTATTTCAAAACTATTTCGAAAGGAAACAAAAACAGTTATTTTGATGACGCATCTCCCATTAAGTTCTAGAATCAGGGTTTTTGAATACTGTGGATGATCTGAAAGGCTCTATTAGATTGCAAACTTTTCAATGGAAACCCTGTAAGCTCCTTTGCTGCAAAAAGAGAATCATTTTCATTCACCCAAACGGCCATCGTTTACAGTCCAGTTGTTTTTCGATACCAATCTACCTATATATTTTAACATCGGCCTATATACATACAAATACCAAACAAAACATAAACAATCAAATCTGGCTAACAAATCAATGACGCGTGACACCCTACCAGCAGCAGCATGCAACGCTCATAAAATTCGAAGAGACTCTGTTTCCATAGGCCTAGATTCGATGTACTACGACATCTGCCACTATAATTGGTGACCGACCATCGACGTTGTCTTGTCCCTTTCCTTCTCTCACACTCTACACAAAATATCCAATGTTTTCTCACAACACACTTTCATCGCCTTCATCCGACCCACCACACAGTGGCATATGGGTGGCAAAGGAAGGAGGTGGCTATACCCTTACCCCCTTTTGCCACCCAAACATCAACAAATGAACGGGACACACGCATGTGTTTTCTTTGATCTTTCCATCTAGATATCCTATGAATCTCTTCTATTTCTGATTTCTAATGAGTCCAAAAACCCAGAATTGTTTGTTGAAGCTTTTTGGAAAACTCTAAAGAACCTAGTCCATTAATGCAAAATCAGTTTTCAGGCTAATGCGAGCTGAACACAGATAATTCTTTTTTATTCAGAATTTCAAAAAGGCTTTACGAAATAGATTTCAATCTAAACTCAATACGCAACACACGAATAAGATGAGCTTCTTTCGCAACGTTCATTTTGAAGTCATTCACGCGTAACTCTCTTTCCCATGCTCCGTTTTCTCAATGCTTCTCACTTCTCAGGGAACATTTTGGATTCATACATCTAACACCGATTGTTTCTTGTACAAAAACCATTCGAGGTGATGAGATGATGATGGGAACAATAAGAAAAAAGGGAAAGAAATTGAAAAAAAGTCTGCGTTTTCCCTTCGATTTTCTCCCCATTTTCTCCTCATCACATGATGATGACCCTACTCCTGCTGCTGCTGCCCGCTTCCTCCTCTCTGCTCTCTTCCTTTTCTTTTTCCTCGTTCTCGTTTCATCGTCGTCCTGGGGCATGTACTCGAAAATAGACACACTGTGACTGACTGAACGAAACGAGATAGAGTCCTAGACAGTTTGTCGCGCTTTTCGTCGCCGTTCATCATCTTTCTCTCCCTCTTTGTTGGGCTCTATGTGCACCGCCCGTTTACTTCCACTCTTTTTCTTTCAATTCTCCTTTTTTTTTGCATCAATCAAATTTTGAGCAATTGTTTTTTTCTGCAGGCTCAGCGCAGTCTCCCTCTTCCTCCTCTCCTGAAACCTGCTTTCATGTCCGTTCAAGACAACAATGTCGGATTTGAACTCAAGTAAGTTTTCAATATTTCAAGGGATACTGTAGGAATGGGAAACAGAAAGTTCAAAGTTCATACTAGACTAACTCTTGATTTTGTTTCTACTAGATTTACTCAAAACGGTTGCCATGAAATATGTGAATCATGACATCCTCGCATGGCAAATACTGTTACAACTTCTGGATATAACATGTGAGAAAGCATAAAGAACTGCTTATGTATATGGTCACTCGTGACCACTTTTCGCTGAGAAAATTGTTGCTGTCCATTTTCATTTCCGATTGGGAGAAGGACTGGATTCTGATTCTAAATCTAACGTTGATTCTATTAGAGGGAGAAGAAGAAAGTATTCGACTTGAACTTAAAATTACATTTTCAATTTTTGATATGTCGTTAATGGGTTACTGTAGGTCACATCTAAAACAAGGAAAATACCGTCGACAAGTCGAAACTTTCACTGACATGCATCTTTTAGTTTTTGATTAAATAGCTTGATAACAGTCTCTGAACACAGTCAACTCGAGTTTTCATTCTCCTTATCTTATCTTTTCTGTTGTGTACTTTGAGCAGATGTTTGACCGACATTTTACAGTAGAACCAACATCTGTCTTCATTATATCATAGGATGAGGTCAATTGGAAGCGGATTATATACTTTGTGAAACTGGGACAAAAGAGAATGAAAACGATTAAAATAGTCAAACTATGCAAACAGCTGATGTAGGTTAAACTGTGTAGCCTTCAGAAGACACAAAGTGGCACAAATAGAAACAATTGGTCCCTTAATAAAGTGGTCATCTAACCCAGAATTCTTGTTTTCCTGATCTTAGAAATGTTTTCTTGATCAACATAGTTCAATGGCGGTTGTTTGTCCCTGATTCAGATATTAGTCAAAACTTAGAGACTCAGAAGTGATCAGACACGTGTTCCTTTCCACCATCTTCGTCTCCACAGTTTCCCACTACAACTTGCTTTTTTTTCCTCGTGATGATGTCATCACTTGATCGCGGTGCCACGGGCGGTCGCCAAATTTATTGTCACGTGGCATAAAAAACATTCATTTCTCGTGTATAAATAGAGCAATATACGAGCGCTCGCTTGGTGACTTCCACTTTTTGAAGCAATTCAAGTATACATATTTTTCACAAAATTCTCGAAACATGATTCTCAGTAGTAGTGTCTCTATATTTCTTACTACAACTGATCCGATGATGCCATCTACTAGTAGACAGTTTCGGTAAGCTTTTAGTCTACACGCAGAGTATCTGATGAAGTAAAAGAGGTGTGTTATTGTGATAGGCTACAGTTACTAACTCTTACAGTATGCCAAATCCAAGAAACCAAAATCAAGTAACTCTGAATAAATTTCAATATTTTCAGCGACTCGGATTTCCCGGAATTGAGTGGCAAACTGACGGGCAGGAAGGAGAAGGGCAGACGTAGCGCGGTGGCTAACCGCCACGCACGCCAGGCCGTTAAGGCTGGCGCATTCCTCGTCAAAACCATCGACGATCCGAACCACGTGCTCGGAAAGAAACGCAAGGAGCGTGTTGCTTCGGAGAGCCACGATGGCATCAACTCGAACGTCGTCTACTCAATGAATAAGAACAAACGTTGGGAGGCGTTGGAGGCTGAGGCAACGTGGGAGACAACGGGTTGTGATGGGAAACCATCCCTACCTGTTCAGATTGTTGAACGTGTTTTAACTGCTAAAGGTGAGAGGATCCTCTTTTATGAGATTTATGGGGTTACTGTAGACAGAAGTTTGATCTGTTCCGTTTTCCAATCACACCATATGGCATCACATGCCCATCTCTCTTCAACGTTCTTTTTTCTGGCCATTATGCTTTTTTTCGATATCGAAAGAAATGAAAAGCGACTAGATTCTATCTCATGTCAAAGTACACGAAAATGAATAGATGATCGGAAAACACATGACACCTTCCTGCCCCTCTTTCTCCTCCACCCGATAAGCAATAACTTTTTTGTGTTGGCTCGTTCTCTCTTCCATTGGGAGAGGACGACGGAGGCGACTGCTGGTGTCAGGAGTTGACGATCAAATGATCTGGTAGTCAGTTTGAATCACAAGACTTTTCGTTGTTGGAATTGTTAAATGGAAGAAAAATGCACTTGATCATAATGAAACAATACATACCAACTAAACTATGAGTGAACAGACAATGAGTTCAATTAAAAATTATTTTGGTTTTATTGGCGGGAGTCATGCAGCTTTTCGATGTTCAAAAGTGTTTTTGTACACAACAAACTAGAAACGGTCTCCTGTCTTTTTGATATTCTAGCGTATAAATAAATAAACGTAAATGCGTACAATGTCCACATAGAACAAGTGCATGTTCTTTCTTTTCTCAATTTCAACACATGAAACTCACGTGACCAACATGATCTTCATGTCAATTCCATTCACTCAATTGTTTCTTTTTTAGACACGGTCGACAATGTGGTGTCGTTGACTGAAATCGACAAGAACGGCGAGATTGTGCACCAAAAGACCGCTGGCGGGAAAGGAGCCAATCTTCAATCACTTCTGGTCACTGCCACCACGAACAGTAAGAAGAACCGAAAGACACGCAAGGAATCGGAAGCTTCAACGACTTCGGAGAGCTCTGAGACTTCTGAAGCTTCGTTGGATGAGAACGGAGAGCCGAAGGTTCAATATACTATCTATAAACCACATAAGAATCACAAAGTGCTTGCTGGCAAGCTATTCAACAGAAACAGTCCACGAAAAGCGGGAAAGCCTCGCCAGAGTTTGAAACGTGTTGATCGGGACGAAATGTCCACTTCAGTTGACGAAATGAACCAGAGCATTCATATCGACGATGCTTACATGTACAAACCAAGTCGCGACTTCAGATTCTGTCTTGGAGATTATATCACTCCAGAATCATGCACAACTAAACCAGTTTTTGTTCGTCGTTCGAGCATCGAAAGTGTGCAACCATCTGAAACCGGAGTAATGACGTTCGATGAAACCGAAGACGAGTCGAATGGACCATTGAATGTTGTGGACATTTCCCAAGTGCTTCGTGCTCCACATACTTTCGAATGGGCTCTACTTGATATCTCTGAGTGGGAGAATTTTGAGAAGGAAGTCAATGAAATGAAAGCGGATAACAAGGTCTATGTTCAATGGCTTGATGCAGATCTTACTCGTCTTTCTATCGATGCTTCTCGTCTTGTTCTTGGAGAGAAACAACCACACGGAGCATCGGTTCTGATGATTGTCATTGAACGAGCTATTCTGGCAAAGAAGGAACATCTCAAAGTTCTTCTCAATTCAGATATTGCTCCATCTGCTCCATTCAGCTGGCAGATTCTTCGAGGCCTTCTGCAGCATGCCACCAATCTTCAAGACATCGTTTCCGTTGTTTCAAAATTGGTCGCAGAGTGGAAGGAAGGAGGTGTTGTTGCACCAGAATGCATTGACGTTCATCGTTCACAGAAGAGTCGATTTGAATTGAAACGGGATTTGTTCCAACCAGCATTCAACAGTATGATGTTGGCAACTGCTGCTCAAGTGATGACTGCTGAAAAGATGGCAACAATTCTTCGTGACGAGGCAATGAATAACGAGGAACCAGGAGAGAAATTCGAACGAATTGACTTTGAGACGGACGATTTTGAATTCGAAGATGCCGATGAAGATAAGGAACCAGCTCCAGAGAAGCTCAAGTGTGCCACCTGTGACTGTACCAAGAATTCTGAACTCTTCGAATTGGATGACAGCTGGCAATGTCGTGAATGTCTCTGCAAGCACATCATCGACCAAATTCGTGCGAAATGCATTCCATTGGAAATTCCCTTCGTTCTCGGAGAGGGACAATCTGCTTATGACATCCTTCCAGCTATCATCCCTCTTCCTCTTCTCAACTTTTACACTAAGATCGCTGCTACTGAAACCTTGGCAAAGGTTGATGGAGGTGATATTGGAGAGTGTCCATCTTGCAAACAACTCGTTCACATTGATCTCAATACCAATGAATTCAAAACATCCGCCTGTTATTCATGTGGAATCCACTGGTGTCCAACTTGCGAGCGTGAGCCTCATTTCCCAATGACTTGCTCTGTTTATGCCTCTTGGATTGAGAAATGGGAGAAGGAATACGAACTTCACGTTCTTGAGAAAACTGATTATCTCAAACGCATTAAATGTGCTTGTGGATACACTGTGGAGGCTCGTGATCAAGCATCTCGTTGTGAATGTGGAGGATGTGGACGTGTATTCTGTCCGAAGACTCTCGAAATGCTCGAACTAGCTTATTGGTCTCGTGATGAAAAGACTGGAGCTGCTGTCAGAAGATTGGAAACATCATCTGTTTTGCCGGCTATTTCTGTTGAAACCATCGTTGCTTCAAAGCAAATCAAGAAAGAGTTCTCGGAAGTTTGTGGAGAAGCACGCAAACTCCGTTTCTCAACTTCCAAGAAAACTGAGTTTGAGAAGGCGATTCGAAAACTCAAAAATACCTACGCTGGCGTAGAAAAACTTCGCGACGTTCGCAAAACGGTGAGTTCATTTTGAGCTTAAGGATGAAAAGAACAATTGAAAATGAATACTTTTTCAGGTGTTGACCATCGTCGAAAACGGACTAGCTTATGTATATATCGAGAAGAAGGCTTCAGCCATCAAACCACAACTTATGCAACTCATGAAACAATGGCTTGATATCGAATCGGAAGTTCAACATCCAAGGTTTGTTTCCTTTTGAATTTCTTTGATCTCTTTTTCATTCGGAAGTTTTTCAGATGTGACTTCCAAACAAGATATGCAGCTGTTGAGAAAAACCTTAAAAAGGTCATTGATCAACTTAAACAAATCGATGCTTAAGTTTCTTCTTCTCAAGTGTAAATACCATCAAATTGTACACTTTTCACCAACATTTTCAACATTTATCATATTTCATACTGCATTTTTTTTCCTTTTCACATTTCTTCCAACTAAAAACTAACCCATTTTTTCTTCTTCTACACAACTACCCATATTTCAAATTAAAAGTCGTTTAAGTCTAGCATTTGTATGTCTTTTGCAGCTAAGCTTTTTGTAAATAGTGTATTTTCTGAAAAAAAAACTTCCAAACACCCCAAAAACATTTGTAAAATTGTCCAATTCATCAAAAAATGTTTCGAAACTTTTGATTTATTTTCAAAGGTTTCAAACAAAAAAAATTGTGTCCATTTCATTTGTATCACTCATTTTATATCTATTCACTTTTCATTTTTCCTCTTCTCCATTTTTGAATTTCGATTGAAATTCATCAAATTCTGATATGTGCTGGATCACGTACCCCTCCCCCCTTTCCATATAGGAATTGGCCAATTTCTTTTCACTCCAAACATAGGTTTTCCCTTTTTAGGCCTTCAATTTCTAATTTCCATCTTCTTTTTTTCCATCAAGAACGCAGGCGTTAATCTTGATCTTTCGCTTGTAAAAACCCCGAAACAACAGCTGCAAAAATTTGTGAAAATTGCAAAAAATCCACAAAAAAATCGTTTGTCATGTGTCACAGATATGAACAAACATATAAAAAAAGACCTCGTTTTCTATGTACTCAACTTGCCCATTTCCCTTTCCTCTATATCTTATGCTTAGAACATTTTTGTATTGAATTTTGCTTTAGTGTCTTTTCTCTGCCAGAATAATATGTATTTTTGTGTACAAGTAAATAGCAATAAACGTTTCGAAAGGGCAAAATATCGTTTGTTTTATCATTTGTGAGTCAAAATGTAAAAGTTTCAGCTTGAGTCGCGTTCTTTAGTTCAAACAATTTCCAGATACCAAAACGGTTTCAAAAGTAGTCAGAAAAAAAAATGAAATACAAAATCTTCGTTTTTCAACACACGTTCAAAAGCATCAAGCCCCTGTGACATTCAAAAAAATAAATAATTTTAATTTCTTTGTCTGCTTTTCAAAATTCAATTTCATTTTCACATTTATTTTGGTCATAAATGGCGACGGCGCCAGTGATTATTCAACTGAACAATGGCGATAAAGTAAATCGTTTTACGGTTTTCAAAAAACTTGGAGAAGGTACATTCGGAGCTGTGTACGCTGTACGAGATGATTCTGGAGCGGAACATGCATTGAAAGCTGAATTAGCAACGGAAAAGATTCCGGTTCGGTTTTCTTTTGAAACAAATGAAACAGAAACTATTTGATTTTAGCTACTGAAATTAGAATTGTATGTGATGCAGAAATTAACACAAAAAGGAGGAAAACACTTTCCAACTTTGATTGGTTTGTATTCATTCGAATTTCTTGAAATTGGAATTCATTTTAAGATAAAGGACGACATATGAATTTCAACTTCATCGTCATGAAATTCCTTGGAAAATCACTCCAAGATGCAAAGAAGACTGGTCCAAACGGACATCTTAATCTGGGATCTGCAATTGGAACATCAATTCAATGTCTTGAAGCTCTGGAAGAATTGCATTGGTGTGGATTTTTGCATCGAGACGTAAAACCCGGAAATTTCTGTTTGGGAAGAGCAGAATCTGGAGAACTTCGAAAGATTTTCATACTAGATTTTGGATTGTGTCGTCGATTTGTGAATGATCAGAACGTGATGCTTCAGCCACGTAGGAAAGCACCGTATCGAGGAACTCCACGTTATGCACCAATTGCATCTCACAATTCAATGGAGCATGGACGGAAAGATGATATTGAGAGTTGGTAAGGAATTATATTGATGTAACTGTTTTTATGTGATGAATTCAACAGGTTCTATATGCTTGTTGATTTCACAAATGCTGCCCTTCCGTGGAAAGTTGTGACTCAAATCAAGGAAGTTGGAGAAATGAAAAAGAATTCTCGATTCGATCCTCTTATGTCTCAAATGCTCGCTGGATGTCCAATGGAAGAATATCGTGTGATAATGAAGTAACTGAGAATACGAAACAGTGTTTTGTGTCATATTTTTATTTTCAGTCACATCGATAGCCTATCGTTTTTTATGGAACCAAACTACGGATTGATCTACTCGACTCTACGAAAACTGATGCAGAGCAAGAATGTTCAAGAGTTTCCATACGATTGGGAAGCTGAATATGCAGCTAAATAGAATATTTTACTTGACTCAAATAAAACTAGAATTTATATTATACGTAAATATTGGATTTCCGAATTTTAACCAATGTTAAACTTTTACAATTCCACAGAAAGTATTTTCATGAAAATCTATGTAGCAAAGAGAAGAAAAGAAATTTTTGATCGGTTAAACTCATAGATCCAAACTTCTATAATTATATACTGGACATTTTCTTGTTACATTTTGGGCTGGAACCGTCATTTAGGCTCACAGATAATATCCTCAAATGCATGAATGTTATTGAACTCGAAAATTGGTATTCACTCTTTTTCAAACTAGTGTCTGTTTTAGAATAACCGATATGGAGTATTTGTTATCTCGACGTCCATCTGAAGATTTTCAATTGGTTTGATTTTTGTAAGTGAAACGTCGTTACTTTCAATTAAGTTCCTTCTTTTCTTCTCCGTTCTTATCATCTCACATTCCATTTTTCGTTTACAAACTGGTTTTGTTTTACACTTATAAGAAATAAAAAGAGTAAGAGAAAAGAAAGTTGCCGAAATGACCTTCGTTTTCCGGAGACTTAGAGATTTTGCAATTTCCAGAAAAAAAAAAGAAGAAAGAAATTGATGGATAGATAGGTAACCAGTGGAGACGGTTAGAGAGGTAAGTTACACTCAACGATCAGTATAAATAGGGAAGGTAGCGATGAAGGAATCACTCTTGTCTTCAACTTTCAATCATGGGCAAGCTGATCGTGGTTGGATCTTCCATCACACTTACATGTTGTTTGGTTACCGTCTTCACGATGGGATCTCTTCTTCAAGAGATCTCTGACATGAAGTCCGAGGTCGAGGACGGCATGGTGGAGTTCAGAGTAAGTATGAACTATAAGCTTTTTACAACATGACATATTCTTTAGGAGATTCACGAAGACATCTGGAATCGTGTTGTCCTCAAGCACACTAATCCAACTGGAGAGACTGGTGCTCCACCAAACTTCCAAACTCTTTTCGGTATCCGTAGATCTCGTCAATCTGGATTCCCAGAACAATGTAACTGTGGACCACGTTCCGAGGGATGTCCACCAGGACCACCAGGAACTCCAGGAGAGCAAGGACCACAAGGAGAGGCAGGACCAGATGGAGATGACGGAAAACCAGGACTCGCTGGAGAGGTTGTCGCCATCGTTCACGATCTACCAGGAGGATGTATCCAATGCCCACCAGGACGTCCAGGACCACGCGGACCACCAGGAGAGGTCGGACCAGCTGGGCCATCCGGAGACAACGGACGCAAGGGACCACCAGGACCACCAGGAGGACCAGGAGCACCAGGAGAGGGAGGAGATGCTGGACGCCCAGGAAACGCTGGAAGACCAGGACCACCAGGACCACGCGGAGAGCCAGGAACTGAATACAAGCCAGGACAACCAGGACGTCCAGGACCACCAGGACCACGTGGAGAGGCTGGACCAGCTGGACAACCAGGAGCTCCAGGAAACGACGGAGAGTCTGGAAAGCCAGGAAATGCTGGACGTCCAGGACCACCAGGACCACCAGGAAAGAACGGAACTCCAGGAGTCCGTGGAGAGGATGCTGCTCCAGGACCAGATGCTGGATACTGTCCATGCCCAGCTCGTGCTTACAAGGCATAAGCTTTGCTTTCTTTTTGATAGTTTCAATAAACATTTCAATTCCAAATTGTTTCTTCGCAATTACATAGCATGTTCTGCTTCATTAGTTCAGAGACAAACCAGCTGTTTTGGAATTTAAATTTCGTAAATCATCAATTTTCAAGACTGATCATAGTTTGAAATAAACAAGAAGGCGGATGAACTCAAATTTAAAAAAGATGTTTATTGGTGTTTGTTGATTTTACCCAAAAACACTAGCACGATTCCCACTAACTGATATTTTTCCATGCATAGTCTTCTTCTTCTGTTTCTTCATACAAATGCATTTCCTCATGAAATCTCGATACGGTGTATGACTGAAAAGTAGAGCGAAAGTGGCAACAGTTCCGTAAAAGTTCAAAAATATCATGACCAAATTGTTCAAATCTGAAATTTTGAATTCAATTAAAAGGGCATATGATAGATAAGTTACTTTGACTATAGAAGTTATTGAAAATCGAATAAAAACCAAAGATGAATGCTGGTGTGATGAATAAATATGGTATTGATATTTGAATGAGTATTCCAAAGAAAAACTTCTTCTGCCTATCACTTGTTACTCTTGATGAATTCTTTGGTTTTGAACACACAAGATAGTAAATACAAGTTGAAGCATAAAAGTTCAATTGAAACATCATAAAACAAGTACAAGCGATGGAGCAAATTGCAGAAAACATTCTGAAATTCGAATCGATTGAAACTGCAAACACTGGCATCTCAAAGAAGTCTTCATGAGGACACGGAATTATTTCCAATACTGCCAATTTGGCTGATATTTCATCAGGAATACTGAATAAGAATGGGATAGGGTATACCAGGGAAAAAATGGCTCTATCCTAGTTTAGTGGTCCCATGGGAGTTGAGTGGTCCCATAGGATTTCAGTGGTCCCATAGGAGTTTAGTGGTCCCATAGGAGTTTAGTGGTCCCATAGGAGTTTGGTGGTCCCATGAGAGTTTAGTGGTCCCATGAGTTTAGTGGTCCCATGCGTGTTAAAAGTTATCTTACATTTTTTGAACGACGCGCCTGATGTTTATGTATGTGAACACAACCTTTGTTCGCAGAAAAATACAATCTTTGATTTATTTGTATTACTTTTATTTGTTAATTTTTTTTATATGTATAATAAAATAATGAAGCGCACTCTACGTCCTCCGATTGCTCCGCGTTTTCCACATGCCCCTCGTGCTTCAGAAGTATATTCTTGGTCGTCAAATTCGAGATCACTGGGGTGGGTAGGTCTCGGGCAAAGGATTTGTTGGGCATCAGATATGCCTGTCCTTTGTAAACCACAAAGTAAATTTTGCCCAGCTGGGTGATAAACGAGTGCACACGCAACCTATCGAGGCGACTTGGAGTGCTCTTAAAGGAAAATCGGGGGCGGTTTTGAGATCCGGAGCACATGCTAGACGAGCATACGTTCAATTACATGTTCCGCCGCTTCAATCGTAACAAGCAACTACTGAATCACCTCATCTACAAGATGAAATTCTTTCGCCGTGAAAACTTTCCGGTCCAAGGCGAACTCGACGTCGATATTGACGAAGACGGTGATTCATCAGACGATCAGGGTGAACCACCGAACGACCAACCAGACACAAACCGATGTCACGTCCTCTCGACTGCACCGGCGAAGAAGAACTTTTCGATTGGTGATTCAATATTGTACACCTCCCAGTTAATCATACAGTTTTTGGTACCAAATATGTCACGATGATGGGTTCTCCACCCTCAGCTCCAAAGACAGGCAGATCCAAAGCACGACAAATTCCTCGCCCAAGATCTACCCACCCCAGTGATCTCGAATTTGACGACCAAGAATATACTTCTGAAGCACGAGGGGCATGTGGAAAACGCGGAGCAATCGGAGGACGTAGAGGGCGCTTCATTATTTTATTATACATATAAAAAAAATTAACAAATAAAAGTAATACACATAAATCAAAGATTGTATTTTTCTGCGAACAAAGGTTGTGTTCACATACATAAACATCAGGCGCGTCGTTCAAAAAATGTAAGATAACTTCCAACACGCATGGGACCACTAAACTCATGGGACCACTAAACTCTCATCGGACCACTCAACTCTCATGGGACCACTAAAATCCTATGGGACCACTAAACTCCTATGGGACCACTGAAATCCTATGGGACCACTCAACTTCCATGGGACCACTAAACTAGGATAGAGCCGAAAAAATATAGTTAATTCCAATCACTGAGTAACGAATCCAAACATTTGAAATACGAAATTTATTTTGTTGAATCACGTTATGACGGTTTTCAAATAGGGAAATCATTGAAGACATGGACACTGAAGGATTGCTTGGTAGTGTGATATTTTATGAAACTTGTTTTGTTTCCTGAAAGTACTTCATCCATAAAACCACTTACAACAACCGATGGATCCAGCCATATACGACTGAACTACATTTGAAATTCCAATTTTTGATAAAAGACCCATCATTGACGAAGAAGCGGTTGGAAGCCAACTAACAGGTGTCATCAACACACTCAACATTAAACTAGAACAACACACCCTGAAACTAGACGTTTGAAGAATGAATCAATGATATTCTTCACCAGAAATGCATATTAAAATAAACCCATTTCATAGAAGACATCGATTTTGGTGTTTTCCATAAAACACAAAATCCTGCGAAAATGAATAATGGAAGATTGAATAGAGTGGATAATTGAAGATAATAGACAGCAAACTGAGGAGAACTCAAAAAACTTTCCGATTTCGGACACTTACTGTAATAGTTCTGATGGAAATAAGAATCAACTTTCGATGCCATCAGTCAACGTTCTAAGAATGGTTTATTTTCAATTTTGACGGAAGTTTTTCAGATTAAAAGTTAGTCATGCGTTCTCAGAATTTTCTAATTTTCTTATCCAGTTTGTGGAATTTTCAATAAATCACTGAAGCTTGAAAGTCAGGAACCAAATTAGCTCAGTTTGGTTTTTTCGAGAAAAACATGAATTCCATTCGGAGGAAGTGTTCTGAGTCATCGTTCTTGAATGATTTGCCTGTAGATTTCGAGGTATCGTAATCAAAAAGAAATATAATTTGTGGAGAGTAAATAAAAAGTAATTTTTCTTGTTCACAGCTTTCAATAATAAGGCTATTTTGCTCTCAGAATGCGTTACTTAGACTGAAGCATTCATCAACTTTTTCCCTTTTATTCTTTAATTTTCGGCAACGGATCGTTTCTAAATTATCCAGCAGTTTCCTTTGATCAAATCATCAGAGAACACTCAAAATTCTCCTCGTTTTCACACATTCTTTGTCAATTGTTTGCTGAAGAAGCACGCCGAAACCGTGTGTCTTCTGCGCGTTTCAAATGATTAATAGTCACTTTTCATTGATACAGGGAAGAGGAAACGAGGATGTTTATCAGAAAACTTTGTTTGTGGTAAAATGTGTCGCCACAGCTGATACTTTCCTTGGTTAATGTGAATGATTATGGATCCAGAAAAGTTCAAGATTAAATGTTTATAGATAATAGTTTAACGGAATTTCCGGTATAGATACAATTGAGTTTGCAATAAAAAGGAGAGAAATAAATAACTTCAGTATAAATTTTAAAATATTTAGTTATTCAACTGTTTCAGGTTTCCATTGGTTCTGGCTCGTTAGTATCTGCTTGTTCAATAGCTGGAGCCTCTTCAGATGTTGTTGGAGCATCAGATGCATCATTCACTTCTTCAGTATTGTTTTCTGAAAACAGAAATTAAACATTGTATTTCACAGAACTAGCCTTACCTGCACTCAAAACAGGTGGTGCTTCTCCGGCATCGGCGCCTTCGTCTGTTGCTGGTTCTTCTTTGACTTCGGCAGTATCTTCAGCTTCGACGGGATCATCTTCTTCCATTCTTGTTCCATCGGCGCTCATGAACTCACTGAAGAGAGCAGCAAATTTGGGCTGAATTCCATCCAATTGTTGACGGAGAACTGGAGTCACGAAGGGTCCTGGAGGTGGAAGTGGAGTGCGATTAGATTTCGCATCTTCATCCTTTGTGGTCAACCGGGAGAGAATTCTAGAAAAAATAAATAAACTGTTTGGTTCGAAAAAGTCTAACTTACTGTCTCTCAGTCATGTTTAGTCGTTCTGTTACAGAAGCAAGTTGGGTGAATGTGGCCGGAAGACGGGATACATCAGATTTCATATCAGTGAGGATTTCATCAAGTTGAACCAAGCATTTGTGGAGTACTGCATTGGCATTACGATTACCGGCAGCACTTTCTTTTGCCATATTTGCCTGTGACTCGGCAATGTTTTCTAAATCAGCGAAACGTTGAGCCAAAGGACCAACATTGTCTGGTGTCAAATGGCGTCCAGCATGAGCAGCACGACGAAGTTGCTCCTCAATGACTAGAGACTGCTCCAACAGCTTGAAACGCCGTTGCATGAATTTCGCCTTGAGATCGTTCAGTGTTGGATCTGTTCCTACTTCTTTGAATGGTTCACTGAGAATAGCAAATCGTGGATCGTTGATGATCTCATTGAAATTAGCTTGGAACCGTCCATAACCATGAACAACGACACCAGCCAAAAGCCAGTAATCGTGTCTACGGTACCAGATTTCGTACTCTTTTCCGTTGCGAGCAACTTTCTCTTCGTTGGCCCATAAAGCATGTAGTTCAGTGAACCCTCCATCGCAAATGTTGAATTTGAATGTTGGGCGAGCTGGTCTTGGCTTTTCAGGTGCTTTTACCTCAACAGCTGGCTCATCGGTTTCCATCGCTTCTTCTGCTGGAACAGCTACTTCGGTCTTCTCGGAAGTTCCTTCGGAAGATTCCTTGGTGGTTTCATCAGATCCTTCAGCAGCAGCTGGCTCTGTAGCTTCTCCTTCTTTTTCCATCGGTTCATCTTTCACTTCTTCTTTAGCTTCTTTAGGCTTTGGAGTATTACTAGATGATCCTTCGACCGATCCATTGGCAGCTCTAGCGAGAACTTCGTCTTGGACTTCAGGCATGGACCATTCACCATTGTATTGTTCAAATTCTTGTACTTTACGACGAACCAAACTCAACAATCCAATACGACCAAGAACATGTTGTCGGTTAAGACCTTCTCGTGGAACTCCATCGTTGAAAGTATCGTGTCCATCAGCGCCTGGCTCACACAAATGGCGCATGAAGAGGGAGGCATAAGCACGAAAAACTTTCTCCGATTTGTTTCTCAAATCGCGAACAAGCCATTGGGACTGGTGAGAGTCTTGTGGTGGCATTCCCCAACGCATAACAGCTCCATAGAAAGCCTTACGTTGACGCGGATTGAATCCCAGAATTTCAACTTGTCCGTTGACTTTGGCCATGAGTGGAGGCATTTTCTCGGAGTTTTCATCACGGCGACGCTTTCTTTTCTCGTCGTAATCGTCATCGTCCGAGTTCAATCCTTCCATATTGTCAGATCCATGATACGACTCATTATCATCATCTTCTTCTTGTGCTTGATTCTAAAAATACATCTTATTACTCAATAAAATTGAATAAAAACTCAGTTTGTGAAAATGTCGAGTAATGAAATGTTACGAACCTGTTTGCTCCAGTCTGTTCCCATATTTTCACTGGCATAATTGATCTGCTTGCGAACACGTTTTCCCTTTCCAAGCTTCTGCGATTCAATCTCTTTGTCTTGTTCATAATGATGTTTGAGGAGTTTCTCCCAATAATCTGGATCTGGTTCTTTTTCATCTCCTTCCTTGATAACCTCCATTTCATCTTCTTCCTCCTCTTCTTGACCTTCAGCTTCCTTAGTCTGATAACTGGCGACCTTGAAGGAGCTGAGGTATTCATTCTGCCAATCAGCTTTTCCTTCTCCTCCATCCTCAGGAGCTCCTTCTTCTTTCCTGTCGCGGTCAAGGAGGAAATCAACAGCTGCATCGTCCCAAACGATTTCATGGGCGGTGCTCTTTTTCTCTCCACCTTCTCCTTCCGCAGTACTTTCCGCTACGCAGTCATCTTCCTTGAAAAGCTCTTCGGTTCCCCATCGGAGCACATCGTCCAATTCACTCTTACTCATGCTCTTTCCTTCTTTTCCTCCCAATCCAGCGCGTACGACCAAATGGTTCAACAGCATCTTCTTTTTGGCAACAGAAGTGATTCTTTCTTCAACGGATCCTTTGGTAACAAATCGGTAAATCATAACCTTATGTTTCTGTCCGAGACGATGAGCACGAGAGAAAGCTTGAATATCATTGTGAGGATTCCAATCCGAATCGTATATAATAACGGTGTCAGCAGTGGCCAAGTTGATACCCAAACCTCCCGCACGAGTAGAGAGCAAGAATACAAATTGCTGAGCTCCAGGAGCATTGTAACGATCAATGGCGTCTTGTCTCATTTGTCCAGTGATGCTTCCGTCAATTCTTTCATATTTATATCCTTCAACATCGCAGAAATCTTCCATTATGTCCATCATCATTGTCATTTGGGAGAAAATAAGAACTCTGTGGCCTTGTTCTTTCAACTTTCTCAACATCTTCTGAAGGAGAACGAACTTTCCTGCGTTTTTGATGAGAGCAGTTCCTTCATACATTCCATTCTTTTCTTTAGGTGCTTCGAGTGAGGCTTTTGCGAAAAGATATGGATGGTTACAACACTTTTTCAGCTCCATAAGGACGTTCATCAGAGACATTTGAGTTCCACCATTTTTTACGTTCAAAGCATCGAAGTTGCGGGTCAGAATATTTTTGTACCACTTCTTCTGCATTGGACTCAATTCGACGCGAACAATCAATTCAGATTTAGATGGCATTCCAGTCAGTACATCAGCTTTGAGACGACGAAGCATGTGTGGTCCAAGAAGGTTGTGAAGTTTCTCAATTTGGTCTTCCTTCGAAATTTCAGAAAACTCAGCAGTAAAAGCTTCGAGCTGGCTGAAATAATGTATTAAAGAAAATTAACAAAAAAAGAGGAAACTCACTTGAAACGTTCTGCCGACAAGAAATTGAGAAGATGGAAAAGTTCTTCGAGGTTATTTTGAAGAGGTGTTCCAGTAAGAAGAACACGATAATGAATTGTGTATTCATTAAGGTTTTTGAAGAAAAGTGACTGATTGTTTTTCAAACGATGAGCTTCATCGACAACCAAAGCTCCCCATTCAATAGAAGAAAGAATGGTCTTGTCCATATTGATGGTTTCATAAGAAGTGAGCAAAACGTGGAATTTCATGTTTTCTGTTGTCTTCATTTTTCCTGCTTTTGGTCCGGATCTAACAGCTCCTTCCACGAATGAGAACTCATGTTCTCGAAGCACAACGCGAGAGTCTCTGTCTCCAACATAGGTAACCACGTAGAAATCAGGGCACCATTGTTCCGCCTCACGTTCCCAATTGATGATAGTTGAAAGAGGGGCTGCGATGAGGAACGGACCTTTGCAATGTCCTTCTTTCATAAGAGTATAGAGGAAAGTGAGTGATTGAACAGTCTTTCCGAGACCCATTTCATCAGCAAGAATAGCATCAGTTCCATTTGACCAACAATGACGGAGCCAGTTAATTCCTTCCAACTGATATGGATGAAGAGTTCCACCAGTTTCAGAGACGTAATCTGGTTGAACTTCATACTTCTTTCGTATATCAACCTTTTCACGCTTCTTTGGTCGTCTTGATTCTTCCTCTTTTGGTGGGAGTCCTTTGGCTTCACGATGTTTGGCTATCATTTTTTGAACATTCTTTGGTATATCGTCATTCAACATTCTTTCACGATGCTGCCAATACTTTATAATAGCTTCCTGATAATTAGCTATCTTAGCGTCATCTCTCTCCCATGTTGCTTGATCGTAAGTCAACTCTTTCCATTTAACCAAATAATCTTGTTGTGATTTGGCATAAGATTGGTGGTTAATAATACGATGAATTTGCATCCATTCTGGCTTGACTCCGAACTGATAGTATCTTTCACGAAGTTTGAAAGGATCATTATCAGAATGATGGCGAGAAGCAATGGACTCTTCAAAGTCTGGTGGGATTTCAGAGTCGTTCTTACGCCAATACATAACGTAGAGCTGTAAAATTATATGAATTACCATGAAAGCCGTTAAATAGTTACTCACCATGCGGAAGTGGACTTCCATCATCATTTCCGAAACCCAATCACACTGCCAATAGGACAGGTACTTCCATTTGATGAAGAATTCTCGTTCACGTCTCGGAGCCATTTTCCGTGGTGGCTTCAAGAGCAAGTCATCTTCAGTGGGCTCTGTGCCCTCCGGAAGGGGATCGGCGTACGGAATTTCTTTCCAACGCCAACACAGAATTTTCTCAGCTTTCTGCTCGGGTTTGGCAAGCTCACAGCGTGGACAAGCCCATGATTCATCTTGCGGTGGAAGCTCGAGAAGTGGTGGATCCATACAGTAGGCGTGGAACGAGCAGGTACAGTTGTCACAAAGCAATAGATTTTCGGTCTCTTTGCAAATTTTGCAGAAATCGTCATTCTGTTTGGCAGGTTCTTCTTTGACAATTTCAGGACCATGTTCCATACAATGAGGACAACTCCAATCTCCTTCTGGGGCTTCTTCCATGTTGGCGTCGATACAGACTGTGTGATACGCACGTGGACAGGTATCGCAAAGAATCAGCTCTCCTCCGCTTTTACATTCTTCACAGTAGTCGTTATTCTCGACTTCTTCTCCTTGCTCTAGCTTAGCCTTTTTTGCAGCACGAGCTGCCTCCAAAGCTTCTTTTTTCTTTTCCTGCTTTGCAGCAGCTCTTTTCACTTTAGCGTCTTCCTTCTCTTTAACCTTGTCGTCTTCCAATTGTTCTTGTTGTTTAATGAACGCTTCGAATTCTTGATCACTGTCGGGTGCTTCCGAATCACGACGAGTCTTCTTCCGGGCTGAGCGAGTCTTAGTTGGATTGGGCTTCGGTGGAGCAACTGGTGTGGCAACCGTCGGAGTTTTGGTTCCTCTTGGCTGCTTTTGAACTGGTTTTCCTTGAGCAGCCATGTGGTCCTGATACTCCTTGTATTTGACTTGGAACATCGGATACATTTTTGCAACAACAGCTCCTGGATTAGCTTCAAGAATTTGTGGTCGAATAACCGAAGAGAAAGCCTGAAACAAGAAGTTATTCATTAAAAGTTAAAGACATGCAAATTTCTCACCTTCAAATTAGAAATTCCCTGGAATTTCTCCTCGTCATAATCAAATTCGACATTTGCTAATCCAATCGCTGCACAAATCTCCTCACTGGTCGAGTTGTATGGATCAGGGATTTCAGCCTTAGCGGCGGCCGCAGCAGCTTTCTTTGATCCTTTCTTTGCTTTTCCACCTTTCTTTCTCGAAGACCTTCTCCGATCGGATGGTCCAGCCTCTTCACCTTGCTCTTGTTCTTCGTCTTCTTCAGTTTCCTCAGTAGCTTCTTGAGTGACAGAGCCTTCCTCCATCGATTCATCTTCCACCAGGGTGGTGTCTTCCTCCGTAGACATTGTTGCTGGTTCAGGGAAACGTAATTTCCTGCAAAATACATATATAAACACATTTACGACAGGAAAAAATGTGACCAGAAGATTGAAGATTGTATTCATGAAATGAATTGAGGAAAAGCTAATTGTGCTTTTTGCAAAACTAAATTTCAAAATTTGAAAAATGTTTGTTCTGCAAACACGGTGACGGAATAGTGCAGAATGAAAAAAATTGTCGAAAAAAATTTTTTGGAAGGTTTTTTTGAGACCCCACCAAAATCGGGGAAAGGGTTGGGATCGAGGAACCAAAATCGGGGAAAAAAGGGCGGAGTTTAAAACTTGCAGCCCTGACACGGAAATTTGAAAGGACTAGCTTTCTGCCAGATCACGCAGCAATTAAATTCTTCATTCTTAAGTCTGCCCCATTCCATCCCCCCATGGGCTCAAACTGGAGATTTGTAAGGAGCTGTCTGGACGTGAAACCGGAATCGTTGATGACCAAGAAGGCGGCAGACATCCTTTCCCGCCTCCTCCTAAATATTGACGGCAAATCTTCAGCGGGCTTGAATCTTTTAACATCGAAGAATGATAGGTGGTCGAAGTGCATGGTCCATGGTCTCGTCGATACTCAAATCCATTGGTGTCTTCGTAGCGAACGAATTGTCTGATACGCTACACGGCGTGCCCCCTGTGACACTGAGAGCGAAAGTATGCATTCTCTGTGCAGTTCTCCACTCGCAAGCCACTAGATG
>GL379819.1:292964-333202 GCA_000143925.2 Caenorhabditis brenneri | reverse complement strand
TTCGGAACAGAAGACATTGGATTACAACTGCGGAACGGTTGTACTCAACGCAATCACAGCTTCCTCCTCTTATTATTGTAGATTAAAACTCCTGTCTTATTACAATCATAAGATTTTACCGTATAACTGTATTGGAGGTAAACTGAAATGATTCTTTCCAGTTATCTGGTAATGGCTCTAATCCCAATATTTTCCTGTCAGACATTCGATATTTTGGTTGTTGACTATCCGAATTGTTTTCCAATGCAAATAATGTCTAACAATTAGAAAATACAAAAAACTCATTAAACCTACAATTTGGAAGTATCGTATTTGTGTTCATTCAATTTTCAAACCAGATGAAAATTGGCTTAAAGACAAAAGTCGTCGGTTTTCGAGTCAGATAACCATTGATCAGTCGAGGATCGGCCATGTCTAGAACCTCCGCGTTCTCTTCTTCCACCTGTTTTTTTATGAAACAAAACAAAAAAAAGAGATATAGAAAATCTGGATTTATTATACCAATGGATGCTTATACCACACATTCTCCAAAAACAATTCAATCACAACAGGAGATATCGCCTTCTTTCTGACTTTATCGAGATAAGTGATCATTGCTGACGTTCGGAAGAGCAATCTGGAAATGTTCCGGAAGTTTTGTATCCGAAAAGTATGTGTCAACATGGAACAGGAGGAGAACCAGAAAATAACCATTCTGGGATTTTCAGTTGCTCGTTGTTTTTTCAGAACACGCAAACAAATCTCAGTTGGTCATTAATTGAATTCGAACCCCTGAAATCTTGAAATTTCCGGACCTTTCATCACTTTTTAGGATGACTCAGTTTGCGACTCGGACCCATAAATCACTTCGATTTGACCCATTTTTTACGAAATCACTATTCAATGAGACCACCCCCACAAATATTACACAAATTCCTGACATTCCTTTCTTTTCCACCCTCACATACACCTATTAGCTGACAGTGGGAAACTCCATGGAAGAGTTGCTCCTCAAGCATTAGTCATCCATTGTTGTGGTTAGGGAAGGGTGGGAGGTCATCATCCAGAAATAGAAACGACCGGAAGATCAATCACAAAATAAATGGTCACCACAAAACACACAAAGTTTCTTCATTTTTTACTCCATTATATTACGTCACACCCACACTTTCGTAAGTTCGTAAGTATGAATAAGTTTGAGTTGAGGGTGCGTTGCGGTAAGAAAATGAAGAAGAAGAAAGAATGAAGAAGAGTAAGAGGATTATGATGACAATTGAAATTATATGATTATCGTTCCGGAAAAGTCATAGACTCTGAAAAGAATTCCGTATTCTTATTTCCTCTAACAATTTTGTGATATCATTGCGTATCACACGAGTTATTTCTCTTTTAGTCTATGAAAGTTCGAAATTACGATATCGATACCAAATAATAAATGAATTCTGATCTCTGCGTCTCTGGTAGGTGTATGATTTATGATTGATGTCTTTCTTGCCTTCTACATATTGTACGTCACTGTTTCTTCACAACATCTAGTATTTTTTCTAACATCATCTTCGCAATTAGTCTAGCTTGGATATTGCTGGTCATTGGGCCAGAGACCATATTTCAATGCATTGGCTTCTCTTATTATTGTTGTCTGTTGTGTTTTGAATGATTAGGCACGACCCAGACAAAATTTTACCAAAAAATTTCCTTTTTTTCTGACCTACCAACCGAACACCAGTGAGACATCAACAAAAACAGCAGCCCTTCCTGCTGTAAATGAAATTTCAAGTTACAGTCGGAAGAGTTTCTTCCAGTTCCAACTACATTGTAGGAACACATCTAACTATTTGACGTAACTGTGCTTGATCAAGTTTTTCGTGGTTTCTGACGCTCCTCAGTCATGTGTTTTCCATTATTATTCTGACCTTAATACCAACAAGATTTTGGTTTTTTGTAGTTCAAATGAACACAGTTTTAAGTTGCACTTTCAATGAAAACTGCATCGAAAGTTCAGTTTTCAGGTATTCCCTGTGCTTTCGAAAACTACAAAGTACACAATTACTCACAAAGAAAGAATTTCAAATTACCTCCCTCAAAGAATTTTCTCATTAAAGACCATCTGTTTGGATATGATATGAGAGTACAAGTGAACGATTATTTATCTGCTCTTGGAGCAAAGAATCATATGAATGGCTCATTTATACCAAGATTCGATATTGGAATAGTAGACAGAGAAAATTCAAACTGAAAAGATTTCAATCCTGAAAAGCTTTGGTAATCTTTTCTGAAGCTTTAATTTTGCAAAATTTGAGTAAACCTAGATTATAGTTTTCTACTAACTTACATACTGTTCAATAAAACAAGATGATTTAGTTTTACTAAACTCTTTTTAAGATCTGAATGAGAGTGAATATATCAAAACACGAGTTTATTTTGATCTTCGAGTTAAAAAAGACAATAGAGAATCTAACTAATTAGGCAATTAGGTGTAGATTAGGAACCAAAAAAGAACCGGATGGCTATTTTTAACAGTACTACGTATATATATAAATGTATATATCAACAAGTTCGAATCTTGCGCCTGCGCGCGCCTCCAACACGTGCATCATAATTTCAAGATCTTTGAAATCTCTCAATTTCTAATGGAAGAGGAGTAACTGAGTAAACAGTCCCTCCCATTGAGACTCTTACCTGTTGTTGTTTTGTCAACCTTGAAACGCACTGACCAGCTGATTTCCTTATCAATTTTTGCGGGAAAATTAGGAGGAGTTGTAGAGGAAAATTAGAAAAAAATTAGTCTACTTGCAGGAAAAACAACTGATCGTCACTCATCTATTTCAGTTGTTTCAGCTCTTACACATGACCTATAGATCCACTATGTAGTGATCAAAACGTGATTTGATTGAGTTTTGATCTGCTTTGCGTATGTTGTTTGCGTCGTGCCCACCATGCCTTTTTTCATAGTTAGACCCCAAAGAATGAATAACAATCAACCGTTCCAACTTTTCGATTTGGAGAATTCCGATGGATCACATGGTGCAAAATTTAGGGAACTAAGAGAGTACGATCTGTTTTTCAAAAAAACAATCAGTTGACGTAGAGAACCCAAAAATTCGAGTTCGATACATTTAATTTTTAATAGTCTATCTAGTTGACTGAAATAGACAATCTAGTCTGAAAATAGATTGATTAGACAGATTCCTACAATTCTTCAAAAATCGTCATTATTGTCTTCAGACAGTATTCAGTTTTTGATGAATTGGAAAATGATCTTCGAAATATAGTTTTAATTTTTTGAGTATTTCATCCGAGTGTTCATCCTACAGTAACATTCTATTGAAATGAGAAAAGAGGAAACCGTATAAATTACATCTTGTTCATCAGAGAGGAATTCAAATCCATCATCTGCTACAGTATCCCTTTCCCCCGGAAACTGGCTACGCCTCCTTCAAACATTCTTTTTACCCATAAATCTTTTATCTCATCTTCCTCGCATTCAAAATTTCTCTAACCTCCATTCTTTCCCTTTCAAATTCTTATGATAACTGATTGTCAATGGGTTCCCATTCACTCGTCATTAGTTGAAAGAACACGTAGATCACAGTACTTCACGTTTTCAAACTATGTACTTAGGTTACAATTGTAACGTGTCTGTCACTACAAGAGAGATCAAAATCACAAAGAAATTTGCATCATATCATCTGTGACAAAGACCTCCCATAACAAATATTTGCCCTTCGTGTGGGAAAAGTGACGTAGCATCGAACAGAACACGCCTCTTTCTTGCAAATCATTTCGAAATGCCTGTCAAGGGGAGTTTTTTGCCTTCCTGCTACTGCTTTCAGGTCACTCTCTTTCCCCCACCATCATAAGCCCCGCCCATTCTTCTTATCTTCCCCCTACAGACCGCCTCCTTCTATAAAATCGGCGTTGCTTATCAGACTCTTCTCAGTTCTTGACACTTCTTCAAAAAACTTTTTTATTTCCCGCCTACTAATTGGGAAACTATGATTCCAGAATTCCCATTACCTACAGTAGATGCTGACTTCTACAAATCACAAATTTGTCAGTTACCCCCAATTTTTGGGAATGCTGTGCAAACCCCTCAGCTCATTGAGCCAACAACGTTCCTGGCTAAAAATGACAGTTTAATAGGTAAGTTAACCATCATCTCATTCTGTAATCAGTTTCTTATTCATTCATTTTCAGTTGACTCTCTTCGACTAAATTGCCTTCAAAATGCCGTGAAACGTGCTGCCATCCGACAAAATAACCTCACAAAAACGACATCCAGTTTGAATCGACAAAGTCATATTGGATCATTCAAACCTCTACACTCATTAACCTCTCTGATGAGCTCTCTCGTCATCACTCAATAATTTATCTTCGAAACGAAGAACTTCAAACGGCTTCAACTCAATTGATATTCTCATTGACTTCGTTTTTTGGAAAAGTTTTCCATCGAACCTCCAGTTGGTAGATTTTTCCTACCGTCATCTTGATATCCTCTTCGTTTCCATTATTTATTTATTCTTCTTTTTTCATACTACCTCCTTTTTTCATATATTTATCCATGTTGTTTTGACTGAGCTAGTCTCTCCTTACTTACTCGCTTTCAAAACTTCTCAATCCCGGTGACGATCTCAAAACTCCACTTTGCCACTGATCTCAAATGGCTTCTCACACCTCTTTACATTCATAACTTTATTGTTCTCTCAATTGTTGACTCTCCACTCAATTCCACGTGTGCTCATTTTCATACTGTAACTCCGGTTGTAGCAGCCAATCAGTGGCATTTAATAATGATAATAAAAAAGTTTTAATATATTCAAATGTGTTTTTTTTTCATTTCACAGCAAGAACCTCAAACGCCAGAATAGTATGAACATTAGTTCGAAGTTCATTTACAACAATCTCTTCAAATCTTCTCAGATCAAACCTCATTCAAAACTAGAGACATCGGTTACACTAATCTAGGTTGATTCAAAAAATTGTAGACAGGAAAAAACCAGAACGAGCTAATAATTCGCACTTAAAAAGGAATATCTAGTCTGGAAAATCTTCTTGATCTGTGCGTTGAAGGAATCTTTGTTCCTTTGAAACTTTGGTTTTCAGATAAAGATGAAAAAGCAGAATAGATTGTCCAAATCGAACCTGTATCTCAGTTAAAAGTTACGCGAGAATACATGTTGTAACTCGACGACTGCAATGCTGACGATTCTGTAATATTTTCAGATGAAAACGAGATCATGGATACTTGCTACCTCACACAATAAATGTTGTCATCGCTTGATCTAATGAGTTATTAAACAGACTATTCCAAGTGTTTTTCTTTTGTGTATATTCCAAAATAATAGTTGTATGTCCAATGTGTTCCTACTTGTACGGCTAAACACTATAACTAATCTCGAACGATATGATGTGTTCCTCTAAATTACGTATTCAAGATATCTTTAGAATAAGCTTGTCTAGCATATTCCGATCAAAATTCTAAACATTTGTTTAGAAGTTTTCTACCACCGCAATTGAAAGTAGACTTTCTCCTGGTTTAAAAAAGTCAGAAGCATAAGATCATAAAGTCAGAAAACTCATATTCAGACATCAGTTAATAAAAAGGAAGGAAATACAAAAAACGAGAATCCTTTCAATTTCTGAAAAGTTATTCTAGATCAGTAAAACATATTTTTCTCTCGGATCATTTCTTTTACACCCAACAATGCTTTTTAATTTTTAATCGGTCTATTCAACCTGCACAAACCGCCTTCACAAAAGAAATGAGGAAATGAACTCAACAGCTGTTATGATATCATGAATTTCCGTTGTTCTAAACACAAAAATTACAATGCTGGCTAAATCGGATTGAATTCAGCACACGACAAACAAACGCCTCAATCTGCAGAGCTACGGTGTGGTGTGCTCCAGATGATCCGGCTACTGGGAGGCCAATCCCAAATTATCCGGCATGTTCATCCTCCTTCTTTGCAGAGTGAAATTTCTACGTGTTCGGTCCAACAAACATGAATGAAAACAGAGAAGATTACTCAATTACTGCTCAGTTAAATATCCGATTTGATTTATGAAACCACTCGATTTAATGTAAGAAAAATCATTCAATCTTTTTTTTATACGGAATGTTGAAGGTTATGTAGAATATTTTTGAATGAATTGAGATGAGAAACAAATGAGAAAAGAATTGTATGAAAACCATTACAGCAGTTATGCGGCATATTGTTTTTATGATATTTTTAATGCGAACTTTTTTTTCTTGAGTCAGAACGTTGAATAACTCATATGTTTCTGACTATATTTTTGTCTAACAGCCCAATTAAAGATTTCGAAAATTCATTTTTTCACAGACTTAGCAAACATATTTTACTTCCTTCCAACGGTTTTTTTAAACAATAAATAACACAAATTTAATTTTTGGTGAGCATTCCAAAAGGGTTATTACTATCTTGCATACATGAAGCTGCTGAATAATCAACTCCCGGAAGTTTTCATCACGAGACTCTGAATGTTTGTTGTTGGTAAGCCAAACAAAATACTAAGTAAAAAACAATGTGACCATGACAAGTAATGACGAAAAATTCCTTTTAAAAGTGAGTAGTGTAGCTGAAAAAATGTTTTTGAACGTTCTATTTTTAGGTGCACTTCTGAACATTTCACCTGGAAAACTCAACAATGATCTTCAGAAGGTTTTTGCCACGTGAGACTTGTAGCCTGGAAAAACAACGCAGAGAATCAGTTTTTGTTAAAAACCGAACAAAACTATTTTTTTGATCCCACAAACTAGGTAGGCTGAAAAAACGCTGGGATGAGTATCTTAGGTGATTCATTTTCGAATTAGTCAAAACAAACTCAAAGCAATCTGTTTCAACGAAATTCTTCAACCTATTTTCTAGACAAGCGACGACGACGTGTAAATTTAAGTCTCATTTAAAACTACAACTCGATATGATCCGGAGTAATTCAGGCTTATCGGAATATTTTGTTCCTGTTCCATTATGACACCCTCTGACGATAACTTGAGCTACGAAACAAAATGTTACTTCAAAAAAAATAAACGCAGGGCAGAATATGGGAAATTCGGACGCCCGCAGTTGAACAATTTTGATATATAATTGTATACAGCTATGAACAACTTTTTGGTAAAACCATCTTGATATGTTCTGAAACAAGTTATAAAACGATTTATTTTAGAATTAAAACTGGGGTTTTCGCTCATCCTGTTTTAACACAACGATGCATCTAAAACTTATTTCTGCACACTTTCTTTTGTTCTATGCATTTTGAACAATTGAGCAGTGTTCTTCAATCTAACTGTTAAAATAAATAACTTTATTCAGAACACTAATATTTATTTCCTGTTATTCTGTATGTGTGATACTATCAAAATACAGTGGACAGCAGGTGTATAATATCGAAATGATATCTATAAAAAGCTTTCCCAAATCCATTTCTCACGATACCAAATGTTTAACAAAACATTGGATTATCTTCTTTATATCTGGGTTCGTGGTTTTTTGGAATAATTTTGCAAAAAATTGGTGTTCGGGTTTATGTGAAAATAAGGAATGATGTCTGAAATAATTTACAAAAAAATAATACAGAATTTGAATAAAATGAATTCAACAATTAAAAAGAATAACATGAAACAGTTTATATGAGACTTCAAAGATGACCACATTTATGAATGAGTATTTTTCTTTCAGGTTTTCCATTCTCAGTTCCGTATTCTTTGACGATCTTCTCAAGTACATCAATACCTTCAATAACGTCGCCAATTGGACATCCATCAACGACAGCTGGTCCAGATTTATCGAGTAGTATATAGAAAATTGAAGAGAAAACTGTTGGATTTGTATCCGATGAAAGCAAAATCACTTTTCCACGTCTGAAATATTTGAAGCCAAATTGTAGAAAAATCGATAAACTCACAAGTTTTGAACAGTCGATGAGAAATTGTTCTCCTGGAAAACTTTCCGACAAACTGGAGCACATCCACCACAACCATTTCCAAACAACATATCTCCACCCATTATCATGTTTTTGGAAGTAGAAATATGATGGAGAACTGTTCCAGTATACTCGATTTTCTTTCCTGAAACACAGTTTATTAGTTATTCGTTGTGATGAGTTTTTGGATCGTCAGAAGATACTACTTCTAATAAAAATTCGCTTTGTTTGTGAATAAAGTTCATACCGTAAGCGGGATGGACGAACTCTCCTCTTGCAACTTTGACAAACAACTCCGCCAAATTTTTCTTCAAAACATCATTCATTTCAACTACGACTCTAAAAACTCAAAGAATGCATTCAGAATGACCCTTAATCAAATACCTTCCAATTGGAACTCCCGTTTCATAACCAATATCAAAGTAAACCATCTGATTCATGTTACAGTAACTGACCCATTCGTGCTTTTCCTAAAAAACTATCATGGTTTCAGACACTTTTCAAACATATAACCTTTTCATATTGAGTTTTGCTTTCCGCCAAAATACTGAGAATCAAACCCATCGAAGCAGATTTGCAATCAAATTGAAATTGGAAATAAATTGATGTATATCTCTTGGAAATTAATATGGAATACGTATTCTTTTCAAATGGAATGTCACGTAAAAACAATTGAATTTTGAATTTCTTCATTGGTCATTTGGTTGAAATTTTAAAAAGATAGAATTCTGTATATGAACACGCAATACCACCAATATGGCATACTTTCTGAAAGACAAAGAACAACAAATGAAACATTTGGAAAAGGGAAAATACGGTTAAAAAAAGAAAAAAAAGGAAGGAAGGAAGACCCGAGAATGGAAAGAAAAGACGGAAGAACAGTTGAGAGCAAAGAGTTTAAAATTGATATTCAAGAACATAAAGTTGGTTTATTTTCCGGTGTTTGTCACATAATGAATTGAATCAAACCAACGGTTTGGTTGGAATCGATTCCAGAATCCTGGTCCAGAAACGTCTTCATTTGGTTTCTGATGAGCAAGTTCTGGACCAGTTGATGGAACAGTCACTGGGATTGGTTTGAATGTGTGTCTTGGAACTTCTGTTGATTGTTCTCCGTTGGTTTTGTGCACTTTTGATTTTCTGTAATCAAGCGCTTTTTTAAATATTTTTACAATATCCAAAATCAAATAACTGTGAGTCCTGTTATCTTAGCTCGAAATCAATTTTTTATACTTTCCCAAGAAATGATGAGTAAGTGAGAACTGAACACCAGATAATATTTTTATTTTGCTTTTTGCTTTTTGGTTACTATCCCACGGAACTTTAAGATCCTTCAATCCTACTTAACAACCATTTGACGATATTATGAAGGTAGAAGATTACCAAACATCATTTTCTTTCAACCAAAAAACAAAAAACGAGGCATTGGGAATGCCTGATCTATCAGGAAAATATCATCGGGGATCAAATTTTGACTGCTCGTTTTGATATATTCCAGATTGGGACAGATAATTAGTTTCTCAGTTTCAAGCTTCACCTTTCTCACCCCTAAGTAATATTCTTTTTTTCTGAAAACAAAACTCACGTTACAACGATGTCTTCTTCTGGAATTGTAGAAGATTCTGATTCTTCTGGAGTTGTCTCAATTTCTTCTTTTTCCAGAACTTCTGCTTGTGTTGATGCTTCCACTTCTTCTACAACTTCTTCTGGAGCATCTGTATTTAATTCAGTTTCTTCCGTGGCTTCATCTTCAATTGGCTTTGAAGTTGTTGACATTAATCTTTGCCAGAATGGAATGTACTTTGGTGTTGGCTTAGCTTTGTTTCCGATAGTAAACCTGAATATTTTAAATATTTGAGGAATGTTCATTTTGTAATTTTTCAATTTCAAAGCCTGATCAGTATCATCTCAAAAATTTGATGTGATATCTGTCATTTTTCATCGAAGCGTGATGTTCTCAAGGCTCTACGGGCCGCTACGACACTTGAGAAAACGGCGGGGAGCGGTCAAAAAATTGTGGCTCTCTGTCTTTTTGTTTATCTCTTATCAAACAAGGTGATTGTACATTGTTTTGTGAGAACCGTGGGAACTTTTTGTCATAGCCAAATTTAGAAAAAAAACCCACTTGTCCCAGATATTCGACTTTGTTGTGGTCACTTCAGGTGCTGGTGTTGGCTTTTGACGGAGTGTATTGTTCACAACTTTCTAAAATAAGAACGTTGTTTTTGGGGATTTCTAGATTAACTAAAAAAATGAAGTTTTTGATAACCAATTCAAATAAAGTGAACTACATTAACTTAAAGTTGCATTCAAACTGAAGAAAAAGAAACCTTAGCTGGTCTGACTTTTCTTGTGGTTGTAGTTATTTCTTCTTCCTCTTCTGTAGTAACTTCTTCTTCTGGAATCTCTTCTGGAGCCATTGTAGTCGTGGTAGTTGTTTTCGTCTTCAATTTCATGAGCGACAAAGCATTTCCAGGTTTACGAGTCAACAACTTCAGACGGTTGGCCTAGAAATGAGGATCATGCGAACTGAGAGAAAATAAATATTGTAAACGAAATAAAATAATTTCAATACAGGAAACAGAACATTTCAAATTCCAAAATGAGTTTAGAATCATACGTACCTTAGTGGTCTTTTCCACTGGTTCTGGATCTTCATCGATAATTGTTGAGTTCAAAATTCCAGTTTGTGTGTTGCAAACAGTAGTGGCATAGCACCGAGAAATCATCTGAAAACGAAATACGAATTCCAATTTTTAAAAGAAATAATAATAATACCTGATGAATGTAAGCCTTTGCCTTGTAGCCATCTTTTCTGTATTTTGCCAAAAAGGTGTCAAAAGTACCAGACTGTTTACAATACGAAGCATCAGATGTATCTTGACACTTAAAAGCAAGCTTCTCTCCTGAAATAATAAAATTATAAATAGATCAGAAAGTAAAAACAAACCTCTCTCATGACAATAATTGAAGCACATAACTCCGAAACCAAGTTGTTGACAGGCTCCATGCCTCGCTTTGAAAATTGATGCACAAGTTTTCTTGTACTGAAAATTTAAAAAAGTTAGTAGTGCTGTAGAAGTAAGGAAGTAATACCTGAAAGTTGCTTCCAACTGGTTCCTTCGCTCCGGCCTTTGGCATAATCCAAGTTTTATCAAGGGCTCGAATCAAGCGATTCAACCGATCAACATCGAGATTTTCTGTCTTACCGGGGCTCGACTAAAAGTTTTAAAAAGTTAAATTATGTTTAATACTTCCAGGTTATTGAAATAAACAGTGAGTCATGCTGAAAAATTAAAAGAACTGGCGCTGAAACTCATTCGTTACGTATAAAAATCAAAAACCATAATTGCAGTGTGTTCAGTCATTAGATCAATACAAATCTACCACCACCAAAAACTCAAAGTTTGAAGACTTCCAGTCATATCCATTTAAAAATTGCATCTCGTCTTCAAGTTTCGAATTCAAAGTAATTATTATTTTTAGCTGTTAGCATTTCATTATTGAAATTCGTTGTGAAATATAACTGAGAGTTAAAATTATAGTTGTTAAACTCAATGAACCGAAAGTTAGAACCCAAGTGAATTTTGATCTACTACACATTCATCCAGTTTTTTGTTCAGCTTTTGGCTTGTTATCTCAATAATGAAAATCCTTCAAAATATCATATTTTGCAGTAGATCAAAAAGAGTAAGTACCGTGGTGAGTTGATCGCCATTCAAACGCACGTTGGCTCTTTGTGGTACTCTCAATGGAGTTGCTGCAGGAGTCAATCTTGATTTTGTCTGTTCAATAGCTCTGTTGACTGCAGCTTGTCTTGATGCTGAAAAAGAATATTGATAGGATACAAGATGTCTAATTTTTGATGACTCATGATTTCAAATAATCTTTCCTTAAAAATAGAACTCTTTATTTGTAGTTCATTCTATTCTTTTCTTTCTAGCCAGTTTCAGGATCATCTCTTCTTTTCACCATTTTTCCTATTGTCTCGCCGTCTCCTACTGTATTGTTCGTGGGAATTTGGAATGGTAAGAAGGGTAAGCTACCTGACCACTGAGAAGGTGAAAACTGCGACAAGAAAGAAACTGAACAAATAGTTGGGTCTCTATAGGTGTCACTGTTTGTTCTGCTCAACCACACCGGTCATCAGCTTCATCATTATCACACCTTCCCATTTCATTTTTTTATCCAGGAACAGACCCAAAATGTCTTAGATGCTCCCGGACTTTCTTAGAGTACGAAAAAGAAGACGCAACATGAAACTGCCGAGTGAACACGAATACAAATAAAACGAACACGCATGCATGTTTGTTGCGAACACAAACATGTGTCGTTTGGAGAAAAAGGTGGTGAAGAAAAATTATGAATTGCATGTAAAACTTGAGACTATTTAGCTAATATTGAAAGATGTAATTAAGGTCCAATGTTCATTACAAGGTGGAAACTTCAGAAACCGCATGTATTGTTGGAAAGGGATACATCATCATCGTGGTACAGTAAGAATGATCGAATCGTAGAGCCTAGTTCAACGAACTTCTAATGTGCTTCGGCTCTTATTGCATGTAGATGTTGGTTTTGAGTTTTGGAATCAACCAGCTTCATATTGTTAGGTACCTTATGAAACTAGCTCTAATGAGTATCTACGGTGTTTAGGTTTTAGATCATTTTGAAATTATGTTGGAATTTTGTGGCAACGTTAATTTTCAAAATCATTGAATTTGTGAAGGACTTTAGAAGAAGAAGAAAAAAGGGATATAAAATGAATAAATCAGGACCCAGGATCAGAAGCTATTAATCAAAGATTCTACCCCAGCTGAAGTTTAATCAGAATGCGAATGAGTATTTAAAAAATTAAGAAATTGTATTATTAGAAGAGAATCGCTTTGATGAAGATATCATTGAAACTCACCTTGACCAGCATTTGCCGAGAAGGTGGCAATTGTGAGCAGAATGAGTTGGGCAGCCAGCCGCATTTAGGAAAAACTTGGTGCCCTTGGAGAGCTTACACGCAGAAAAACAACGATATTTGATGGATACTGTCCGATGACAGTGATGAGATTGAGCACAGAAGTCGCCGCTGATTCTCTGAGCAAGGATGGGAGTTATTTGGGGGTGGAGCAAATAGGCGCTAGAGAGGAAGAGATGAGAGGGTCACGAATAGAACGCGGCGAGCAGCGGAGAGGAGAAAGTTCGTTCGCGTTTTGTCTAGTGTCGTTGAGCCGCCGACGGGTTCTAGAGCTGCTGGACAATACTGAAATATGCCAAGGAAATATGAAAGAGAGGAGGTGGAGTTCAAGAATGTGGGTGGGAAAAGGAACGGAAGTATTTCGGGAAACGATCTCATGCTTTGAGTTCGGGCGCTCATTAGAGGACAAAGGCATGGTGGCGACTCGATGACACATTGCCGCACCCGATTGTATTTGTTCTTGCATATTTTAGAAAAAAAAAGATGGGTGAGAAATGAGCTAAGGGCAAGTAGTCAAGTGGCAGGGGGTGCCGAAATCCGGATCATATCTTTAGAGCTCCAACAGGATATCAGAGGTGGCGAAGATCAGAAAACAGGAAGCAGCTGCCAAGAAGAAAAAAGACAACAGATTTCGGTTTTCTGCCGTACGCTTTTAACAAACTGAAAATAGCTGAAAAGCTTGGATAATTATGCAGGTTGAGGTGTTGATAACAGTTTTCCGGACGGGCGGAAGGGTTTGATGTCAGTTGATTTTCAGATTCCTGCATTTGGATGATTAAATCGTCCAAGAGAAAATACTTGAACAAGTGTGATATTGCATTAGTATCTACATTTTCAGATACTCATAATTTTCAAATGTGTTGTTTTAGTATTGATTATCCAGTTATAACTTGAAAATTGTGAAATACTTTTATACTGAACGCTTCTTATCCAGACAAGTTCCTTTCAGATTAATATGTGGTTTTCAATTTGTAGATGTCTCGTGTAGACTTTTTTCTGGAAAATGGAAAACTTTGAACATCCACCTCACCTATCTTGCCCTATTCTGCAGTCTCATCTCAATATCTCTATTCTCCAATCGAAAATTCGGATCTTTTGTCGGGATGCTTCGACTCATCGTCATCCGATAGTGATCAAAATCTTTTTCTTCGCTTCTCTTAATAGCTACTTCACCCTTCGTCGTGTTCTTTTCAATTCCTTTTTATTAGAATTCTCTTATTTCTATATATTGAAATCTAGAAAATGTCTAGTAGTGAAAATGATTCAAAGTTCAAATACTTTGGTATATTACTTCTCACTTTGCAACAAGCCAGGTATAGACGATTGACGGCTAAAACTCTCTAAAGTTGTTTTTCTTTCAGTATGCCTCTAATGGCTAGATACTCTAGAGCAAGAGAAGATTCAAACGTCTTCTTTACAACTGTGAATGTTTTCATGATGGAAATTATAAAAGTTGTGGTTTGCTCTGGTATTATTATTTACACAAGCAGATCTATTTCAAAGTATGTTTCAATATTTTTCAATTTTCGTAATTTTCAAATTATAATTTGCAGATACGCGAATGAACTGAAAACTGCTATCGTTGATCATAGATCTGAAACATTGAAAGTCTGTATTCCTGCATTGATTTATACTCTCCAAAACAACTTGTACTACATTGCACTTTCCCATTTGGAAGCGACAACTTTCTGTGTAAGGAACTAGAAGAAAACGAGCACAGAAACAAAAAAGTCAAGTGTTTCGGCGACATGAAAAACAAATAGGGATCATAGAGATAGGAACAATGCGCAAATATGATCCACATTCAGAAAAGTTGTTTCTGAAAAATACGGTTTTTTTTCAGATTACATACCAAATGAAGATTTTCACAACAGCAATCTTTATGTACTTCTTTTTGGGAAAGAAACTATCGACGAAGCAATGGTGGGCTCTTGTTTTGTTAGTTTTGGGAGTTGCTGATATCCAGTACGTGTACTCTCCACCTCCAGCAAGCGAAGATATCGAACAGAATCCAATGTATGGATTCATTGCTGTACTTACAATGTGCTTCACTTCAGCATTCGCAGGTCAGAATTCATAAAACGGGTCCCTTTATGTTGAACAACAGACAGAAACGGATATAGAAAACAATGGACATTATGATTCATAGAAAACCTTCTAGGTTCATTTAATTGAAGCGTTTTCACTTTATTCATTAGCAGCTATTGAAAAAAATCGTAAAAAATAAAGTTTATTTTTCCAAATTTCAAGTGATCATTTCGAAAACATCGTTCCTTTGATGTTCGTCAAGTGATTTGTTTGTTCAGGTTATCTCAACCCACTTTGTTCATGTCTGCTACCAAAATAGACTGTTTTGTTTTCAGGAGTCTACCTGGAAAAAGTACTGAAATCGAGTAATGCATCAATTTGGGTTCAAAACATTCGTCTTGCTCTCATCGGTCTTCCAATTTCATTCCTTTCAATGTGGTACTATGACTGGGAAAAGATAAATGACCGTGAGTTCGGAATAACTAAATGTAAAGTGGTTTCGAATTTCGAAACAAATTTCAATTTATAAAAAAAGAAGGTGTCAATGAAACCGGAAAGATCATCGGTCGAAAGAGGAGTATACAGTTGTGTGTTCACCGTCTTCGATAAAGAAAAGAAAAGAGAAGGATCCGCTTCACTTGCCCATTGTCAATTTCTTTTCTTTTCACACCTCTTGAAAAAGCAGCACTATCCCCGGGCAGCCAACGGAGCACATGCTTGCCCCCGGGAGCGACAGGAGCATTCTGTTTGCACATTGACCATTGCTGTTGCTCACTTTGTGTATGTGTGAGCATGAAGAAAAGAGAGCTTCTGCATTTTTGTTGCATCAAGTGTTTCAAAACAGAAAGGAGGGATGAATAACAATGGTTTAGTGTGTATGAGTGTGGTCAGCGATAGGAAACGGCGAGAAGTTTGCTTGCCAAAGATTGAACTTTTTTTGGGAAAAGACCAGAAGAAGAACGTTTCGAATAAAGAGAAACGTCTGTTACAGTATACCTAGCGTTATTTGAAAACAATTTGAGAGATTCAATAGAAACAACAACAACACAGAAAACGTTTATTCAAACATTGAAGTTCATCAATTCTTCTTTATTTCGATTTTCCCTTTTCAGAAGGCGCATTCCGCGGATGGGATTTCGTGGTTGTTTGTCTGACAGTTACGAATTCAATCGGTGGAATTTTGATTTCTGTTGTCATAAAGTATGCTGACAACATTCTCAAAGCATATGCCCAGGTTGTTATTTCCGTAGAAACCCATAGTTATTTCAAACTATTTTTAGAGTATGGCAATCATTGGTGCTGCAGTTGGTTCATGGATTCTTTTCGATTTCTCACCTGGTTTCATGTTTCTTCTCGGAACATTCATGGTCATCATATCTATCATTGTCTACACTGCGTTCCCTTATCAAGAACCAGAGTCAAAGCTTAGCGCGTATCTGAAATCTCAACAAAACTCTTCTCTCTTGATGATAAAACCTGGAAAATAATATAAGGCTACAAGTTCAAATCATAAAGCTTTCATCAATAAACTCGTAATAAAAATACACAGTTAATGGATTATTTTGTTATGCTCAAACGTCATCTAGAGTTCTGTTCTGGTATAATCATTTTCTTGTTCATCGAGTTCTTCGAACTCCACTAAATACCTATAATACACTTGAATTGGGTCAACATCAGTAAACTTGTGAAATGAAATTGGTTCTTGCAAGTATTCTGGAGCATAGTCTTGAGGCCTTGCTTGATGTAGTCGTTGTTCATGAATGATAGGGACTCCATATGTAACTGCACAGATTCCGATGGTCATGTCATCTGGATCAGTATCTGCCGCACAAGTAGGGCATGTTTTAAGAATAGATTCAACTGCAGATCGAGAGAAAATCATTCTAAAAAGCAAGAATAAAAAATCACCTATCTATTGAACAAACCCAGATCCACCAGTAGGATAATCATAACCACTTTCTCCACTCATTACGAAACCAAACCCATAACGTTCTCCAATTATAATCTTCAAAGAATTGTATTTGTATTCGCTTTTGTCAACTAATAGTGAGAAAACTAACATTGCCTCTTGGATCATAGACCTCTAACATCTTCTTCAATCTCTTCCAACTCATCAATGTATCGTCATCAGCTATAACCAACCACTTAGCTCCTTCTCCAGAAACATCCAAGAACCTTCTAAAGATAGCCCATGTTTTAACACAATGCCCTCTTTCAGTGTTCCCAACTCCCAAATTTACGGTGGGAATTTCGAGATCCTCTACGTCACTGCAGTATTCTATTCGAGGAATGTTACTGGTCCACGTATTTTTGAGAACTGAGAGCCGTGTTTTATGATGTCCCTCAAAAGTTTTAATCATGACGTGAATTTCTGAATCTGAGAGAATTGTTTCGGTGGAAATTGATGGAGCAGGTAGAGCACAACTGACGATACATGTATCGAATTGATCACCACGACAGAATGATTCATGGCTATGTTCCATGATTATATTGCTCCATTTGTGAACAAGAAGGGCAAACTAATGAAAAAACAAGTATTTAGTAATAATTTTCTTACAGTTCCTTACCTCATATTTTGCATCGATTGCAAATCCAGACCATCTTTCATTTCTATCTACTTTTCTAACCGCTTCAATTATGTTTCTTGATAAAATGAAACCGGCTGAGATCATTGGATATCGGAAGCCATCTGGAGTGTTCATTCCAAAATGGTGAATTATTGTAGGTCTAAATCTTATCAGTTCAGTGTCGGAAACATTGTTTTTGCTCAACTAACTCTCGATCTTGCAGCCCAAAACCAATGAAAATTGGATCTGCATGTGATTTGTTCTTAATGAAGTGTTTAAATGGTTTTATGTTTAATTCTGATGTATCTTCCGCAATAATTATCCAATCTGACACTACTGGAAGCTTCAAAATTGCCGGAACCATTGTCCACATTCCTTGTGGATCGTTCTCAGTAGAAAAGTCATTGAGAGCATCGACTACGGAACAAACAAGCTGAAATTTCTGAATGCATAGAGAAAAGGTATCTAAAGTATATGGAAAACAATCAAAACTAGCAATTTGATGAACTTTCGTTGACACACTCGGAGAAGTATTCGCTGAATTGACAACTCGGAAGCCGAAACCAAATTTATAGATTTCAGGAATTTCAAACCTTCTCTTCATGACAATCTGCTAAAATCATCTTCCTTTTTTCAATCACTCGTTGTTCCGTCAACTTGTATTTTGATCCAACTAATAAAACAGTGAGGTTATTAGATTCTACCAGTTGAAGAAACACTGATAATATTATGGTTAACCGCATCTGTACAACAATCATCATTTTTAAAAGCCCGCTGAAGATCTTGGATCTTTATCAAGATAATAAAATACTTTGGTAGCGTCCATTTTAATCTGATAGCAGAAAAGTACGAATTCCAATCAAAAAACATATAATTTATTATAGAGCTATTTGAAGTGATATATTTGGTTGAACAATTAGGAACAAAATCACAGAACAAAAGGAGCAAAAAGTAGCACATATAACAAGGAAAGAACGACACACGCACACATCTTCAAGTTAAGAATTTGATTGTTTTTACCCAAATTTGGCGGAAGAACATATTCAATAAATAATAAAAAAACTCTATCCTAATTTATGCTGTCATTGTATATGTATAAACGGTAATCCAGGTGACCATGTAAGTGGCAAATGCTGCACCGAATCCTTCCTTTGATAACTCCCAGAAACCACCGACTTCATCTTCGTCAACTTTTTGGAATTTTGTCACATAATGTTGAGCTACCACAGAGGAAATGACGATGTAGGAGATAATACCAAGAATACCGGTCATTGGGGTGAATCCGAAAACGAGACCAACGAGTAGGGAAAGAACCTGAATACAATCTTATTATTTCAATTTCAGATGATGGGTTATTGTGAGAATTTCATAATTTTTTAATCAAAAATTCATACTGTTCAAACGGTTAAAAATGTTCTTAGTTTTTCTTAATATAACTTAACAAGATAATGAAAGCTTAAAAAAACAACTCCCGAACGGGAAATAGGTTGGAAAGATTTTTTTTAAATTCAGTTCTACAGAATAACTACAACACAGTAAACACTTGAAGATAGTTTTCAAGTGTTTCTCAAAATGAAAACAAATTATTACGCAGTCTTTTTTTTTTTCATTTTCTGTGATTTTAGATTTTTTTTTGAAGAAAAATACTTACTTGTTTTCCCCAGTAGACCACATCCAGTAATTCGTCTTTATCTGGCCATTCCGAACGAGGTGCAAGCGCTTTTCCGAGCTGAAGAAAATCGATAATTATCTTTTTAGTTTTAAATAAAAGATGTGCATACCGTGGTGGTCCATGTTGGTTCGGTTGTTGATGCAGATTTTGAAGTCATTTAATCTGAAACTTTTGAAATACACTATGTGAAATTTATTAGTTTAAACAGATTAGAAAGTATCAGAAAAAAAACTACAAAAACTTTTTCAAAAACGAGTATCGCGCAAAGTGTGAAATGCGTCATTCGCCGTTCTGACGCACTACTCGATTTCGACCCAGCAGGGTCAACCAGATGTGGCTTGTAGTCACAGCCTGATTTTCGTGGTTTGTAGCCCGAAGTACAAACATCAATCTCACGGAGGTGTCGAGAAAAATATGGGAATAAAACAGAAAAGAAGAAATCAGTTATGAGGAAGCAGGAACAGTCTAAACCCTAGATAAACGTTATCGTGATATTCTGAATTTTCTGTCTTCTAGCGTCCGTTGTTAAACCGCTCAAAGTTCAGGCCTAAACATTGTGAAGAAGTCATCGTATATCTGAATAGAAGGCACACTACTTCTTTTCCAGCTTCCCGGATTTATGCATTTCTCCATGGTGTCTCCATAGGCACCATTGTGGCTTGCGGGCCTGTCAATATTTGCTTTAGTACCCATTCGAAGTGTTGCTTTCATCTACATTTTCTACAATAAGACACAATTTGATAACAAAAATATAACCCATAACCGTGACTTATTTTCTGATTGCATCTATTAATTCGATCGTTTACAAACGGAATAATTTGAACGGAGTATTATTCTATGACGGATCGTGATTTGTGGCTAGGAGGCTAGCATCGAAAACTACACTCACATACACAGACGCTCCGCCCATTTCTTCTCAAAATTTTATCGGTGGTTCACGCCCGCCCTCTTTTCCTCCTTCAACGCATATTGTCATTTGATTACTCAAAAAGAAGTTCATAGAGGTCAGAAGCTATTTCATGGAAGTTTCAGAATCTATATTCATTGAAGTTCCTTTAATTGTCAAAGAGGTGACTGCCATTTTCTTCAAAAACGACCTATTCTAAAAATGTTATTTTGTTTTGTTCGTCTCTCAAGTTGAGGTCCATCATTTTCAGAAGTGAAAAAATAAATTGTTTGCTTTTATATTCCGTAATTTTGAAAAACGAAGTTTTGGAAAAAAAAAGTGTATCATTGAACCATGTTTCACATCAAACAAAATTAATGACAAACTTATAATTGTTTGATTTTTTCAGGATTTGCAATCAAGCATGGAAATTGGAATGTCTCCTCCCAGCTTTCTGGAACCTATTCCACTTAACGTTGATCAGGTAGGTCTTTTCGGACTTTTGGGAAAAAAGAGGAACTTGTGTTGAGAATCATGCTCAGTTGAACAGCATTTGACCTTCTGATATTGTCGAACTAGGGTTCATTGAGAAATTTGAAAAGCAGGTGATTTTAAAGTTACATTGTTGTTCACTCGATTCCTGTAGTTGTTGGGACGTTTCATATGCATTATCCCTCACTCCCGTTGTTAAGTTCTCACTGATATGTTTTTTTGGGTTCATAATGAGCTTTTTCCAAATATCCAAAGTATCATTTTCAATGAGAAGAAGTAACTTCGTGGTGTTCCAGTTAAAACGAAAAAATGGAGTTTGTTCCCAAATTGTTGTATCCAATATGATATAATTTCAAAAACAAAAGCTACAGTAGTCGTCTGATATTCTTCAAATGTTATTATGATTCAAAGCCTAACATCAGAAAAACACCTGAAAGATTTGGTGAAGGTAGCAACACAGATCTAGCACAAACTCCATGTTTTCATAATCTGAAAAAAAAAATACGGATTTCTTCTAAAAATGAATAGTTGGCTTTGTGAGATCAACAAGAAGTTCCATTCGACTTCTCTCTAGTCTCAGTCCTTTCACCACAGCCAAGCACGCAAATGATCACAAACTCCGTCGCTAAACACACATTTTCTGTTTCCTCAACCACACTAAATCTCTTCAACATTCTGCGTCTCTTATTCTTTTATTCTCTTTCGGTCAATTCAACACATAGGAACAGGCACACATCACAAAATAAGTCACAAAATAGAATATCATCATGAGATGAGATTGCAGCCATCGTCCTCTTCAAGTTACGAATGCCGGGTATGCGCTCATACAGCACACGGTGTTCATTTTGGGGTACTGTCGTGCAGGGCATGTGCTGCTTTCTTCAGGTATGACAACACGTTTGTGTAGATCATTAGTTCATATATACTAATTGTAGACGTTCGGTGGTTATGGAAAAGAAATATACCTGTCGCAAAGCTAATCAAGGATGTAGAATCGACAAAACTGAAAGATATCTCTGTAGATTATGCCGATATAAAAAGTGCCTACAACTAGGAATGACTGCAGACAGTAAGTGCTCTCATCAAAACTTCGATGATCTAGATTGGTTTATGTACTGGCTTCGTGAAGAACTAGAAGCTCTCTATCAATATTAGATATAGAGAATAAGTTTCAGATGTTCAATGGAATCGTGATATGATCTCATCTACTGATAGGAAACGACTAAGTGAGGAAGACGGAACAGATATTGATGCTTATTCTGATTGGAGTCCCGGATCAAAAAAGTCCTGTTTAGACGGTCCTCCACTTTACGACCTGTCGAAAGTTCTCAACAAAATACACAAAACATTCATGGAGGTCAGTACAAATACATCATACATAAACCCCAAAAGACACATTTTGACATGTTCCTATTCAACTTTAAACGTTTTCAGTTCAAAATACCAGCGGATGATCCGGTTTATCAAGCAGCAACTACATTGGGAAAAATGGATTGGGCTTTGAGACGTCATCGAAAACATCATAAGATGCAAGACTTCCGAGTGAGTTCAAAAGGTCAAACAAACTAGACTGTAGTTGAAACGATGTTGTTGTAGATTGCAAATACGGTACGATTGGATCAATTGGTTGATATGTGGGGAATTGAAATGATAAAAGTAGCTGAATTTATGATGCACTCAGAAGAGTTCCGAACATTAAGTTCTGAAGAAAAGTTTTCGATTTTCAAATTGGTTTGGCAAATTTCACAAAGATTCGAAAAATTAACAATGTCCTTGGAAATATTTGGGAAAAGAGCTTTAGAGGAAAAAGTAAGTATTATTCATGAGGAATCAGTTTCCGGGAAATGAAAGAAAGGTAAACAAGGGTTGCGAAAAGGGAAAAGAAAACAATGAATCATTAGCAGAGAAGCTACAAACTACAAACAGTTAGATCAATTGATATCGCTTTCAATGAGAAAAAGATCAGACCCAGGAAAGTTCTTTGTCTATTAGGATAACCCTCTTGATAAGTGGAACGAATCAGAGTTGATATTTCCATCTTAACGTTCTAGCAGAAAACAGAAAAAGAAGAACAACGATGAAAAAATAATAGAATGATCGTTTTACAATTGAAACATAGAAAAAAGTGCAGGTCAGAACTACATAGTGACCCAACTGATGTTTCTCAGGACAAAGTAATAATACATTCCTTTTTCAGATTTTGATCACTTCGAATACTACCGCTATCCAAATGGAACATGTTGAAGTGGATCTTTCCAAAATCACAGACTACACGTCCACAGAATTACGAAAAATGTTTCACCCGTTCTCTTCTAGATTATTTGATGATGTTGCCCGTCCTCTACTAGATTTAGATCCCTCTTCTATTGAAATCAGCTACATGTTGTGTCAAATAATATGGCATATTGCTGGTGAGTTCTCATAAAACAAATACTACGAACTTTCTACATATACTAATTCTAGGAAAAACTCTACAAGGTGACATTCTTGAGGCGGGTGAAAAATTCATTGCAAAAATAGCGGATGATCTACATCAGTATTACATGAAAGAGTACAAAATGTCAAATTATGCTGGAAGGCTTATCAAACTGATGACTGTTGTAAACAGCTTACAGGTATCGTTCTAGTTCAGAGTTATTCCTGTTTTATGAATGATATTCAGAGGATTCACTTGGAGAGGCTGAAAATTATGGAACTCGCCAAGATTTTCGATGTCTTCAAAGTCAAAATTACGGATCCTTGCTTTTTTAGTCAAGTATAACTATTTCAAAACCTTTTTGTTTAGAATATACTATGTTTTTTATTCGGTAATTTAATTCTTGATTCTTCTCATTACTACGGTGCTCAAAAAATGATTTCTCAATTCCTGAAAAAAAATTTACCACAAAGATAAAAAAAGAAATGAAGGTTTGTTTTGTAGAAATGGTTAGTTGCTGAAGCGATGCAGTTCGTGCATTAATTTTCAAGAGACTTTCTGTGAACCAAGTCACATTGGGAAAAACAAACGGAGTCCAGAATAAGTTCAGAAGGTAGGAAGACTTCAAAATATTTTCGTGATATCACATGGAACCGGATAATATTGACTCACAAATTCTTGTTTCCTCGTATCTACAAAAGGACACGTTTGGTTCTTCGGTCTCTGATGTTATACAGGATTATGTAAATTTCAAAATTCTATTCCATTTTTAAACATGAAAGTAGGGAATTCTCGCTAGTTACAACTATGACAGTGGTCACAATTGAATCCGGATTTCCAGATGTTCGACATATATCTAGCTTCGTATTTTTCCACAAAACCCGATATCTAATAATGATTTTATCGTAGGTCTTGAAATGACACTTGTATTGAAAATAGGTTGAAACTCAGGTTGCTGTGTATGACTGTAGGTCAAATGAACTCGTTAACTTTTAACTTCACAGTCATTTGTATGCAAGATGTAGTGCAAGATTATCATAAAAACAATAGAACGGACTTACATTGGATGGAAGATCCAAGTCAGAAGTCGTTTATTTTCTCTGGAACTGCAATTGGAGCAGTGATAGGTTTAATACCATTAGTTCCAATGTTGGATCATATTGGTCTACGGTAGAAACAAAAAACAATTATTTACAAATTAATATTATTTTAGAATCACATTCACTATATTTGGTTTAATATCAGCTGCAAGTTCTCTTCTCTTCCCTCTAGCTGTTTCTATAGATTTCTACGCAGTTTTCGTTGTAAGAATTCTGCAAGGAATTGGAACTTCTATACTGTATACTGTAGTTGCCTACATACCAGGAATATGGGCACCAAAAAATGAAATGGGAACATTTTTGGCTGTACTTTCGTGTGGATTTCAATTGAGTAATATAATTTGTATGCCAGTTTCTGGAATTCTCTGCGAATCTGACTATGGATGGAGACCGATCTATTATATTTTTGGTTCCTTGACGGTTCTTGTCTACGTTGCATTTTTCATTTTCTATGCTGATGCTCCAAAAAACCATTTCCACGTGTCTCCTAAAGAGCTCAGTATTATTTGTGCAGAGAAGAAACCAAAACAAGGGAAAGAAAGTGTACCATATCGGGCAATATGTTCGGATAAATGTGTACTTGCCACTTGGTTAGCTATGTGTGGACGGAATGTTGCATTTTATGTACTTATTCTGTTTGGACCTACATACTTACGAGAAGTACTACAGTTTGATGTGAAAGGAACTGGATGGGCAGCTGCATTGCCATTCGTATCTTGTGCAATTGTTAAATTCGCTTCGGGTCAACTTACAGACCGATTAACTATGTTTTCGGAGAAGGTTGCTATGAAAATTAAGCTTAAATCATCATTTATATATTCAGACTAAATTTGTCACATGTACATTAATCTCGATGATAGGATTGGCATCTGGTTTTGTGGTAATGTCCTTGGTGAGTTGAAAGTGGTCTTGTCCTCGAAAACTAAGCAAAAAAGAGACTCAATTCAGACTTCATCTCGAACGATTGCTCAAATATCTTACACCTTTGCAGTCACTTTATCTGGTATTACTATTATGGGAACAATAAAGTGCTTACAACTGGTGAGCATTCTCGTTTTCCATCAAACTTATTCCAATGAGAAATCTTCCAGCGTTGCCAACAACACGTTCATTTTGCAACTGCTGTAATTGCCTTTATGGCTTGTATTTGGCAATTCGTCGTGCCTCTTGGAGTAGGTTATCTATGTCCTAATAATACTCCTGAAGAATGGTCTTTCTTATTTATTATTGTTTCTGGAATTGTTATTGTTGTCAATATTCCTTTCCCGTTTCTGACTACTGCCCAAGCTGCAGAATATGCGAAACGGTCATAAAGTTTTTTTACGTTAAAGTGATTTTTGAAATTCTTTCAGAGCTCATTTGGAAACAGCTATAATTGTGAATTCGATCACCTTCTTTGAGTTTGGAATAATTCATTTTTGAATGAAACTCTTTTAGACTGATGTGTCTTGCAAAGACGCTCGGGCTTTCAGGCATTTCTTTATCTAGCTCTACGACTAGCATATTCAGGCTTACATTTTAATTTTGTAAGGATCTAAAATGCGAGCGCGAAACCTGTTGTATTTCATGAAAAAGTCCGAAGAAAAAAGTATTTTTCATAATTTGAATATATGTCTTCCCTTTTCCTTTTTTTAAAAATAATTTTCTGTTCTTATCTCACTTATTGAACCTTTCACACGTACACTTCTTCTCCCAATCTAACCTGTGTATAGGAGTGTGTTTCTTTTGTTTCTCTTCTCACATAGGCCTACCAACTGCCGTACCTATGCTCTCCTCTCGGAGCGCACTCTCTCGCTAAGGCCCCTCCAACAAATGCCTAGCGAAGCCTATTGCATCATCTCGTGCAACGGGAGCGTATATAAGGCGACGCGAGACGGGCCTATTTTCATACCTTGCAGTGCCTATCTGACCTGCCTAACCCGCCTGACCTGCCTAGCGATGGAGTTGTCTCACGATTTATGGGAGAAAATCTCGTATACTCTTGCTGATCATCCGCCATCACTCTGTATTCTTTCCAAATCATCGTCCAAGCTTCGCGATCTTGTCAAATTCGTTATCGGACATTACGAGGTAATAAACTTTTTCCTATTTGCATCCTGAATACTCATTCGATGTTCCACCCTTTTCACACACCTGACTAACACAAAACCGCAGATGTATTGATGTTAGTAGGCGTTGTGGGAAGGGTGGCGATGATGAGCATATTTTCATGAAAAATCCTAGAAAAATCTGCAAATTTTTCAAAGAGAAGCCAAGTTTTTCTTTTTTCAGGCTCATCTCCATATAACGTTCCTGAAGAATGAGTGTTGTGAAGAAGAAAAAACTTCTAAAGAAAAAATTCAAATTGAGATGATTCTCAACCGGAAAGGATGTTACCGACGTGGACAGTAAGTTATTGTTTTTAGTTACGCTCGAAGCGACATTAGCAAAAAACCATGGTACTTTTACTCCCAATAGTTTGTGAATTTTTCCGTACATTACGTTTGAGATGACCTTCAGTTCATTTCCTCTCTCTCTCGAGAGAGGCCTTTCGTGAGATGACGAAATACGCATAGGCCCTCTCTTACCAACCTAAGAAGTGAAACCCTTTCCTTTCTTCTATATGATGACATGCCAAAGCACAAAACCAATTTCAGAGCTCATTGTCATTCAGTTTTCTCGTGTCTCACTAAAAGAATCGATGGTGCCATCGACGATCTACTGGAGCTATTTGCTCGGGAGCTTATCACACTTCGCTTCAACAACTTCCCTGAAAACATTAGCGTCTTCACCGCCTTCACGAAGTTCAAGCTTCCGAAGTGTGAAGATATCTGTTTCAACGGCTCTCTTCCTGTGCATAATGGAGTTTTCGATATGTTCCAATCCTGTCACAACTTGAAAAGACTTGTTATCAGTAACCCGAAAGCCGAAACGAACTTTTCCGATTTCTGGCCGAAACTGAAAGGAAGTCGGCTAGAAACTTTGGATCTTATGGTGAGTTCTAGTGTTATTATTGATTGAAAACAACTGTTTCGTTTTTTGGGACATCGAGTCATTCCACCACTCTTCCACGAAAGAATTCAAGTTGCCGCAAAGCTTGAGACAACTCTTCTTCTGCCCAAAGCAAGAAGTTGCATGCCAACATGCTGAGAACATTGCGAAACTTCTCTACTCCGGAAACTGGAAGCGGGTTTATGTAAGCTAGTTTCTCTATTCCAGTAAATTCTAACCGAGCCATATTCAGATTCACTCAGAAAGCATTCTCGAGACAGTTGTTTCTCAACTCTACAAGCCGCTGAAGACAGTAACCGAGTTTTGCTTCTCCTCCAAAGCATTTACTGTGGATTATGTCATTTCATTTCTTCGAAAGTGCGAACAAGTAAAATGCTTCAACTGGTTCGGACTGCATTCATGCGTCGCGCCAATCGTCATTGCTCGCCTATTGACTGACATTCCAAAAAGCATCGTCTTTGGGGGATGTGTCGCTTGTAAAAGTGGAGAAACTGTAGGCAATGGTGGATTCATGGAAGTCGGCAACCGTGTCAATGTGGTTCAAGTAACCAAACTCTTGGAACGGCCAGAGTTTAATGCTCTCTACGGGAATACTTTGGCTGATGCAGTTCTTTTCGAGCGGCCATTAGATTCGAATACCATCTCGGTAATATATATTCAGAAGAAAGATTCTGTTTGTGGACCGAATTGTATCGATGTTCACGAGATTTCCGAAAAAGCTGGTCTTATGCTTTAAATGTTCAACTTCGTGTTCAAAGTTTATTTTTTTAATATGTACAACTCAACAATGTGTCTTTATCTGTCTTTTTCAATGTATCTTTACCCTTTGTCTATCGATGAATTCATAAATATGTAATAAACTGATTAGCAAACTTCCATATTATTCAGCGAAAATATTTGTTCAGTCCGTTGCAAACCACCTGGTTGCTTATTTGTTTCGTGTACTGCTAGTGCTATTTCATTCGAAAGAGAACTTCGTACACTCAACGAATCGGCTTTACCCTAAGTTGAAGCTCGTATACTACTTTTGTATTTTTCCACCAAATTTTTCTTCCATCATTCTCCGATAAATTTTTATTGTAGGAAAAAAATAGAAAATGGATGAAAAAAAATTTCCGATACATTTTTAATTCTGCATTGGCCGATGCGATGCGTTGGTTCTTTCATAACTTTTCAAATCGAAACAGTTTTTGAACATTTTTCGAAAGGAAATTTTGATTGTTCAGTAAATTTAGTAGCTTTCAAAACACTTTATTGATTCGCTCCGCGTTGTTAAGTTTTTTTCCAGAAGGAATGTTACTGCTGAGGCGCGAGGGCCTCTGCGAAAAATTTTGCGATAAAAAAATAGTGCAAGCCCGCTCTTTTGTCATGCACTGGAGAGTTAAGACGCAGACAATTTTTCATCATTTTCACCTTTTTTGAGTTTGATCAAAAGAAAAGCGCTAAAATTTTGAAAATATTTCCTACAGTTTCAGAGCAATCAGATGTCTTTTTCTCTACTCTCAAAGTTGAGTAAATTTTCGCCGTCACCAGCTCTAATTGGGAAACGCTGCTTTTCCAACAACAACGTTTCTCAAGTTCTCAGGTTAGCAGTTCCTTCCCACAACCTTTTGGTATATTGAATTCATTTTCAAAAACTCTCGACCCCATTCCTCTTTATCGTGTTTTCATACAAAAAGTTTAACGTGAACGCTTATTTCAAACGTGAAAAAAATTTAGCATTACAATGTGGTTTTTTTCAGACGACAACCTTCGTCTACTATTCGTCTTCGGTTAGTACGCAACATATCGAACTCAAATCCGCTGCCAAAAATGACTGAACCGGGTAAAAATATTGTTCTAAAACGCCATGATTTGATTCTGAAAGGAGCTCAAGATGCAAGAGAGGTAAGATAAGATCGAGTCTCATGACATCAGGTTAGTACAAGAAGTTTTGCAGTATCGTGGTCTAGAGTTGAGCAATGGACTCCGCGTATTGTTAGTCTCTGACCCTACAACTGACAAATCGGCTGCCGCCCTTGATGTTAAAGTCGGCCATCTTATGGATCCGTGGGAGCTTCCGGGGCTAGCTCATTTCTGCGAGCACATGCTTTTCCTTGGTACCGCGAAGTACCCATCGGAAAATGAATATTCGAAATTCTTGTCTGCCCATGCTGGAAGCTCGAATGCTTACACCGCAACGGACCATACAAATTATCATTTTGACGTCAAGCCTGAACAACTGTCTGGAGCTCTCGATCGCTTCGTTCAGTTTTTCTTGGCGCCACAATTTACTGAAAGTGCTACCGAAAGAGAAGTTTGCGCGGTGGATTCAGAACATTCCAATAACTTGAACAATGATTCTTGGCGTTTCTTACAAGTCGACAGATCTCGCTCAAGACCCGGTCATGACTACGGGAAGTTCGGAACAGGAAACAAACAAACACTTCTTGAAGACGCTCGCAAGAAAGGAATTGAACCTCGAGATGCTTTGCTGCAGTTCCACAAAAAGTGGTACAGCTCCGATATGTTAGTTTTCGCTTATAAGCAATTATATATTTTTGATTTTTTCAGTATGTCTTGTTGCATCATCGGAAAAGAACCACTCGATGTTCTCGAATCTTATCTCGGCACTCTAGAGTTTGATGCAATTGAAAATAAGCATGTTACACGTCAAGTTTGGAAGGAGTACCCTTACGGACCCGATCAACTCGGCAAAAAAGTTGAAGTTGTTCCAATCAAGGACACTAGGATGTTATCTGTCAGCTTCCCATTCCCAGATTTGAACGAGGAGTACACGTCACAACCCGGACATTACATATGTTTGTTATACAATACTGTTTATATTTCAAAATTTTACATTTAAGCTCATCTTATTGGTCACGAAGGTCCAGGATCTTTGCTCTCTGAGTTGAAAAGACTCGGATGGGTGAGCTCCCTTTCATCAGACAGTCATACACAAGCTGCTGGATTTGGAGTCTGTAATGTAACAATGGATTTAAGCACGGAAGGATTGGAGCATATCGATGAAATTATCCAACTCATGTTCAATTATATTGGAATGCTCCAAGCCGCTGGTCCCAAAGAATGGATTCACGAAGAATTGGCGGAACTCAGTGCTGTTAGGTTCCGTTTCAAAGACAAAGAGCAACCAATGAATATGGCAATCAATGTTGCTTCAAGTCTTCAATATATCCCATTCGAAGATATTCTATCTTCGAAGTACCTTCTCAAGAAATATGACCCAGAACGCATAACAGAGCTCCTTAACTCTCTGAAACCAGCTAATATGTACGTTCGGGTAGTTTCCCAAAAGTTCAAAGGACAAGAAGGAAATACGACAGAACCAGTTTACGGAACAGAGATGAAAATGACTGATATCAGCAAAGAATCTCTGAAAAAGTTTGAAGACGCATTGAAAACCAGACATAGTGCTCTTCATCTTCCTGAAAAGAATGAATACATCGCGACAAAGTTCGATCAAAAGCCACGTGAGGCTGTGAAAAGCGAACATCCGAGATTAATTAGCGAAGATGGGTGGAGCAGAGTTTGGTTCAAACAAGACGATGAATACAACATGCCAAAGCAAGAAACGAAACTAGCTTTAACTACTCCAATTGTGGCTCAGAATCCAAGAATGTCTCTTCTCTCCAGTCTCTGGTTGTGGTGTCTGAGTGTAGGGATAGAGTGACTTTCTTTTAATTTCCTCATATTTTCATTTTTTAAGGATACACTTGCTGAAGAAACATATAACGCAGATTTGGCTGGACTGAAATGCCAGCTTGAATCAAGTCCTTTCGGTGTTCAAATGCGGGTAAGGGGACGAGAGCCAGAACGACACGCTTCATTCACCATGCATGTTTGTGTTTTGTCTTTGTCGTCCCTCCATTAACCTTACCACAGTGGTTTTCTGTTCTTAACTATTGTCCCAAGTTTTCTCCGTTCACTAACATTTTTCGATCTCGGAAAATATCCTGTAGAAAATATTTATTTCAGGTATACGGATACGATGAAAAGCAAGCATTGTTCACAAAACATCTCACAACTCGTATGACCAACTTCAAAATTGACAAAACTCGATTCGAAGTTCTTTTCGAGTCGCTCAAAAGAGTACTCACCAACCATGCGTTCTCACAGCCGTATACGCTTTCTCAACACTACAATCAGTTGATTGTTCTGGATAAAGTCTGGAGTAAAGAGCAGCTGCTGGCTGTTTGTGATAGCGTGACACTAGAAGACGTTCAAGGATTCTCAAAGGAAATGTTTCAAGCTTTTCATCTGGAGCTATTCGTTCACGGAAATTCAACGGAGAGAGAAGCTATTGAACTTTCAAAAGAGCTAACTGAAATTGTCAAATCTGTTTCACCACACTCTAGACCTCTATATCGCAATGAGCATAGTCCACGCCGCGAGTTGCAGCTCAACAACGGAGATGAATTCATATATAGACATCTTCAGAAAACTCATGATGTTGGTTGTGTTGAAGTAACTTATCAGGTTGGAGTTCAAAATACTTATGATAATGCCGTTGTTGGACTAATCGACCAACTCATCAGAGAGCCTGCATTTAATACGTTGAGAACAAACGAAGCTCTTGGTAAATTGAAACCATAATCTTAGTAGAAATGAATATTTTATATAGGATACATCGTCTGGACTGGATCTCGTCTTAGCTGTGGTACTGTTGCACTCAACGTGATTGTGCAAGGACCGAAGAGTGTTGATCACGTACTGGAGCGTATTGAAGCTTTCTTGGAGAATGTTCGCAAAGATATTGTTGACATGTCAGAAGTGGAGTTCAACAATCAAGTTGCTGGCATGATTGCTCGTCTTGAGGAGAAACCAAAAACTCTCACAAGTAGATTCCGCCGTTTCTGGAATGAAATCGAATGCCGCCAATATAACTTTGCCCGAAGAGAGGAGGAGGTCGCTGTATTGAAATCGATCAAGAAAGAGGATGTTCTTGCTCTTTTCGACAAGTACTGATTAATTTTTTTTAGCTAATCTTCATTTTTTATTGCAGGAAAATCAAGAAAGATGCTGCTGAGCGACGGAAGCTTGCTGTCTTCGTTCACGGAAAAAATGAAGACCAAAAAGTAGTTGATGAAATGATTAAAAAGAACGCTGAAAGTGGGAAGAAAGAGAAGGAAGTTCTCTATTTGGATCAACTTCGTCAATTTTTGCCTCTTTACGGAAGGCCACAGGCTTCTATGGACCTCCGGCCAATCGGTGTCGATCCATTGGAACATAAATATTCCTCGGAACCGAAATCCAAATATTAATCGTATATTTTTATTTTAGTTTTTCCCGGATACTCGTTTTCTCTGTGAGATACTGTCATCATGATTAATGTCACCATGATTTTTTCTATCATATTTTCTTGGTAAGAATGAATAGCTTTCGATCATGTATTTTGGTAGATCGGTTTTAAAAACATCGGAAGTTTTGGCATACCTTATTCTTGCAGAGCCCTGTTCTAGTTTTTGGAAACATTCATCTTTTCATAGGCCACTTCTCCAAATTTTTCAAAAAAAAAAACCAAAAGAGTTTTGAACTCTTCCAAGTGTACAATTTCACTGAAAAACACGTTGTAAACAAATCAATTTTATTGACGAATGTTTGGAGCTAGTCGGCTTCAATATGAAGCAAGTTAATCAGATTCGAAATAATATAGGTCGAATCAGTCTGTGACAAGGGAACATGAAAGAAATTATATACATACTTCGTATGCATTAGAAACATGACACGTAAAATTGAGATCTGGGATCTACAATCTCTCGGGAACAAGAGCTCCAAGGCAGGGGGCGACATAATCAGGAACCATATCATCACGTTCATTCATTTGATTCTCAATGATATCTTCAATTTGATGACAACCGGATAGAACCAACAACGTCTTCATTCCGTGATCTCTTCCAAACTTTACATCAGTATTGGTTCTGAAATTATGAGACATTATTTCATATTTCAAAAAAATAAAAGTGATATTACCTGTCTCCAATCATCATTGTTCTTGATGGATTGATATTCCATTTTCTCTTTATGTAGTTGAATGCAGGAGTACATGGCTTTCCAACAGTCAATGGATCTCTTCCAGACGCACATCTAATTGCTGCAACGATTGGTCCGGCATCAGGAATAACTACTTCTGGATTTGGTCCTGGACATGTTTCATCCTCATTCGTAGCAACGAAAAGGACGCCTTCTTCTCTCAAATAATTGGCTGCTTTCATCATTTTGGTGTAGTCGAAATGCTTCTCATATCCAACAACTACTGCACCAACATTATCCTCCAATTTGATATCATACATGAATGCACCACTTCCATCTTCATTTTGTTTCTTTTCTGGTCCATGTCCAAAGTATTCAATTCCTAACTCATCCATTTCATCACGAAGTCCTTGCTCTCCAATCAAATACACTCTCTTTCCGTCTAATCCAGATCGATGCAATGTATCAGCAACTACTGCAGCTGGATTAACCAATGTGTTCTTGTTCATTACGGATGGATTGTATCCAAGTTTGGCAAGTTTCTTTGAATAAACTGCTCGAGATTTGGTGGCATTATTGGTAAGAACGATGATTTGCTTCTTGTTTTTCACAAGGTAATCAATCAGACGTGGAGATCCTGGCATCACTGACTCTCCCAACCAAAGGACACCTGGAAAAATCACATTTGCATAGATAAACTCAGTATATTAATGAAGCTTACCATCAGCGTCGAAAATGAAAGTGTCAATGCTCTTCATGACTTTGGCAAAGGAATCTGGACAGAGTGGCTTAGTTGATCGGCATTTTGGGTCGAGTCCAGCTTTCACTGGATGATCTTGCTCACGGAACAATTGATGGCTGTCGATGATTGTTGGGTACTTCATTCTCTGTAACTTGGAACTTTGTTTGATGAGGGATAATCCAGAAAATGATAAAAAGGAAAGAAGGGAATGATGTCAAACTATTTTGCAGCTGACTCTTTTATAGTAGTTAATGGGCGGAGTCATGGTGAAGAGCAAGAAGAGGGCGGGACTCGGAGAGAGACGCAGACAATCAGTATGATATCTGCATCTTTGAAGATGTTCTGAGGAAAAGGGGGAAGAAGGAAGGAACATGGACTGTTCACGTGAACAGATGAAATGATGGAGATGGTGTCGGATGGGTTATCCAACAAAAAGGTGAAGATGACGGCGTCAAAGTACAGTAACTATTTTTAGAATAGACGAAAATTTGAGATCGAAAGAAATCATAGTAACGAAGATCATAAATTTAGTTCTTAAATCAACAAAAAAAGAGTTACTCTCATGAGATAATTACCGTACTCAAAAAAATAGAGGATTCCAAAAGAAGAACAAACTCACGGAAAAGTTTGCGTGCAACTACAAAGAAGGCATTTCTTTCCGGACAAAAAATTCAAAAATTCAGAGAAATAAAAATAAAAACGAAGAACGACTGTTTATGTTAAAGAATGTTGTTATTGTTTTCAGTTTGCTCGGCTATAGTGTGGCGCCAGTTCACATTTGATCTACAATACACTCGAATTTCCATCTGAAAATTACTAAAAGAATACTACAGGATGCCATTTTGATTTCCGATTAATATGGATATATTCTCTTTTGTAAATTCCAATGTAAATTGGAATTGTTCATTTTCAGATCAAAGTATTATTTTTGATTCTTCAAACTTTTCTCAAAACCAACGTAGTTTTTATCAATTTTCGGAGAGTTATTCTTATCAGTTCTAACTTTAGAAAGTCATTCCGACATTCACTTTTCTCTCTAGAAAATGATTTTAATCAGCTCTCGTGACTTTTACAATTCTAAAAAAAGCTTACCAATATGAACATTGACCCTGGGATTCTCCCTAAAAACGGAACTACTTCTAGAAATGAGGAAAATTAAAAGAAACCTTTTATTCATTAAACACCTACATTATAAAGATTTGGATTTGAAAAAATAGTGTACAGTAGCTTGTTTCTGAAGCATTTTTTGTGAATGAGCAACGTCAATCAATTTACTGGCTGAGATTATGATCCTTCTACTACACATGGTTAATCAAGAAGCCGTGCTCTCATGCCAGAAACATTTCGAGTTCGTCTGATGACTGTTTATCTCAGAGTATATAATGGAACAGATGCCCAAATAAACATATTCACATCCCACGAAACCCTTCTTTTGTTGTCTCGAAAGTCTAGCTCTGGAAACTGTTAAATACCTCAAACCGGGAAAAAAAGTAAATCTACATGAAAATAAGTTTTTTTTGCGTTTGTGATGTCTCTCTTCTGGGAATTTCAACCATTTCGTGGAGTAGCTCACAAGTTTCTACAATTTTTAAGTGCATACAGATTTTCAAATTATGCACTCACTCATGGTGGCATTTGATCCTTCAATTCATAAACAATTAACCTATTTCCTTTTCCTGTTTTCCCAAATCGTACTAGTAAACATTATACACACATTTTTTCTGACCACCATCAAACCTACGAAAGCATTGAACACTTTGCATTGAGGCGCAAGGCACACAGCGCCAAGGGTCGTCCAAACATCTTTAAAGAGAAGAAAAAGTTCATGTGAACAACACATGAGCCTTCTTTAAAAGTGAGTCTGGCGCAGCGTCTTCCTTGTAACTGGCGCCAGTATTTTACATCATCATACATCGTTTAATGTCTGCGTCTTGTTATCTTTTATCAGTATCTCTTTTAAAAAGCAACGATACACGAGGGGGAATTCCTCTGTTATGTCTGATGTCTCTTGTTCTCTTATTGACCCGCTTATCTTTCTGTTTCTTTAAAGATTGTTAATGAGAAAATAGTATGAGCGATGAAGAGAGATGATAGAAAACGAATCTTTGCAAAAAAAGATGAGACGGAATCGTCACGTTAGCATGATCTTTTGAGATGCGATTGATAGGGATACTGTAACTTTTTGATTGGGAAGAAGAGGATAATGTATCACTCTGTGAACAACAAGACAACGTTTGAAGAAGAAGAAGCAGAATTGGGAATAAACAAGATAGTATTATATATATGTAAAGCATACCATATACATGAAGCTGTAAGTCGTTTTTACTGTAAAAAGAGATCAGATAAACATTTTAGAAGGTTTGCATGTGTCTAAACACAAATACAGATGTTGCTATTAAACAGTAATCAGAGAGAGGCAACTCAATGAACATTGTCATTAAAATCCTTTTTCTACTACCAGGTTCCCATTCCGGTTTCTCTGTTAAATCTCACATCTTGTTAACAGTAGTCTGAGAGCAGATCACTAATTAATAGAACAACTAATATTTCTGATCGTTTTTCATCATCTCGCTGAGTTTCGGAATTCACATCACACTTTTCTATCGAAACATTACAATGAAAAGTACCGTGATCAGAGAGGAGAGTTCCATAGATTCTTTGCATCGTGAAGATATTCTTGTTGTCGATTTTCACTAATTCGTCAACCATTTTTTGTTTCAGTTCCGTTTCAGTCTTCATAAACCGTTCCGATAACCCACAGTTTGAGATCATTAAACTAGTCTCTGTTCGAGATCAACTCTTTCACTGCAACTGTTACAGCATTCCGACTACTGGCAAAGGGTAAAGTACAACGAAGAAGATCTTTGCATTTATTATTAAAATTTCGTCTCTTCTTTGCTCGGCCTAATCATCTCTGTGTCTCTTTCATTGTATTATACTATCTGGTCAAAGATCATGACGTAGCAGGACCGAGTTACGGATCATTTTCGGACAGGGCCTGATTGTTATCTCTTTGATGGCCTAGAACAAGATGACCGAGGCCTAATAAAAGACAAAGAACAGTCCAGAAGGAAGAATAAGTGAACAGATGAACACTAACCAATAAATCAACAATCTTGTGAAAAGGTGTTTACTTTCAATGTTCGATTCAGATGAAAATTCACTCCAAAATAACAGTGATCATGAAAATATGAGAAGTGTTGTAGACTGTTCTTTATGAAAACTTACATTATTTTGGAAAGAAAGAGCATGACAAACTACATGCATAAAGTGTAGGATTCACTAATCATTTGGAATTCCTGCAGAAATTGTTCTCTAGCTGCCCAAACTGTTTTTCTAATGTTCGATTGACTTCAAAACAAATCAAGGAGGTTCTAATCAACAAAAGGAAACTGTTCAAGGAATGTATCAAACTACTCGAAAAGGAACCAAAAAAAACAGAAATACAGCAACTTTGTATAGGATCTTTCTTCAAAAAGAGTAATAGAGTCTCTAACATAATTCCACGTTTTTTTTTGTTTTTCAAAAGATCATTATGACCAATTCCAACTTTCCACATTCAGACATGTTTTCCAATTTTTCCATCGAAAATAATAACTTTGATAAGAAGTACGGAAATGTGTTTAACTATCTGCACTATCACTTTCCTATACTTTGACCATCACTTTGGTGTTCGACTTCCAAAATTTGTTTTCCTTGTTTTAAGCGAGAAAATAGTACGAATTATCAGTGATTACACTGATAAAGCATCACAATACGATGAGAGAAAAAGAGAATTGGGGCTCACCTGAATGAGATCTTTGAACAGGAATGTAAAGCTTCGAGATGTCGATGAACGCATTGAATGCAAAGAGATGAGCAGTCTGTAATTATGAAAATGCAATTGATATAAGTTCATGCTTCTTATTGCTGAATCTTTTTAAAAAATTGAGAAAATTGTGAACAACGGGAACACTTTGAGAAGACGAAAAGATCGATTATGTTTTGAAAACAAGAAATTTCGTATTACACAATACGCTACAGTTGTACTCCAATAAATATACTTCATTTCATTCGATATTTGGAACTTGGGGATAAAATCAATAAGCACGCGGATATTTGTTACACTAATGGTGGTTGACAAAAGATCAAACGAACGGAGAGCAACTGCCATTCGGGTTAAAGTACAACTCAATTACTTTTCTGAAAAGAGTGAAGCATTCTGATACGGAAACAATTAAGAACCGAAATTATATGATCCTGGTGGATGGATCCTAGGTTTTCAGATTTAATGATAAAGGTGAATTGCAATGATGCCATGAGATTCCATTCTTTCAGCATCTGTGGTAACCTGAAAATTAACTCCAACAGCTGCAGTTTCAAATCTGCAAGTTCATACCCCACTCTCCTTCTAGTTTGATTTGTATAGTTCATCATAGAACTTCCAAAACAGTCTGTATTTGTTCCAATAATCTCAAAAACTATCACACTAACAGGGAAAGACCTTTTTTGGTCAATGTTCACGTGAACATCTTTAAAGTGTTCCTCTCATCTATTTTTAGTGTCTTCACATGAAGAAAAAGAACAGGAATCTGTACCATCTCATTTCTCTCTTATCTCTCTTCTTTTCTCTTCTACACACTATCATCATCCTCATTGGTGAATGACGTCTTGATACTGTCCTTTCTCTTTCGTTTTCTGCTCTGATCATTGATGGCTCCGCCCACTTCTGCCTATCAAAACAGATCGACAGGTATAAAAGCCATCGAGATAGGATCGAAAAGTATCACTTGTTGATAGTACATTCTCTGGAATAAAACCATTGAGCCCTACTCAATCTATTCAAAATGAAACTGAAGATCAACTCTCCACTCCCATCTCCAGTTGATTCTGACACGGAAAATGAGATTCCGAAAATGTTCAAGGAAACTCGTATCCATTCTGGACTTGATCCAAACTGCAGATCAACTATTCCACTCAATCCAAAATCTTTTTCCAAAGTCATGAAGAGCATTGATACTTTTATTTTCGACGCTGATGGTGAGTTTCATTAATCTAATAAGTTAATTTGTGCAAATATCATTTTTCCAGGTGTCCTTTGGTTGGGAGAATCAGTGATGCCAGGATCTCCACGTCTGATTGATTACCTTGTGAAAAACAAGAAGCAAATCATCGTTCTTACCAATAATGCCACCAAATCTCGAGCAGTTTATTCAAAGAAACTTGCAAAACTTGGATACAATCCATCCGTAATGAACAAGAACACATTGGTTAATCCAGCTGCAGTAGTTGCTGATACATTGCATCGATCTGGATTAGATGGAAAGAGAGTGTATTTGATTGGAGAGCAAGGACTTCGTGATGAAATGGATGAGTTAGGAATTGAATACTTTGGACACGGTCCAGAAAAGAAACAAAATGAAGATGGAAGTGGTGCATTCATGTATGATATCAAATTGGAGGATAATGTTGGCGCAGTAGTTGTTGGATATGAGAAGCATTTCGACTACACCAAAATGATGAAAGCAGCCAATTATTTGAGAGAAGAAGGCGTTCTTTTCGTTGCTACGAATGAAGATGAAACATGTCCAGGACCAAATCCAGAAGTAGTTATTCCTGATGCCGGACCAATCGTTGCAGCAATTAGATGTGCGTCTGGAAGAGATCCATTGACTGTTGGGAAGCCATGTACTCCTGCATTCAACTACATAAAGAGAAAATGGAATATCAATCCATCAAGAACAATGATGATTGGAGACAGGTAATATCACTTTCATTTTTTTGAAATATGAAATAATGTCTCATAATTTCAGAACCAATACTGATGTAAAGTTTGGAAGAGATCACGGAATGAAGACGTTGTTGGTTCTATCCGGTTGTCATCAAATTGAAGATATCATTGAGAATCAAATGAATGAACGTGATGATATGGTTCCTGATTATGTCGCCCCCTGCCTTGGAGCTCTTGTTCCAGAATCCAACCAAATCTACTACTAATTTATAATTCCTGCTTATCTATTCTACGAGTAATTGTACATTTATCGCAAGTATCATGACATGTTTGACAGTTCATTGTTTTGAATGAATCGATTGTATATAATAAACTTTTTTCCACTCGAGTTAAATTGAATTGAGGAAGATGTCTCTTATTTCCAATGAACATGAGGCATTACATTTTATTAACCAGTGACATTGAATAAATTCACAATCTGGATTTCAATTCAATTTTTGCAATTGTTTCTAAATGAACAGCATCTGGTCCATCTGCAACTCGAAGTGATCTTGCCCAAACATAGAATGAAGCCAATGGAGTAAACGGGGTCAATCCACGTGCACCTTGTTGTTGCATTGCACGATCAATCACATTGATGGCCATGTTCGGAGCAACTACTTTAATCATTGCGATTTCTGATTTTGCTTCCTAAAACTACAGTATTAAACACGAGAAATATGTTCTTAAGAGAAACCTTTGGACCACAGTATCATCATATGGGCAGCTTTTAAAA
>GL379819.1:250578-275402 GCA_000143925.2 Caenorhabditis brenneri | reverse complement strand
GAGACAATTATATTGTCCCACACTCACATCATCTTTTCTGGTTAACACAAAAAGCGTTTTCTGACAAAAAAAGAGATTGAGGAGGCGAGTGACGTGGGTTGGGTGAAATGGAGCTAGGAATAGAAGGATATTCAAGTAATACTAGCAGATTGGGTATCAATTTATCATAACGCTAACAATAATAAGCCATTTACATTAGAGTCTTATTATCTTGCAAAAGGATGGGATACAGATATTTTGGAAGCAATCCATCAAGCTCGTGGGCAGATAAATTTAGTTAAAAACATGGCTATTTCCAATGGACATCGAAATTGTAAACTTGTAAAGTTTGAAAAGTAACAAATAATCTGTCGAGTTGAACCAGAGGAAACAGTTTTCCGATTGTAACTCTTCAGCTCTAAAGTCAACATCCTTTTTTTCTGACTGATATTTTCTGATTTCTAGCCAAGACCTTCTGTGTTATGAATACATGTGAATGGTTGTTGTCAAAGATGTTCATTCCTCAGACATCAGTCAATCAGCATACTCTGCCAAAGAATCCCTTTCCAGCATTATTATAACCAGATTAAGAGTTAGGATGCCCGAAATGGAGTGAGAAGAATCTGGGAATCCGAAAACATGTTGATACTACATACACATGTTTTGACTCATTCATTCATTTCTTCTTTCATATTTTTTGGTTTCTTCTCTCGCAGTTCAATTAGAGTTAATACTTGTCATGTGCATGTTTCTAATTTTTTAAACTTTTATAATTCAATCTCTTTTTTTTTTCTTTTTGATACTTCGTACTTTACCAAATCCCCTCTTATTAAAAATTGGGATTTGATGAGTGATTTGATTTGGGGAGAAACCAGGAGAAATAAAATGATAAATTTGATTAGTTGAGTGTAAGATCGCAGGAAGTAAATATAATGTTTTTGGAAGAAGTACTTCCCCTTTCAGGCAGTTGCAAAGCCTAAATCGTGTCACATGCCGATTTCTGGAAACTGGAAACCGGATATATCCAAAAAGTCATCCCACATTATAAATATAAGTTTCTTCTAAGAATGAGAACCCCCATAAATCTACTGGAACCAGACAATATTTGTATTCCCTCTATTGTCCAGAAGTGCGACGTCGATTTCTGTGTGATTCATATTGGATTATGCTAGCACAATGATCAGAATTATGAAAATTCAGAAAAACGCAAAGAATGGAAGCCAGTGGATTTCGTTTGAACTCACGGCGCACCCATCTCTCCAGACAACATTTCGGAACTAGATGGCTTCGATTTTTTTTTTCGAAAATAAAAAAAACTAGACACTTTTTAGCACGGAAGTGACTTTTTGATACTTGAATGTGTCATCCTGGATTTAACAATTTTTTGAACCGGACGATGAGCCAGATTAGTAGGTACTAAGCATGTTTCAAGTTGATAGAAATCCAAAACAGGAAGTTTTGCTATCTTATGATTCAGGCTTACATGGTGAGAAATTGTAGACATATGGCTGAATGTCAAAAAAACGAGATGTGGGAATAACTCAGTGTCATTGTCTAGGAAAGACTTCGGTAAATATTCTGAAACTTACTACGTAGAATAGTGTAAAGATAGTATAAATGGATGGTATAGAGCCATTGTCTGTTCTAAAATCAATTGTGAATTCCAAACTCTTTTGGGACAAATCCCAAGAAGTGAACCTTTTTCTAATCTTTGATTCGATTTTCGTATTACCTTCATTAAAGCTGCACGGCACTCTCTCTCTGCCCAATGTTTTAGTTAGATCCATTCTATTCATTTGGTTAAAAACGTTGAAAAAACATTTCCTTTTCTATGACACAATCTCCAAAAACATGTTCATATCAAAACTTGTCATCTAATTCTTTGTTTGTCAGTCAGATTAGCTACGTGGTATTGTCTTGAAACGTAGAAGCTTGATCTCGGCTCTTCACTGGATCAGTTGATAGGATCGCTTAGCCAGTCTGATGTGAATAAATCTTGTGTGACAAAATATATAATACTTTTTTAGTCATCTGTCGGTTTTCTTGAAATACGTGACTTCCGCCTGTTGACACGTGTATTGTTCTTCCAGTGTTTTCGGCGTTTACCTCCTTCTTTTATTCAAATGAACTTTCCATTTGAATGAAGGAATCCAATTCAAAAATGAATCTTGACAGCCTTATTTATGTTTATTTATTCTCTACAATTTTTGATCATCCAGTTTTGAATTGTCTAAAGGAATCTTTTGAAATCTATTATAGTTACTTTCAGTAAGTAAGCCTATTACTCATTATTTTCTTCTTGATCGTTGATATCCTAACCCACTCTTCCTCTAAAAGAAAGTGACAAATTTATTCGGTTCAGACATAAAACTCCCTGTGGGGAGGATGGAAATGAGTAAATTAATCTCACTTTCCAACCTTTTTAGTTCATTTTTCAAGAGACAATTAGTGATGGAAGTCTGATTCAAAAAATGACGAATTTTAATCTGAGGGTCTTCATAATTCCCAAAATAAATCTACAGGGTGGCCGATAAGTATGTAGAATTTCATTTTCCGGTTTTCTTCGAATCTGGACATTAGGTATTCAAATCAGACTGATTTTTTGATCAATAAGATGCCACTAATCAGTTTTCCGAAAAAAATTTGGAAGTTAGAACCCTCCGCAATGATCCACGCTTCCAGACGCTCCGGAACAAAAGAGACGGTGCGCCGGAGGTAGTGGTCAGCTATTTTGGGGTATGCTTTGAGACATACCTTTTTGATAGAGTTGATATTTGAGTGAAAGTAAGCCATGACCTTGTGTTTCATGAGTCTCAAACAGAAAAGTCCAAAAATATTAGATACGATGAAAAATCTGATCAGGTTCCCTCGCCACAGAAACCAGGAAAAGAACCGTCGAATGCTGATTTTGATGTTTTGAAGAATGGGACGGAGCCCAAGCGTGTTACAGGATGGGAGACAATTGGTAACAGTTCCTAATTTACCATAGAAATGTGAAATTGAATTTCGCTACATTTACAAACTGCCTGTCACATTTTTGCAATGAAACCCAACGTAATTTTTCATTATGTTATCAGTCAGACTCAATCTATGACAGACTTCGACAAAAGCTGGATTCAGGCTAATTTACGTTTGAAAGTCTTTTTTCAGTGCTTTGGCAACAAATCAAATTGATTTCAAAAGTTTAGAATTGGTGGCATTATGAAAACCTCTTCATCACACCATAAGCGGCGCACCTTGCCTATTTTTCATGTGTGGCATGTTGTCGGAATGTCCTCATAATTTGGTTGAAATTCAAAATTATGTCTAACCAGTTTTTTTACTGTTTATATATATCCCATAGGTTGGAAAATTATCAAAATTTTCCGTTCTGATTGAAAATCTGACTTAGCAACAGACCGGGATCACACAGAAAACAATTCTACATACTTATCGGCCACCCTGTATAGTCAGACATGACACAATTTATGAAATAATTAGTGATACATCATTGTTTGATTAGACTCCGTGTAATCACAAATATTCGTTAAGAACTGGCTAAGGCCTTTTTTATAATCTGTTGAAGATACTTTCTAAATTCTAAAACCCAATATTTCAGTTTTCATCCAAGATCTAATCGGATACTTACCTTCACTTATACACCTCCCTCTTCACTTGTTTATTTTTGAACCCCCGCAATCTAATTCAAGGTAAAAGTCACGTACAACATTATTGGGTTATTCAGAAATCATATTCAGAATACTGCCATTTTCAGCATTTTGAGAGCCTATTTTTCTATTTTTGTTTTCCGTTTTCTCACCCAATTCCATGGTTTTTTAATGGTATTTTGAATGGAATAGAGGAGAAATCAAATTGCATTGAGAGAAAAATTTATAAAATGAAAGAATGAATTGAAAAAACGAAGAAAATAAGGTTCGAACAATGGATTCTCGTAAAAACTGAATAACGTATGAATTTAGTCATTAGGTGGCAACAGATCCATCTTTTAGAAAATAATATTTTGACGAAAATAAGAAATGTGAGAAGAATTGAACAGAAGTAGAAGGTATTGTGTGTTCTTGAAGTGAAGTACTTCTCCAGATTTATTTTTACTTTTTCCCTTTTCTTGTTCTTTTTAAACATCAATATTCAATGGGAATTTCGTGTTTAACTGTTAAAATCGAGCTTCGGACTTTCAAATATCAGTTAAAATAGAAAGTGGATAATGAATTCTTCATTTCATTTTCTAAAGATTTTCCAACTCACTCTTGAATATTCCATAAAGGCAACCTCAATTCTTTTTCTTGGATATTCTGTTTTCAAACAGTTTCTAAACAACGAACATATCTCTTAATGCCATTCTATTTAAGAGTTTACACTGTTCTAGAGAAAATACCTCAGAAAGATTTCATATTATCCATAAATAAACGATTGTGCTTTTGCTAACTAGAATAGACGTGTTGTCTATCTGTAATTGGGTGCATACGAAGAAAATAATGAAAGCTTTCCACCCTTTCTTGCATCATTTTTTTGTTATTTCTGTCCTGAGACTACGTATTTTTCAGTCTGACAAATACTTTTTGATCTTTCTCACTTTTGAATGGAATACCCTTTCTTCAGTAGTTCACATTCAGTTCTCTGGTTCTTCCCCATAGGATTAAGAACATTATGATCTTTCCTTTGTCAATTTCAATGAGTACATGTAGGCGTTTAGGTTCCAAAGAAACATCATCCAGAGACCTAAGTTCCTATTATTCAATTTGAACTCGTCTTATTTTAGAACTTGAAACGATGATCAAACGATGACCTATATGGGATCACCTGTCTACAACTTTACTCGAGTCCATCAAAAGAAACGTATTCCCAAGAACGTCACAAACCAGACTAAACGCTCCATCCTCTACTTATTCGTTTTTTTTCTCCCCGTAGAGTTTTCATCGTTATCTTCTTTTTTCCGTATACCTCCATCAATTGTGTGTTAATCATCACTTTCATTTTCCGATCTCTGTTCTTCCTACTCCTCCCCTTCTTTATCCCAAATCCTTCATCCTAAATCCTTTCTTCTGGTTTGCCACACACATTCAATTCCACCAATATGCTCTCCAATCTCTTCTCCTTCTCGTCTTGCTTCATAGTCCTAAGCCCCGCCCCCCGTTCCGCCCCACACTTTTTTCTGCTTCTCCTCCCCATTACCACCGTGTGATGGTGTGGTAGTGGAGGTGGAGGAGGCATCGGAACCGACGAAACCAGATTCCCAATTTGTTGTAACAAACTACTTCTCCCGCAATTTGTCCTATTAGTCTTTTTTCTTTTTTATCTTATTTTTTATTCTTTTTTTTACTGTTCAATTCGACCTAGACAACTACTATACTACAATTTTACCATATTTGATTGTTCATATTGTACTGGAACAAAACAAGAAAATATATTTTGTTCGTCTCGACAACTTTTGACTAACGAAGAGTGATTCATTCCATCAGTTCCCATGGGAAAAAGAGTAGAAAATTGTAAGCGTGTGAACATTTTCTCGCCCTTTTTACATAATCAACACAAAGATCTACTCAACTTCTAGAACTTTTCTCACTTTCATGTTTCTTTTTTACTTCTTTTTTTATTTTCCGTTCCTTCGTTCCTCAAATTAATTCAGTCAACTAACCTTCACTCTTTCTGTTTCAGGTTCATCTTCTTTTCGCAAAAGCTTCCTCTTCAAAAAATGACTATCCTCTTCTCAAAGATGACTGGAAACTCTCCACAAACAAATGGAACTGCTCTTGGAGTCCGAATTATCGGTGGATCATTCCTTTGCCTTTCAATTATTTCAAGTGTAATTGCATGTGCATTATGGAATACAGAGAATCATACACTTGGAAATAATATCTTCTATTACGGTAAGATTCACTTTCAAAAGACTACAAACTATAAATATTTTGATTTTCAGTTGGATTGTTTGCTACACAAATGCTTAACATTCTCATTGTATATCTGATGAATAGAGGAATCACTTTGCAAAAAGCTCACTATCTTCAACCATTCATCATTTGCGCACTTCTTCACCTCATAATATGGTTCGTTAACCCTTCACCTTTACACGTATTATCCATTTTCTCAGAAAACAGCTTTTCAAAAAAAAAAAAATCTATTTGTATCCCAAAATGAAGGCAGAAAAGAATATGGAACTGTACTTTCTTGATCATCAGATTAACTTCAAAGCAGTCTGTTTTTGAGAATGAAAAGTGTGTCATAACACGCATTTCCGGTCATCAATCTTTCTTTTTATTCTTGTTTGTGTCAAAAAAATCTCTGAAAATATAATCAGTTCTTCCGTTTCCTAATGTGACGTCTTATTTCAGCATCCTCCTTTCGGCAATATTCTTCCTCTACGTCGTCACCCGTGCCACGTTCTATTCCGTCTGGTCAGATCTCGGCTTCTTCTTCGTTTTTGTCATCTTGACTGGCTTCTGGATCATTGCTATTTCGTTGGCACGCGAGTACCGAGACTACGTACGTGTCATTTCGTTTTCTCATTCTGAATTGTATAATGAGGAGGAGGAGGAAGAAGAAGAGGAGGTGTTGGTGGTAGATGATGGAATTGTTTCACCTTAAGATTTCATGTCTTTTTACACAATTTTACAGTTTCTTTGAGTTAACTGACTGCTTTACAAACCCTGAGTTCATGATATATGTGTTTGCAGTTTTGAGTTTTACTTGAAAAACACCTCACCTCCATGTTTCTATTAACCCTTTGCTTTCTAACGTCTCTGTTCATTAACATTCTGCTTATTTTCAGATCATTTACGATGACTTCCTCCACGAGACATTGCCAAGTTTCGTTTGAATATTCTAACCGAAACGTCCACGTCTTCAACCAAAACGTTCTCGTCTTCGGGTCAACATACGTCATGACTTTTCTGTCTTTTTCGTTCTCAGAGCTTCAATGTTTTCAGTTTTTTTCCAGTTTTTTCGTTCAGTTTATCCTAAGATTTCAACACGTTTTATGTGTTTCCCGGGTCTTCTTTTCTGTTTTCTTCTGATTCGTTTTCATGTTTTCAATTGTAAATAATTTTATCCGCTCAGCTCAACAAAAAAAAATGAACATTTTATTTTTATCTTGTTTTCTTGATTTTTAAAATCTGATTATCTGTCAAAATAACATTAAAGAATTCTCGTAGATGAGAAGAATGTTGTCGGCTGTTTCGGGCGTCGTTTAAACCAACGTGGGTGAATATCTCGATTGTAAATCATCATGACAAAACTGAAAATGAATCAATTTTGAAATCCAGCTTCACGATTTTAGGAACAGGAATTAGAAAACGTAAAGAGAGAACATTTCCCATGATTCAAAACCTCCTTTTGAAGGATTACTGTCAGCTGTAATAATGCGTTCTTCAGCAATGGATAAAAAAAGGCTTACAGGGGGGGGGGGGGGGGGGGGGGAGAATATCTGTAAAATACTTGAGAATCAATCTAAATTATTCAAGTGAGATCGAAGGAAGTACTATTTTATCGCTAGAAATCAAGTATTGATGACTTGGAAAACTTCACTGGGTTAGAAACTACAGTTTATCATTACACCACTAACTAAGATCCCCAATGGAGAATCGAGAGACCTTCCTCGCGAAGTAGGATGATGATCATCAAAGTTTGACGCAGTGGGTGAAGGAAAGAAATTATTCAGCTCAAAGAATGATTTGGGTCAAAGTTCTAAGCACATAAACAAATAGTCATACGAACCCGTCAAAAACATGAATTGTGAGCCACACGACGGACATGCAAATGAATTGGAACCATAGAGCGTCGTTGAACTTGTAAATGACTTGACACGCTAGCATGTCGGTCATGTGCAAGCAATCCTGAGTGACGCTCTGCAAAAATGTTTTATGAAGATTCAATGAGACTACTCCTATCTTTGTATCTTAAAAGCTGAAGAATCGAAAGATCCTACCTGTGCAAACATCATTCGACCTTTTTTCGAAAGATGTCCACTATTGGATGTTGTTCCATTCCGATTTTTCGTCTGAAAAGTAAAAATATGTGAAAGTAAACGTCATCCAACAAAACGTACTACTTTCATTAATTTGATGAAAGTGGCAAGGTTGGATGAATTGGAAACAATAGCAACACAGAGAATGAAGTAAAATATTTGATCCGCATGCCTGGATGCACATTCTGAACTCTCTGGCAACCAGGACACAATTTCAATTGAATAGATGTAGCCGCAACCTTCTGGAAATGTACTTCCTTGTAATATTAAGTGCTTTGAAGATTTTCTTTCGGTTAACTTGTACCTGGAAAACCATACACAGTGGACAAAACAAATATCAGTATCAGAGAAATCAAACAGTTCTGAAAACAAGAAGGTTCGAAATTAGAAGGCAAGAAGATAACATACAGTTATATTAAAAATTTTATTCCCTTTATTCGTAGAAAATGGGAAGTATGTGACAGTGAATCGATTGAGAGACAAACAAACTTGAATGCATATTCCTGAAAATGGAAACCATCGCATAAAGAGACTCAATTCTTTGCAACTTTCTGCAACGTCTTCTCGAAAAAAAACTTTAGGATGTCTATATTCAGTTCGATCAGAATAAAAATGCTCAGTTCTTTCGAATCTTCACCTGTAACATATGCTCCCCATCCGGCAACTTGCCCCCAAAACACATTTGCCCAATACGGTAGATAATAGAAATTTCTGCAAAACAGAGAATCATTGTTTTTTTGTTTGTTTGTTTTCGTTTTCTTTTCCAGCTCACATAAAAGTGCATGGAGCTGACCAAACCAAAAAAGCAGCGCAAGTGATCAAATTGCATATGGTCTTTGAGATACATAATTTATAGAAAATGCTCAATAACCCTTCTTTTTTAACAAGAGCATATAATACGTAGGTATTGACAACTATTCCAATACTTGAAACCTGTAGTTCAAAGATCATTCATACAGGAATACAAACAAGAAACAAATCTACCGATGCCATTATAGTTGCAGATGTGAGTCGAAAGATTTCATCCATTTTAAAGCAGTCTGTATTGTGTTTGAAAAGAGAGTTGCACAATTAAAAGACGGAAGAAAACAACTGGAATAATAGAAACGGAAGTTAAAATGTGGCAATGAAAAGAAGCAAAAAAAAAGATGAAACAAGAAATAATGAAAAACGGAAAAGGAAAGAAAGTTTACTGACTATGAGAGTACCAATAGTCAAAAATTGAATTATTTCAAAACTGTAATTTCGATGTGTGAACATGACTCTATGAAGAAATTCGCTAATAAGTGATTGTCTTACCAATGTATATGAAATCAAGCCTACTGGTTCACCTTCACCCCGTCTTGAACTGCAACCCAGAATTAGACTTTATTCTCAAAGCTCTGTGATGAAACCTTGGAATTTCCGGAACATTCCGGCTGAAAATGAGATACTTTGAGATACTACACCTTTTCGAAAAGCCTAATCCAGTTTCCGTTCAAATCGAAATTCAATTCTAGCTCCAGATGTACCAGAAAACTTTCACCTATTTTACTCAAGTCGTCACCACAAGAATTAATCAGATTTCACGGACGAATCGAACGAATCCAATAAATGTGAAAGTAAAAAAGAAAATGAAATGCATATTATTGTTCTTGACGAATAATACCTCAATGTGAAAAAAGAACGACATATCGTCATGAAACACGTTGTTATGTGGATGAATGAAAAGAAAAAGTGAAGGAGGTGGGAGTTTCAAGACAATACAACTATACAGTACGTCCGGTAGGAAACGATACAAAAGAGTGAACAAAACGATCAGTCGCGCGCGGAGGCAGAAGTTGAAGAAGAAGAAGAAACTCAAATGATGAGACTTTTACTTCTCAAAATCGCCTTTCTATTTTCATTCACTATACCAATTGTTGAATCCCGTAAGTTTTCATTCCGAAATCATAATGAATAGTAGATATACTACGAATGATAAAGTATGTTGGCAATACCGAAAATAAAAAAGTTGGAAAAACTAAAGATCCAGGACAATTTGAAAACGGGTACGAAACAATAAAAAATGTAAGGAATGGGTTTCGAATAATTTTTTGAATTAATTGATCTCTATTTAAAAAATCTAGAACAGTTAATGATTCAAAAAATCAGTTTCTAAGCCCTGCAGTAAATCCTCAAAATAGATTTCTTGTTCTTCACTTGATAAATTTAATAAACTCAGGTAGTAGTATTACTCAGAAAGTAGCAAGATTAATTCACTTCTCTAAACTGAATTAATCGAAAAAATTTTGAAGAAAGAACTAGCACTGACATTTCAAATGAATACATTTCAACTCACAGATACTATTGCCAATCATACAGAAATGCCAAGATGCATTCAATTTAGGAAAAGGTATTGACATAAAACTGTGAATTTCTGATTTACTACAGTGATATTTGCGTCTCAAAGTGAGAATAAAGAAAATAATGATCAGAAAAGTGGATCTTTGAAATAAAACTCAATCAACCATATCTAAATGATGAACTGCTTTTTTAACAAGTTCAAAAACAAACTGCAAATCAAAAGCAAAGTCAGAATGAGATTTGGTTTATATTCTAATTTCTAATTTATTTCAGAATTCTACAGAGGAGAACTTGAGCCACGCTACAGCAGAAAGACTCCTTTTCGACAACAAACTGATATTCCTGAACCAGTTTTCGGAATTGGCCATGGACTACGAAGGTCTGATTGACTCACTTTTTCCCTTTAGTACATAGTTTAGACGTGTATTGAAATTTAGGTTCAATGGAGACAAATCATCACGTGAGGAGCAACCATTGAGTCCTTTTTTTGGGGAACGAAGAGAACCAGGAAGACGAAATTCTGGAAGGGAGGATGGACGAGATTACGAGGAGAATGGTGATGAAGAGAATCGATTTGGGAGAAGAAGACCGTTTGGTTTTGGAAGACATGGATCACCTGATGATGAAGAAGAAGAGAGTCGCGATGGATCGTTTCCACGGGAAAATCATGATTTCAAAAGACCAAATCTCCCAGATCCCACGGATATTAAAGAACGATTTGATAAGGAAAGGAAAAGAGGGAGCCAAGAAAGAGGAAATGATGGAGAAGAAGAGAATCATCAGGCACCGGGAAGAGGAAGAGGAAGATCGGAAGATGAAGAAGAAAACGGTCATAAAGGTCAGAGTGTTCCAAACAGTTTACTAATTAATGAGTGTTTTTCAAAAATATATTTTCAGGTGAAGAGGAAGAAGAAGAACATCGGCCACGAAGACCACAGTATAGAAATCGAAATGAAGAGGAAGAGGAGGATCAACGGAGAAACCATAGACCTCGCCACGAAGATCCTGACCGTGAACGCCAGCACCACCGGGGAGAGGGTGAGGACCAGGAAACTGAAAATATTGCCGAAACGCCTTCGAAAGTGGTCGGTTTGAATATGCAAATGGTTGCTGGTGTATATCCAAAAGAGAAGAAAGGACCAGTGGTAGAAGATGTTGATAAAAGAGGTGGAAGATTTGTTGATAAACCAGATGAAAGAGAACAAAACAAGTTTTTTCGGGGTTCCGAACCTGATGACAAACCAGAAGAATTCGATAAAGATACCAGTAGAAGACAAGAGCAGAAACACGAAGAGCCAAGAGATCGACGACCAACTCCAGGAGATTCTGGAAAATCTGAGAAGAGAAGCCGAGGAGAAAACTCTGAAAGTGGAGATGAAAGGCAAAGAAAAGAAAGAAGAAGAGAAGAATCAGACGAGAAACCCAATAAAGAACAACGTGGACCACAAGGACCTCCACAGCAACAACAGCAACAAGCTCCACCACCTCCCAAACCAGAAATCCCTCCGTTCCCTGCTTTCCCCAAGTTCCCATGTAAGTTCCAAATCCACAGTAACCTTCTTGGTGAAGCTCATTGGACTATTCAATAATTTTACATTTCAGCCTTCGGAGGATTCCAGCCATTCCAACCAGACTTCCCAACTCGATCATTCGGTGGTAATGGCGGTTTTGCGAGTGGTCCTTGGAACGAACCTGGAAGATCTCCCGGACGCCAAGCAGCGCTTGGAGAAGACGCTGGCTCGAGTGAAGACCGATCTCGCCAGGACGGACGACGTATTCACGAACAAAACCCATCTTCTGCTCCATCCGACAATTCGAGTTCCCATGATGACTCTGCCGAACGGAGACATTCCACCGGCGATAACAGCAAGGAAAATGAGAGAGGAAGAGAAGGAGAATTTGAAAAAAGAGAAGGAAATGAAGACAAAAAAGATGGAAGAGAACAGTTCGATTCAAGAGAAGGACATAAAGAAGATGTCCCGCAAAAAGTAAACCATCAAGAGCCACCTCCAACTTCGAGTCCTAGAAAAGAATTCCCAACTCCAGGAAGATTTGTAACAAATATTCGAGCGAAGAAGTCAGGAGAGATCCTTGATGCAACAACAGCTCCACCAACAACATCAACTACTTCTCTTCCAACTGCAATCACATTCCCAGTAATTTCAACAACAACTACTACACTTCCTCCTCCAACTGGAATCATGTTACCAACAGAAACTATTGCTACAAAATTACGATCAATTGTTAATCAGAGAATAAAAGTTGTATGATATTGAATGTATTTTTAATTTCAGTTGATTTTGAACTGATCTCAATAAACAAATCTTCCTATACCTTTGTCTTGAGTTTTAACCAATTGATCTGTTCAGAATCAGCTTAACCTATTTATAATTTTGTATTTGATGGTAAACGCAATAAATATACGAATCTAAAAACTAGAAAAAAGTTTTTTGAAATTCAAAAAAAAAAGAAATCTGAAAATAACTGAAATTACCAATATTTGAAGCAAACAAAAACTGATCTCTGACGTAAATTTCCAGTTTTTTTCCAATTAATTTCCTTGTTCTCCCAGAATATCCACAAAATATTTCATATTCAGTACTTTCTACTCTTTCTATTGTCCACTCATCCATACTACTTCCACACTAAATACACAACTACATATCGTTTCTGTGGTTAATGTTGTATATCACCGGTATATACATACTTTGTACTTCTAGTTGTCTTCTGGACAAAGAGGGCGGAGTTAAATAAAAAAGAGAAGAAGCAGAAAAAAAAAGAAGAAAGAAATGAATGAAGGAAGGGGAGAAATTGTGGGAAAACGGACAGTAGAAGAGTCAGAAAGTGACACGACTGTTTGACATGATGAATTCTATTCGATACCTTCTTTTTTATTTATTTCTATCTGTGATATCCACAATCGGTGAGTTATGAGGAGAAGGTCGTTTCTTGTTGTACCTACTCTCTGAAATGTTCTTGTTCGCAAACATTATCATTTCTGGAAATTGTGACTACAATCAAATTTGTCTATAAAATTGTCTAGCATTGAACTGTTCTCAGTTATTTAGGAACACATATATTTCAAAATATATTTCAAAAGAACAACTGTAGTATTCGGTTTACAACTTATCCAGTGAATTCAGTAGTAGGAAATAATTTTGGTGTATTGAAAAATAATAGTTGAATCTATAAACATGTTATTTCAATGTTCAAAATGTATTCTTTTTTGTACTGTGCAGACATTATTGGCCAAGAATTCGAATTTAGCATGAACTCAATCCAAATGAATAATTTCTCAAAATGAAAAGTGTGAAAAACTGTCTGAGCAGCCAACATTCATAAATTAATTGTGATAATTTCAGAATGCCGTGCTTTTGGTCAGAGGGTTGAATATCAATATGAATTTGATCCGAAAAGAGATTCTCATCCGAGAGTCCATGTTAAATTTGGTTCGTTTCCATCTCCATTCATATCTTTTTGACCTAAATATTCAGATGACGTTACCGATGAAACTGAATTAATGAGAATATTCAATCATAGAAAGTCATCAGAAGTACGGAAATCACCGTCAAGATATGAGGTGAATCTCGTGTTTTCATTCTTGTTTTCTTGATTGCTTTTGTTTGTTACAGTATTCCCCTCCATCTAACCCATTCTTCGATGAAAACGATCGCTTTGAGGTACCATTCGAGGAAATGGATCGAGGAAATCGAGATGCTGGGTGAGAGAACAATTCAGTTAGAATAGTTAAACAAAGGGAAAGTTTCAGATGGCGGAACGTTCCATTCACTGAGAATCAAGAGTGGCATCGCGAATTCCTGAATTTGCCAATACATAAATTTGTTCAACCCGAATCCCAAGATGATTTAACAGAGCAGATGGCGTCTTTTCTTCGACGTCAATCAGAAACTATTCTTTCTAGACACTTCCCTTCAATTCCACGTCACCGATTTTCTGATCCACCAGAGTTTATGATTACTCAAATGCCTAAATTTGCTTTTTAAATTAATTTATGTATTTATATTTCTTCTCTATCAAAAAAAAAAACACATTTGCGATAAAAAGTAACAAGAAAAGCCTATACAATAAAAACTACAGTACACGTAAAGTGAAAGTGACCATAAAACAAAATTCCCTATTTCTTTCCAGTATAATAATGGGTTGGAACGAATGGCATTTTGACGACTTCAACTGGCGCCTGTTTGGCGCCAAAATCAACGATGAACTTGGTTCCTTCTTTCGAATGAGACTTATCCACATAGGCAATGGCGATGTTCTTGCCAAGTGTTGGTGAAGGGCATCCGGAGGTCACAAATCCAATAGCACATTTATCGAGAGGATCAATGAGTGGGAGGTGAGATCGAGGACATCTTCCTGGTTGGGCAAGAAGACCAACACGACGTTTTGGCCAACTCTTCTCTTTCAATTGTTTAACAATCTTTTCGGCTCCTGGGAAATCGAGGGTTTCGCGACGACGTTTAGCTGAAAATACAAATTATTTTGAATAAGATAATTCAGCGTGATGGTACACTAACCTACAACAAAAGCAAGTCCAGCTTCGATCGGAGTGGTATTCTCATCAATATCTGACCCATATAAACAGAGACCAGCCTCAAGTCGAAGTGCATCACGAGCTCCCAAACCAGCCAGTTTAACTTTTCCAGCTTGAGATGCAAGGAGTTTTTCAACAAGAGATTCTGCTTTGGTTGGATCTACAGAAATCTAAAAAACAAAGAAAAAGATAATGAAAAATTCCAATTGTTTGAATTACTTCAACTCCATCTTCTCCAGTGTAACCACATCTGGTGACACGACATCCATCAATTCCAAAAACAGTTCCAACAGTCGTTTTCATGAAAGTGAGCTTGGAAAGATCAATATCGGTTCCCTCTTGAAGAACTTTTGCCATTTCCGGTCCTTGTACCGCTACGAGTCCTCGATTATCGAGAGTTTCGATGTTCACATCTTTTCCTTTCGATCTCCAAGCAGCTGCGTTTTCTTGTAAATATGGAAGGTCTTTGTCAATACATCCTGCATTTGTAACCAAGAACAGAAAATCTTTGTCGGTTTTCATGATAATCAAATCATCTTTGATTCCTCCTTTCTCGTTAGTGAATACTGAAAGAGTTCCGCTGTTTTCATTGAGTCCTTGAACATCTGCAGTTGTCAAACTTTCGATAAAAGCTACTCTGCAAATAAATGTTGCTCATATAAGAAGTTTTTATTTTATGGTTTACCTGTCTGCTCCAGTAATATGCGTTTGAAGCATATGGGAAACGTCGAACAAGCTGACATGTTTTCTTGTGTGGATCGTTGACTCTTTGATCGACAAATCTCCATACTGAGTTGGCATATCGTATCCGGCAAATTCCACAAGTTTTCCACCATGCTTTTTGTGAGTCTCGATGAGGCAAGTTTGCTTCCTGTAGTGAAATGATTCAACGATAATCAAAGTGTTCTTCAAAATCGATCAAAACTTACGCTGAAACTTCAGAAGTTCTGGAAAAGCATCTTGCAGCGCTCAAAAGCGTGGATCTTGACACCAATCGATTCATCGAGACGAAGGTCTGCAAACAAACAGAAAGTTGTGAGTGCGAATGGACGCTTCTTATCAGAAGGCCAAAAGACAGTGATAGTCACGTTGTGAAGAAGTGATAAAAATAAGAGAGGCAATTGGAGAAAGATAAAAGCGAAAACAGAGAGTTTTTAAACACGCCACTTTTCAGTTAGTGCATCTATACATTTTTAGAGACACAGTATGTGAAAAATGTATTGCTAATGTGCTTAAAACTTTGGGAATCACTTAGAAAGTGAAGCAGTTTCAAGAACTAAAAAGCGAGAAAATTTTATATGGTTCAAAAAGATTAATTTCACAAAATTTTGTAAAAATAATAATTTCAGAATATTATTTTATTTCTTTAATTTTACTGTTTTGATTTACGATAAACTTCTTGCACAGCGTTATCGCGGAGCATCGTTAGTGATTGGTTAACATGGTTGCGCAGCTGGTTGATCAACTTGAATAATTATTCGAATAAGTATGCTTGCAATTTCTGGAAACATCTCTCTGAAATCTTATGAGCTCGAAAAAACGATGTGGAAACAGAATATTTATTGAGTTCACGAAATACAATTTAATAGCTCGGGTTTTCAGGCATTCACACAAAATAAAGCTATATTATTGATAGGAATACACAAACGTTTTGTGGGTGCGATAGAGAAAGAAAATTGATAGCGGTTGTGAAAAGCGTATTGTTGAACAGGATAGAGATTTGGAGTTTCAGACACAAGATTTTTCAGATTTCCAGCTTTTAGCAGAGATAGAGACCGGTTTCGAAAGGTGGTGGGTGCGTGGATAGTACTTCAAGAAATATGATTATGAATCAGAGAAAAAGATTATGACAGGATAGAAAATTTGCGTTTTTTTTTGAAATTAAGCCTCATTTGAATACCGAACTGTATCGTCATCAAAACAGTTATCTTGGAAGATGAGACGAACGAATGGCCGTTCAGTTGCCAACAATTGATAGCAAAATGGACAGACAGGATCGTAACGGCATGTTCCTTGTGGAAGTGGAATTCGTGACCAATACCTAAAAGCATAGGAAGTTGAAAATCAGTAAAATTAATGAAGAGCTACTGACAAAACAGTTTGCTTGCTTGCCATATGCCCACATGGATTGAATGCATGATCTAGAACTCCAGAATCTAGATGAAATGATGGTTCCATGCCCATTGATAGTTGCACAATCCTATCAGATTCAACGAGACAAATTGGACATTTCCCAGATCGTTGTCCACTACTGACTTGTACACCCCATTCATGCTTGCCTTGAACATGGCCACATTGAAGATATACCTTGAAATAAGAATTTACTTTCTTTAGTTTTCTGATCCAACTTACATATGGTTGACGTCTATTAACTTGTCTTCCGTTTCTCTTCTTCGGTATAACCAACGTATTCAAATTGACTGGACATTGTGGTCTTCCTGCATTCAAACGATCTAATGCCATTTCAAGTTCTCTCATCTTTGGCGACCTCTCTAGTCCATCAGCCGTTCTCCATAGAATTGTCGCTCCGCAGAGGTCGATTAGCGTTCCATCTTGCAACATATTTGTCCATTCTGGTACATAAACTCCTTTAGCTGAACTACTTCTTGTTACACGTGGCTCATAAACATCTCCATTGATTGATACTTCACGCCATTTGTACATTGGTTTTTCAACTGTATCGTCCAAAAGATCATCTTTGTTTGGATGTAGAATGAGAACTCCATTTGTTGTCAATCCATCAACTTCACCGTTTGATTTTGTCCATTTCAATGATTTTTGCTGTAAATTATATCAATTCTTATTAGATTCTCTTTTCAAATATCATCGTTCTGTTCTCTAACTCACATTAATTGAGATGTTGTGATGTGAATCGAACCCAGCTGCATACAAATATGCTTTATTCGAATTTTCACGGTCAATGAGAAGACGGCAAGCGAAACGGCTGATTGTTGATGTTCTGTCTCCTTTTTCAAGAAGTTCGAGTTGTGGGCGAGAAGGTACAGCTGCGTCTGCTGAAGTATAATTATTTCTTTTTTCTTTCAAATTCTGTTATTGAAACCTACAATTTTCAGGTAGAAACATCCAAGTATCAATTACAGTGAAGTCGATTTGGTCATCTGACGCACGGCCAATCTGAGAAACACATTATCTCAATAATTGAATATTGATTTACCTGGAACATATCCTTTGTCGAATCGTGTGCATACTCAATTACCACAGACTTGTTATGATCACCGTGGAAAGATACAGTATGACGAGATTTGTCTTTGATGATCTAGAAATTATTGAATAATGATATTTCAAGAATTGTTTTTCAACCTTGTTATCAGTTGTGGCTACATTATGTACAGTACATTTCTTGATTCCGTTTGCTACATCTCTTCTTTTTAGAACTTTCTTAGTTAAATAGCGCTTCGAAGTGGCACGGTTTTCAGTTTGTCCGTTGAATCTGGAATTGATATTTTTCGTTTAGAGAACGTTCATTTTCAACCCACCCAAGAAGAATGAGTTCTCCATAGATATCATCGTCGAAAAGAGCCTCATTTGTATATGCTGGTGGACTTGGTGTTTCATTGTCCAGTTCATCGACCATCTGAAAATAAATGTGTTACATGGAGTCGTGATATAAAATAGAACAAACAAGAAGAAAAAGAGAGAGAAAACATTCAGAGTCTGAAAATTGAAAAGGGAATATGTCTGAAAGGGGAAGAAATTGTTGGTTTCAATTGCGGGATTTGTTGCCTATGGAAACCCTTGGAGACGTGGCGACAACTCCGTTTTTCTTTCTCTTTCATCTCTGTTTCGTGGAAACTTTGTGTCTCTGATGTATTGTTTAGTTGAATGAATCATGAACACAAACTAGAGCATTTTTCTCAGAATTTCAAAAGAAGGCGTAATTTTGTGTCAATTTCACTTCTTCAAAAGACTATCAGAGTTCATCTCGCACAAAGATTGCAATCAACTCATTACTTTTGAGCTTATGCCAGTATCCATGAAATCAAATCAATCTTGAGTGGTTTATGGTTTTTAATAAAATAAAATACTGCTATAGCAGCGCCTGGTGACCAATCGTCGTACTAACATAATATATAAACGAGTTTATGAATAGCCAGGAGACGAATGGAAGAAGAAGGAAAAGAAGAAGGAAGAGGAATAGATGAAGGGGAAATTGTGTAGAGAGACTGACATTCCGACTGGATTCGATTGCATCACTTTTCAACACTTTTTAGTTCTAGGAAGTACGCTCCAGAGATAACTGAAGTCATTGAAAAGTTAGTTAAGTTAGTTCATTAGTAAGACATTCACAATGATGATGATGTTAGTTTATAGATTACTTAGAACCTTTGGTATTTTCATAATTCATCGTAAAAGTTTCAGTGAGAACAATTAATAGATGCATACAAAACTCATTTGTTTCAATCGTTCAAACCATTCAGGGAATTTTGAATAAGATGCTTCAGGATTGATTACGCATCAAGACTCAAAATTTTGTCAAACCATTAGATACGAGGACAATGAGCAGCTTCTCACAGATGATTTGGTTTCTAAAATAGTTGAAACGTCATCATGAAACTAAATGTTTTCTTGTTGACTTGTACTTTAATTTTAAGCATCATGAACAAAAAACCACATGAGTACCCGCAAAGTATTGTTAGATAACGGATTGACAAAGAGTTAGATTGCCTGATAAAAAACTATTTTTGTTCAGCCACTAACTGACCACTTGTGAATTTCAAAAACATAAAATGTGAAAAAAGAAATAAAAAGTTGGTGAATTGTTCAGAGGTGTAAGATGAGGCACACCGCCAGGTGGCAATGACAATTAATTTAGTGAAGAGAAACAGAGAATCAGATGTAGAGAAAAAGATGGTGCTCCAACACACACACTCTCCGGGAAGATGGCCGTAGTTGAGGACAATAAGAGGGCACTACTGGAGGGGACACTGACACACATATACCACCTCCACCACGTACACAAGGTGCGAATATATCGAGAGAGGAAGAGGAAAACAGAAAGAAAGGAAAAGGACAGACTGATGGACAGGAAGAAGTAGAAGGCCATTTATGTATGCGTTTGAAAGTGTTTGAGGCCGGAATGGAAGACGGATGGTAGCAGATGTTTCAAATGGTAACGTAGTCAGAATAGATGCAGAATTAAAACTGGAAATCAGAGAAGTGTCGACGCAAGTATTTTTAAGATTTTTCTCTTAAAAATCTGTGTTTCTCATTTTGAAACAGAACACGAAGGCATACTCTTCATTAAATGTGGTTCAACTATCAGTGTTTGAAAGCACAGAAAAATGTGTCCTATTTGGCTTTCTCACAAACTAAGACAAACTCAGTCAGCTCTTACTCATTTCAAAACCAAAAACATTCAATCATTCGTAAAAGTTTCTAGAGACCAAAACGAAAGCAGTCTACTATTTTATTAGCACGAGTTGAGGACATACATCCGGATTCAATTCAGACTGGGACAGGAAGACAAAACGAGCACACGGGACTTTGGCTAATTGGACTTTCAGTGTCCTTTCATCGCGCACTTTTCGTTTGTCATACACCTTGAAAGAACAAATGACTCAAATTTTCAGAGAAAAGGCTTACTCTTTTTTCGGATAGATGTAGAGAGACTCGAATGTTTCGAAGGGATGACGAAGTGAAATTGGGATCTATATCATTTGAAAATTAAAAATTCACATAATTATTCTCTGAAGAGTCTTCTGAAAAGCAATTAAAATTTTAAAAAGGTTTTTTGGAAACTCAATGAATAATATTATATGGTTTTTGACCAAAAACCAAACAACTATTCTGGAGCAATCATTCGTAATAATTCCACCTTAGCATACACATTGAAAGTGCATAACGGAACGGTATGTTTTGGATAACTGAAAACTCAAAATTCAATTTTTGGATTTCCACAATTCCATAAACAGAACTTTAAAAAACAGAAACAGTAGAATTTGGCCAAATGATTCAGATACATCGAACAATGCCAAATATCGAACTGTCAAACTTAACAGACAATCCGAAAGTACACACAAGACATAGAGCTTTAGAGGAAAACTAAGTGCTCTCGGCGAGCACAAAGACACGGGTGGTCCGCGGAGCGCCGCATTGCAACGCTCACTCCCCGCGCGTGAGCACGCGGAAACAAGACTCAGTGCTCTGTTTAGTACAAAATCTTGCGCGCCGTCCCTCTGTCTGTCCGCCACGCCGTTGTTAGAATGTGAACAACATAAATAACAAACAAAGAGACGTGGAACCCTGGCACCGATGGTTCCAGTAATTGTTGGGTACGAATGGGTAAAGTAGAACACAAAATATCCGTTGAGCAATTATTTTTAGAAAGAGCAATTTTAAACAAAACCTTTCGTATACAATAGACTATATACATTCTCATTTTAAAGAGCTTTTCAAGAACCTGTTCTTCGAGGAACAATTATTGCAGCATGATTATAAAATGGACCCTTTTACATATGAGGTTTTGATTAAAAGTAAATAAAGGAAGATTTTTTAATATCTTCTCAATATATTGCATCTCATTTCAAAATGGCTGAAAATAAGTGAGATCACGAGTTTTCGGTGTTTACACTGACGTATATAATCCCTGATATTCTGAACTAAAGGAGATGATGACGATAGGCAAAATGATATCCGTTTTTAGGAATTTGGTGTATCGTGCTTACAATTTAGATGTGAACTTTGAGGTCAAACGTGATTAGAATATGGGAAAATCTGGTGATTTCCTGATGAAAGGATTCCTTCTTGTTCATATTAAACTACTTGAGTGGACAGCTACGGATTCAATCTAATGAATCGAATCATGTGGAGATCAAGTGTAGCTGATATTCAGGAACCAATTTTCCGAAGACTCTAATATAAATCCAATCACCTATAGCTTGGGTTACAATTGAGCTATCAGTGATTTCTAGAAATTGTTTTATGAAATTTTTTCTTTGCTTTCGAATAATTACCAGCTTTTTCTTTTGTCATTTGAAAAAAAAACAAAAGAGTTCGACGAGAGACTTTTTAACTTTTTTGAGAATGGTTACGAAAGTATTATACATCATGTTATTTTCATTGCGGTGATTCAAAACTTCTGCCTTAACAACATAAGATTTCGAAGAAAACAACTATGTCACTATTTTTCTTTTGACTTCATCTAATTAGGCGAAAAGAAAAGCAAGCTGACAGTTATTTTCAGGCAAGACGAACGTCATTGGAGGAAGTGTGAATAGTGGACAACAGAACACCATGAGCCCAGAACTTCGAGTAGAGACCATTAAATGTTGTGATGTGTGAGATGGTGATAAATAATTGATAATGTGACAGTGGTACGAGCAGTTCTTTTGGATGACAAAACAAAGTGTATTGAAGGAAGAGCAACAATTTCTCACTTCTCTTACTCCAGAGAATAAAATAGAAAATCTCAATGAAAAAATGTGAGAAAAGTGGAGATTTAAATGGGAAAAAAGAGACATAGAAAAAGAAAGGGAAAAACGAAATAAGGCAGAAAATATACTGAATCTGTGCCTGAGAATAAGCATACGAACTGAGAGATACTTTAGAGCAAGGAGACGACTGACCAAACTCTGCTTGTTGCTTGACTGCTGACCAACCAAAAATATTGCAGAAAAAAGAGAAGTGTTCTAGATATCAAATATCAACTGAGTCGGCAGAGGGAATACGTCCTTTCTGTTCTAAATATAGATGAAAAAGATAGGTTTGACGTAGATAAGATAATTTGTCATGAAAGCGAACAATGTGTTCGAGCTGTTTCATCTTCGGATGACCTACAATTGGGAGTCAATCTCCAGTAAGTGAAGGAGCAAAACTGTTACTTAAAAATATCTCTACTGGACTTTTTGGAAGTTTGATAACTAAAAATAATTTTTTTTTCCGCTGAACCAGTACTGCAATTTTGATATAATCCGAAAAGTTCCGCATTCTCAGGAAACAACCAAGTAGTTAAGAGAAAAAACAAATAATTCAGAAATCTCACGCATTTTTTTTTGTATTGAGAGGACCGCCGCAGCTGAAACTTAATAATTATAGAATACCCGATTTAGTGAATAATGAAGTATTTGTCTCCTAAATACTATATAGTTTTATATGAATTCCTTCATCTAACGAATAATATGAGCCCATGTTTTCAAGTATTATTTGAAAAAAAAACAGAAAAACGAAACGACACCTTTGGGACTTGGATCTCATGTTTTCCATTTGAAACAATACATCTTATTTTTACTATTGTCAATTTTTTTTGAAAATGAAGAAGAAATTGGAGAGGAGTGAGCATGATGTTTATTTGTTCAAGAGTCCCTCCTTCTGCTTTTCCACTTGGTATTACAATTTTTGGGAGGAAAACGAAGGAAGGAGGGGCATGGAAGAATAAGAAAATGAAGAAAAACATTCATGAGTCAAAATATATATGTGTTTTTGTTATTTTGTGCAAACTTTACGTTCCGATTTTGACATCAAAGAAAATGAAATAATACGCAAGACTGATAACGGGAACTCTTTTGTCAGACGGACAGTAAGCTGCGTTAATAAGAAAAACATTACGTGTAGATTCACGAAAATATTTAGTCATTTGGAGGTGTTCAGAGAAGTAACTCGATAGGAACTAATGAATGATTTCTGTCGAAAATTGAAGCTTCCTTGTACGGCTTCTGGTCGCCAGACATGTGAGTATATTTCAATGAAATCATTTCTGAAAATCGAATATTTTGAGAATGTAAAAGATGATTCATCAGGATAATGAATGCATTCCACTTCGAGAAAACACAACGAAGAAATCAGAGTAAAAATGAGAGAGATAAAATTCAGTTCCAGCGTTATAGACATGCCTCCGAATAGCATTAAAAATGCAGAGACCAAGTGTGAAGGAAACGATAACAATGAACCTCATATTCTTCCATTGAATCTTAATAGTTGTTTTACTGTTCATTTTGATTATATTCTATAACTGTCTTCATATTTTTGGAAGTCTTTTCAGTTGTATCCTTCTATTTCTAAATAACCCATTGATTAGATTTCCTTTCAATGTATCCATTACCGTCGTCAATGAGGTTTGTTCTTTTGAATACTAAGTTTTGTTTGAAGTAATTTATCTTCATTTAATCTTCAATAAAGTATCATTGTCTTGTGTACTTTCTTCACTGAACACACCACGAAAAATTGAAAACCTGTTTTCACTGATTGATACCGTTTTTTCGATTGTGGTCGGCCGGCAAACTCAAAATCAAACCCAAATGTTCAATTTGATTTTGCTGCAACGAAGAATCAGAACGGAAATGGTAGTGGAAATCGACAAACTTATCATTTTCGCTCATTTGCAGCCATTCAAGTTGATTGAGAAATGGAAATAAGAGAAATGAAAAGAGATAGAAATGAAATATTGGAGTACTGTAACTGTGATTGAGAATCAATGTCCTCATCTCTTCTTCGAGTTATCAAACATTTTGAGTTCTTCTCCTTCATTTCCTTTTCTCCCTTTGGTCACAAAATTTTTCAAGGGCGTTCTTGTAGGATGTCAAATAGAGATACATACACACGCATTGCTTATCACAAAACCACAGTCAAACTTCATCAATCAAAAATCCATCTCCGAAACTGTTCAACGCCGTTGATTCAATTCACAATCAGCAGGAAAAACGATGAAAAAGAGAAGCAAAAAGATGAAGGCGGATCCTTGCGCGGTCGCAAAATCGCCGGAAATCGTCATAGATTTTCTTGTGATATTTTGATTGTGAATCGAAACTAAGTGCGTGAATGAATGAGAAAGATAGGGAATGACATTGGAAAAGAGGAAGAAAATAAGGGATCACTTCCATTCATCTGCACACTCCTTTTGATTGTAATTGCGAGAAGAAAACGAAACTAAATTGTATTTTAAAATGTTTATTTTTGAAAAAGGGTGGGAAAATTTACAGAATGAACACAAAAAATTGTACACGTAAGCAGGCAGGCAAATAAGCAGAAGCATCTAAAAGCTTAGCAAATGAG
>GL379819.1:209406-248031 GCA_000143925.2 Caenorhabditis brenneri | reverse complement strand
CAAGCGAAACGGCTGATTGTTGATGTTCTGTCTCCCTTTCAAGAAGTTCGAGTTGTGGGCGAGAAGGTACAGCTGCGTCTGCTGAAGAATAATTATTCCTTTTTTCTTTCAAATTCTGCTATTTAAACCTACAATTTTCAGGTAGAAACATCCAAGTATCAATTACAGTGAAGTCGATTTGGTCATCTGACGCACGGCCAATCTGAGAAACACATTATCTCAAGAATTGAATATTGATTTACCTGGAACATATCCTTTGTCGAGTCGTGTGCATACTCAATTACCACAGACTTGTTATGATCACCGTGGAAAGATACAGTATGACGAGATTTGTCTTTGATGATCTAGAAATTATTGAATAATGATATTTCAAGAATTGTTTCTCAACCTTGTTATCACTTGTGGCTACATTATGTACAGTACATTTCTTGATTCCGTTTGCTACATCTCTTCTTTTTAGAACTTTCTTAGTTAAATATCGCTTCGAAGTGGCACGGTTTTCAGTTTGTCCGTTGAATCTGGAATTGATATTTTTCGTTTAGAGAACGGTCATTTTCAACCCACCCAAGCAGAATGAGTTCTCCATAGATATCATCGTCGAAAAGGGCCTCATTTGTATATGCTGGTGGACTTGGTGTTTCATTGTCCAGTTCATCGACCATCTGAAAATAAATGTGTTACATGGAGTCGTTAGGATAGGCATAAAATAGAACAAAGAAGAAGAAAAAGAGAGAGAAAACATTCAGAGTCTGAAAATTGAAATGGGAATATGTCTGAAAGGGGAAGAAATTGTTGGTTTCAATTGCGGGATTTGTTGCCTATGGAAACCCTTGGAGACGTGGCGACAACTCCGTTTTTCTTTCTCTTTCATCTCCGTTTCGTGGAAACTTTGTGTCTCTGATGTATTGTTTGGTTGAATGAATCATGAACACAAACTAGAGCATTTTTCTCAGAATTTCAAAAGAAGGCGTAATTTTGTGTTCATATCACTTCTTCAAAAGACTAACAGAGTTCATCTCGCACGAAGATTGAAAGCAACTCATTACTTTTGAGCACATGCCAATATCCATGAAATCAAATCAATCTTGAGTGGTTTATGGTTTTTAATAAAATAAAATACTGCTATAGCAGCGCCTGGTGACCAATCGTCGTACTAACATAATATATAAACGAGTTTATGAATAGCCAGGAGACGAATGGAAGAAGAAGGAAAAGAAGAAGGAAGAGGAATAGATGAAGGGGAAATTGTGTAGAGAGACTGACATTCCGACTGGATTCGATTGCCTCACTTTTCAACACTTTTTAGTTCTAGGAAGTACGCTCCAGAGATAACTGAAGTTATTTAAATGTTAGTTAAGTTAGTTCATTAGTAAGACATTCACAATGATGATCATGTTAGTTTATAGATTACTTAGAACTTTTGGAATTTTCATAATTCATATTAAAAGTTTCAGTGAGAACAATTGATAGATGCATAGGAAACTTATTTAATTTAATCGTTCAAACCATTAATTTCAGGAAATTTTGAATAAGATGCTTCAGATTTGATTAGGCATCAAGACTTGAAACTTTGTCAAACCATTAGATAAGAGGGCAATGAGCAGCTTCTCACTGATGATTTGGTTTCTAAAATAGTTGAAACGTCATCACGCAACTCGCTGTTTTGTTGTTCACTTGTACTTTAATTTTAAGCATCAAGAACAAAAAACCACATGAGTACCCGCAAAGTATTGTTAGATAACGGATTGACAAAGAGTTAGATTGCCTGATAAAGAACTATTTCTGTTCAGTCACTAACTGACCACTTGTGAATTTCAAAAACATAAAATGTGAAAAAAGAAATAAAACGTTGGTGAATTGTTCAGAGGTGTAAGATGAGGCACAACACCGCCAGGTGGCAATGACAATTAATTTAGTGAAGAGAAAAAGAGAATCAGATGTAGAGAAAAAGATGGTGCTCGAACACACACACTCTCCGGGAAGATGGCCGTAGTTGAGGACAATAAGAGGGCACTACTGGAGGGGACACTGACACACATATACCACCTCCACCACGTACACAAGGTGCGAATATATCGAGAGAGGAAGAGGAAAACAGAAAGAAAGGAAAAGGACAGACTGATGGACAGGAAGAAGGCCATTTATGTATGCGTTTGAAAGTGTTTGAGGCCGGAATGGAAGACGGATGGTAGCAGATGTTTCAAATGGTAACGTCGTCAGAATAGATGCAGAATAAAAACTGGAAATCAGAGAAGTGTAGACCCAAGTATTTTTGTGATTTTTTCTCTAAAAAATCTGTGTTTCTCATTTTGAAACAGAACACGAAGGCACAATCTTCATTGAATGTGGTTCAACTATCAGTGTTTGAAAGCACGGAAAAATGTGTCCTATTTTGCTTTCTCACAAACCGTGGACAAACTCAGTCAGCTCTTACTCATTTCAAAACCAAAAAACATTCAATCATTCGTAAAAGTTTCTAGAGACCAAAACGAAGCAGTCTACTATTTTATTAGCACGAGTTGAGGACATACATCCGGATTCAATTCAGACTGGGACAGGAAGACAAAACGAGCACACGGGACTTTGGCTAATTGGACTTTCAGTGTCCTTTCATCGTGTACTTTTCGTTTGTCATACACCTTGAAAGAACAAATGACTCAAATTTTCAGAGAAAAGGTTGTACACTTCTTTCGGATTGATGTAGAGAGACTCGAATGTTTCGAAGAGATGACGAAGTGAAATTGGGATCTATATTATTTGAAAATTAAAAATTCACATAATTATTCTCTGAAGAGTCTTCCAAAAAGCAATTAAAATTTAAAAGGTTTTTTGGAAACTCAATGAATAATATTATATGGTTTTTGGCAAAAAACCAAACAACACTACTAAAGCAACATTTGTACTAGCTCCACTTTAGCATACATATTGAAAGTGCATTAGAACGGTAAGTTTTGGATAACTGAAAACTCAAAATTCAATTTTTGGATTTCTACAATTCCGTAAACAGAGCTTTAAAAAACAGAAACAGTAAATTTTGGCGAAATGATTCAGATACATTGAACAATGCCAAATATCGAACTGTCAAACTTAACAGACAATCCAAAAGTACACACAAGACATAGAGCTTTAGAGGAAAACTAAGTGCTCTCGGCGAGCACAAAGACACGGGTGGTCCGCGGAGCGCCGCATTGCAACGCTCTCTCCGCGCGTGAGCACGCGGAAACAAGACTCGGTGCTCTGTTTAGTACAAAATCTTGCGCGCCGTCCCTCTGTCTGTCCGCCACGCCGTTGTTAGAATGTGAACAACATAAATAACAAACAAAGAGACGTGGAACCCTGGCACCGATGGTTCCAGTAATTGTTGGGTACGAATGGGTAAAGTAGAACACAAAATATCCGTTGAGCAGTTATTTTTAGAAAGAGCAATTTCAAACAAAACCTTTCGTATACAATAGACTATATACATTCTCATTTTAAAGAGCTTTTCAAGAACCTGTTCTTCAGGGAACAATTATTGCAGCATGATTATAAAATGGACCCTTTTGCATATGAGGTCTTGATTAAAAGTAAATAAAGGAAGGTTTTTCAATATCTTTTCAGTATATTGCATCTCATTTCAAAATGGCTGAAAATAAGTGAAATCACGAGTTTTCGGTGTTTACACTGACGTATATAATCCCTGATATTCTGAACTAAAGGAGATGATGACGATAGGCAAAATGATATCCGTTTTTAGGAATTTGGTGTATCGTGCTTACAATTTAGATGTGAACTTTGAGGTCAAACGTGATTAGAATATGGAAAAATCTGGTGATTTTCTAATGAAAGGATTCCTTCTTGTTCATATTAAACGACTTGAGTGGACAGCTACGGATTCAATCTAATGAATAGAATCATGTGAAGATCAAGTGCAGCGGATATTCAGGAACCTATTTTCCGAAGACTCTAATATAAATCCAATCACCTATAACTTGGGTTACAATTGAGCTACCAGTGATTTCTAGAAACTGGTTTATGAAATTCTTTCTTTGCTTTCGAATAATCACCAGCTTTTTCTTTTGTCATTTGAAAAAAACAAAAGAGTTCGACGAGAGACTTTTTAACTTTTTGTGAGTGGTTATGAAAATATTATACATCATGTTATTTTCATTGTGGTGATTTTGAATTTCTGCCTTAAAAACCTAAGATTTCAAAAGAAAACAACTATGTCACTATTATTCTTTTGACTTCATCTAATTAGACGAAAAGAAAAGCAAGCTAACAGTTATTTTCAGGCAAAACGAACGTCATTGGAGGAAGTGTGATGAGTTGACAACAGAACACCATGAGCCCAGAACTTCGAGTAGAGACCATTAAATGTTGTATGTGTGAGATGGTGATAAATAATTGATAATGTGACAGTGGTACGAGCAGTTCTTTTGGATGACAAAACAAAGTGTATTGAAGGAAGAGCAACAATTTCTCGCTTCTCTTACTCCAGAGAATAAAATGGAAAATCTCAATGAAAATATGTGAGAAAAGTGGAGATTTAAATGGGAAAAAAGAGACATAGAAAAAGAAAAAGAAAAACGAAATAAGGCAGAAAATATACTGAATCTGTGCCTGAGAATAAGCATACGAACTGAGAGATACTTTAGAGCAAGGAGACGACTGACCAAACTCTGCTTGTTGCTTGACTGCTGACCAACCAAAAATATTGCAGAAAAAAGAGAAGTGTTCTAGATATCAAATATCAACTGAGTCGGCAGAGGGAATACGTCCTTTCTATTCTAAATATAGATGGAAAGATAGGTTTGACGTAGATAAGATAATTTGTCATGAAAGCGAACAATGTGTTCGAGCTGTTTCATCTTCGGATGACCTACAATTGGGAGTCAACCTCCAGTAAGTGAAAAAGAAAGAGGTGTTACATAAAAAATATATCTACTGGACTTTTAAGAACTTCGAAGTTTAAAAAACGATTTCCGCTGAACCAGTACTGCAATTTTGATATAATTAGAAAAGTTCCGCATTCTGAGGAAACAACCAAGTAGTTGTGAGAAAAAGCAAATAATTCAGAAATCTCGCGCATTTTTTGTATTGAGAGGACCGCCGCAGCTGAAATTCAATAATGATAGAATACCCGATTTAGTGAATAATGAAGTATTTGTCTCCTAAATACTATATAGTTTTCTATGAATTCCTTCATCTAACGAATAATATGAGCCCATGTTTTCATGTATTATTTGAAAAAAAAAACAGAAAAACGAAACGACACCTTTGGGACTTGGATCTCATGTTTTCCATTTGAAACAATACATCTTATTTTTACTATTGTCAATTTTTTTTTTGAAAAATGAAGAAGAAATTGGAGAGGAGTGAGCATGATGTTTATTTGTTCAAGAGTCCCTCCTTCTGCTTTTCCACTTGGTATTACAATTTTTGGGAGGAAAACGAAGGAAGGAGGGGCATGGAAGAATAAGAAAATGAAGAAAAACATTCATGAGTCAAAATATATGTGTGTTTTTGTTATTTTGTGCAAACTTTACGTTCCGATTTTGACATCAAACAAAATGAAATAATAGGCAAGACTGATAACGGGAACTCTTTTGTCAGACAGACAGTAAGCCGTGCTAATAAGAAAAACATTACGTGTAGATTCACGAAAATATTTAGTCATCTGGAGGTTTTCAGAGAAGTAACTCGATAGGAACTAATGAATGATTTCTATCGAAAACTGAAGCTTCCTTGTACGGCTTCTGGTCGCCAGACATGTGAGTATATTTCAATGAAATCATTTCTGAAAATCGAATATTTTGAGAAAGCAAAAGATGATTCATCAGGATAATGAATGCAATTCCACTTCGAAAAAACACAACGAAGAAATCAGAGTAAAAATGAGATAGATAAAATTCTGTTCCAGCGTTATTGACATGCCTTCGAATAGCATTGAAAATGCAGATGACAGGTGTGAAGAAAACGAATTCAATAAACTTTCTTCAATTGAATCTTCACAGTTGTTTTACTGTTCATTTTGATTATGTTCAACAACTGTCTCCATATTTTTGGAAGTCTGTTCAGTTGTATCCTTCAATTTCTAAACAGTCCATTGATTAGATTTCCTTTCAATGTATCCATTACCGTCGTCAATGAGGTTTGTTCTTCTGAATACTAAGTTTTGTTTGAAGTAATTTATCTTCATTTAATCTTCAATAAAGTATCATTGTCTTGTGTACTTTCTTCACTGAACACACCACAAAAAATTGAAAACCTGTTTTCACTGATTGATACCGTTTTTTCGATTGTGGTCGGCCGGCAAACTCAAAATCAAACCCAAATGTTCAATTTGATTTTGTTGCAACGAAGAATCAGAACGGAAATGGTAGTGGAAATCGACAAACTTATCATTTTCGCTCATTTGCAGCTATTCAATTTGATTGAGAAATAGAAATAAGAGAAATGAAAAGAGATAGAAATGAAATATTCGGGTACTGTAACTGTGACTGAGAATCAATGTCCTCTTTAACATCTCTTCTTCGAGTTATCAAATATTTTGAGTTCTTCTCCTTCATTTCCTTTTCTCCATTTGGTCACAAAATTTTTCAAGGGCGTTCTTGTAGGATGTCAAATAGAGATACATACACACGCATTGCTTATCACAAAACCACAGTCAAACTTCATCAATCAAAAATCCATCTCCGAAACTGTTCAACGCCGTTGATTCAATTCACAATCAGCAGGAAAAACGATGAAAAAGAGAAGCAAAAAGATGAAGGCGGATCCTTGCGCGGTCGCAAAATCGCCGGAAATCGTCATAGATTTTCTTGTGATATTTTGATTGTGAATCGAAACTAAGTGCGTGAATGAATGAGAAAGATAGGGAATGACATTGGAAAAGAGGAAGAAAATAAGGGATCACTTCCATTCATCTGCACACTCCTTTTGATTGTAATTGCGAGAAGAAAACGAAACTAAATTGTATTTTAAAATGTTTATTTTTGAAAAAAGGGTGGGAAAATTTACAGAATGAACACAAAAAATTGTACACGTAAGCAGGCAGGCAAATAAGCAGAAGCATCTAAAAGCTTAGCAAATGAGTATCGTTCGAAGATTTTCCTTTCATTCCTTTCGAGACGCTCGAAATTGTCATTTGATGTGAATTCTTAAGAGCGGTGACGCATGAAACGGAAGCCGTTCACTGTGTTGGTTGATCCAGAATAAGAGCTGGCAGAGTAAGCCGCCTTCTGAAATTCAAAGATTGAGATCATTGAAACAGTCTGTTGAAAGATGGTACAAACCTTCTCGCAGATAGTGTAGGTCTTCTTCTTGCAGCAAGATTGGAACCACTCTCCATTTTGATCCATCTTGATACAACGACGAGCACGGTTCATTGGTGGCTTTCTTCCGTCTTTCCAGTTCTCGAAGTTTCCGTAACGAGAACCGTCAGAGTTCACATAGTGCATGTCTTTTCCGAAGAAAGCAGCTCCTGTCCAGATTTCAGACCAGTTAGACAACTCGTGAACGAATTGATTCTCTTCAGGACTGTCAATTGAAACGTGATGAGCACCTTGGAAGAGACACTTGAACTCAGCAATTGTCCATGGAAGATTTTCACTGAAAACTTATCATTGCGAAATGATCCTCGGGTTACTGTAGGCTGGGAACTTACTCAATAAGCTTATAACAGGAATTAGTTTGTGGGAAATATCTCCAGTTGGAATCACCGCAAGGATCCGCCAAAACGTCTAAAAGACAAAAAAGTTAGAAGAGAACAAGAAAGAATAAAATAATTACCTGGAATAAAGAAAGCCGAAACGACAAGAGCAATAATAGCAAGAACCATTTTTAGTGTTCGAATCAGTGAACCAGGCCGTTTGGATGGTGATGTGTATTAGTGAAGATGACGCTCCGATGCGCAACCATTAAATAGAATCTCGGCGCAGAGAGAGATGGGGGCGGCGCCACCTCGATTTGCTTCCGGGGCGCCGTGTGGCACACAGTACCTCCCCCTCGAAACGATCTTTTGCCTTTTTTGTTGCTTTCTCTATTCTGCAAGTTGTGATGACCAGCTGGCTTTGGCGGTGTGGGTGGGGGCGGAGACTAATGGTTACATTATTCCGAACGTCACAGATGACGTCATATCACTTTCGAAGGTTCAACCAGTTCGTGGAAGTTGGTTCCGGTGAAAAAAGAAAAAAGTCAATTTAGAACAGAAGTAATGAGCTCGTGCTTGATTAAGTTAACAATGTCTAATGAGATCCTGAACTGTTCCTCTTTTCTCTTTTCTCTTCATGGATAATTACTTCAAATCAGTTTCGAAAACCGGTCAAGTTCAATATGTTCCCGCATCATCTTTTGATCTTTCTCGGAGTAAATAATAAGGATCATCCCGAAGTTTCGAACGGTATTTATGAACACTCTTCCTGAGTCATGTTCCTAATAAGGAATTATTATGAGTCATGATGAAAACCGATTGAGGTCAGGTACCAACAAGTGCAACTCTTGCGAAACCACTGAAGGTTTACTGTCGAAACATCTGTAGGATATTCTACACAAAATGATCTGGAATGCTGTTTTTAATATGCAATATTTTCTCTGTATTTTTAACTAGTTTTCAGCAGAAACAGCGATCTACCTTCAAGTTTTCTATAATTTTCAATAGCCATCTTGTTCGTTTTTTGAACAACCAGAAAATTTTGTAATAAACAACGGTGTAACAAAAGGATAGACTGACCAAATGCCCTTCTAGTGTATTATTTGTTTTCTCTCTTTTCTTCTTTACCCTCCATTTTTTTTCTTTCAGACATACGAAATCCGATTTGTGAATAAAAAAAGAGAACATCGTCTTGCAGCAGGTTTATTGCACTTGTCAACTAATCAAATCAGACCGTTTGTTACCATTTGACGACTAACTGACCACCAGTGCTATTCATTGTGCATTAGTCCGAATCATCACATTTCCGGCTGTGTCGAGACACAAGGGAGCCTTCTGATGTCCGTTGATTATTCTCTAATTGTTGTTCAACAACATTCAATGGATGGATGAACACACTAACACGATGAGTGTCCTTTTTCACTCCGATTTGTACTTTATTCGATCGAGTGGTGCTGATTCTGCCGAACGGTGGTATCAACCAGCAGAAAAATCGAAACCGAAACCACCAACAGGTTTTAAATTAATTAGATCCGGAAGTTAAAGAAGACGTTGGGTGCAGCAGCATTGTACCTTGTATCAACATTGAACGATTTCCGGTTTTATCACTCCACCATGTCTCTACATGCAGAACCTCTCAAACCGTTTTTTGTGATCTTCTTCTCGTTCATAATCTTCATTGAAATGGTCTTCCCGCCCTTTTATATATTTCTTAATTTCTATTATCCCATCATCCTCTCTTCACCCATTATCACCGATAACCATCAGATTAATTGTCTAAGTCCCTGTACCTCTTCATCATTCGTTTCCTGTACAGAACTCAGCTGTTGCTGGGTTGAACACTTTCATTTCTTTTGCAGATTTGCGAGTGGGAGGAACTCTCGACGGAAAGAAAAAAGAAGAAACAACAACTGTGTTGATGTTAAGAAGATGAAGATGAAGTGAAGATGATGATAGTTTCGACGAAATTTGGCGCATAAGTGGGAGTGTTCCCACGAGCGGATCTATGTGTGTGTGTATATGTGTGCGACAACGACTATCGGAAACTGACAACGAGAATGAGAAAAAAGAAAAACCACGAAAAAGAAGATGTAGATGTAGGAGTAGAAGAAAATGAAAAAGATGACTGAAGTCTTTCTTGTTTATTTCTTAACGACCTTTCCAAGATTGTATTGCAACAACAAGAAACAACTGATATATCGGGAAGAAAAATTGAATAGCCGGTTAGCTATTTTGTTTATTGAACTTGATTGCCAGTACCTGTAGACGATCATGGTCAGTAGCCGTTGAGTACTAAAAGGGATATTATATGAAAACGGATGATCAACGAATCTCCGTTGAAATGATCTTCAAAAAAAAAGCTATCAATAGCGTGCGCATGGGAAAATGTTTTTAAAAATCGAGAAGCCGGTGGGAGTCTATCTGGCAAGAAGCTCGTAGCATGGGAATTCGGTGAAAACTGACTGCTTCTACCATAGCTACTAGTCACCAAGATCTGAACTCCTTTGGCTTCCCCACTGCAGTTTCAGCTGATAAACATTATGTCAACTACTCTATCAACTACTGTGTAAAGTGCACAGAATGATCATGCGTTCAAGCAAGATCAGTTATCTGATGCTCCTTTTCTCTAGGATGATAATCTACAAGACTTTTCATTTCGAACTGTGGTTGATTGTGCACATGAAAAACTAGGATCCTGAACCAAAAACTGAAAATGATGATTGGTTTCTGACTTCTGATGCTGACATAATCTGTTTCTAGCCTTTTATGACGTGGCATCCCAAACAATGCTTATCATTCAAAAATGCAATGACTTTTAAACGGTCATTACATTACTACATACAACTTGCAGGAAACACAACATGTCATGAGTCTCATAAAAGAATAACCATGTACTCAGAAGTACACGTACTTTCAATTACCTAGACGAACGATCAACTGCTGATTCTCCTTTTCTCGAAAACCGCCTATGCGATCAAAGTGTCACCACTCTTTTCGTTGTTTCCGACACACTTCTTAGTGCCTTTCAAAGTGGTGTGCTGTTGATGGTCTAATCAAATCGCATCATAAAAAAGTGTCAGCATCCGATTGATTTATATTATGGAAACATTGAAAGAGAGTGAGAGAATGGAGATTTGATAACATAATTCAAAGCAACCAAATACTTTCCACTTTTTTTCCTTCCAATTCAAAACGAACCTAAACCAGAAACGGATTTTCCTTATTGACTCACCTCCTACATTTGACACCCACGCCTACAGTCAACGAGGGTCATCTGAGGAGGCGAAGCGTGGGAGGAAGTGTAGGAGGTTTCATGAAAAGAGGATGAAGAAGGTTCTGAGAAACCATGTACGGAAAATAATGAATAAGTGTAAACTACTCGGAAGTGCGAAACTACAAAACCCAATTTGAATTCTATGCCGAGGGGTCGAAGAGGGCATTATTCCAGAGATCTCGAAACTTCACATTCTTGGAAGTGGTATATGTGATTTATAAACAAAAAACACAAAAAAAAAACTTTTTGAGAATAAAGTCTTTCTCTTCTTGGAAAAACTGGAACACATTCTATCCGTGTTCAGGGTAAACCGTTGTATCGTAAAGAACTCCAACTTGGTTCAAAAAAAGAGCGAACAAATGGAAAGAATTGAAATACTTTGGAAATCCTCAACGGCAAAGAAGATTCATAAAAAAAAGGACAAGAAACTAGAATTCATTTAGAACTGAAAAATTCCTAATGGTTGAAAAAAAGAATTCTTCAGGAACATTAAAAAAAATCTATCATTCACACTCAACATGATTTTCACTCCTAAACCCTTTGAATTTATAATCTTCCAATGGTTTCCGTGTTCTGTCAGACATTGTCAACAAATTATTATTAAGAAGTGTTTTTTTTTCCAGAAAAGTCGAACCTCGCTGTTCTCATCTGGCTGCCGTACCTTATTTTTCTTACATCTTGAATATTATTCCATTGATCTGTGATGTGACAGTACTTTAAAAGACATTCTCATGGTTTTCTCTTTTTTTGTATCTTTGTTTCTTTATCATCTCTGGTTTTGAAAACGGAAAATTTATCAATGGGAGAGTATTGGAACCTGTTCGTTTTTTGCAACCGAATGAGCACTTTTTGTACTATGCGGAAGTGAAACTTTGATGTCTAGTTTTCCAGTTATCAACATTCAAAATGATGTTTCCCATTTACTTTTCCATTTTCTAATTCTCCTATCTTCAACTGTACAAGTGTTCACTTCCTTTCTTCGAGTGTTTCTTTCAATTTTCAAAGTCCTGAAACTAGATGGATTTTTCAATACGAAAAGAAAAGACAACTTGTTGTCAAATCAAAATTTCGATTTTCCAGATACAGCAATCATATTTGAGTTAACACTGTAATTGGATCAATTCTTGCATGATTTGTTTTCGGATTTCATTTGTTGTTTTTCTGAGTTACCAACAATTGAAAAGAAAAACAAAGTTAAAATCAACATTCGAGTTTATTTTTCAAAGTTTCCGGTGTTCTCAATAGTTTGTCTTCTCAGATAGACGAAAGACTGATAACGAAACAGATAAAAACGGAAGAGGGTACTAACAAGTCGTCGTGAGGAAAAAGATAGGAAAAGGTTGTAAACCAGATACTGTAAGGGTCTTATCACGGTTTTTATGGAACGTTTGAACATTTCAAGTACGTGTTTTTTCCCAAGAATACATCTGCTTGCACGGGTTTCCGTCTCACAACCACTTCGGGGTTTCTCACTTCTTCTTCTTCTTCTTGACAATCCAATTCGAGTACAAAGATTGATTTCCTCTGCTTCCCTCTCTCATTGTTTTGATAATCAAAGCGTGTTGTCATGTGATGGACATTATCTATAGAAAACGGACGCCAGGCTGGCGGCGGATATTCCGCCTGCGCTCAAGTTTTACCAAGTGCAAGGTCATTAACAAGGATCAGACTTTGTGAGATAATGATAGCAATTCTAGTTTTTTAAGGAGACAATCAAAGGGGGATCTCTTGCAAAGAACCATCATTTGGAAAGCTTTTGTAGAGGAAAAAGTGGAACTAGTTGATGATGGACAAGATTGACAACCGATGGATTGAATATAATAGGGATACTTTGAACAATATACACGCATTGAGTGGTTTGGTTCGAAACAATAGGCGAGCTGAGTTCTAAATGAGCACAATTTGATGGGGACTAATCATAGTCCTAGCACAAAACTGTCATAGATTCTGAAAACATTGAATGATGCTTATTTGCAGAGGTTCTAAGATTTGCAGTTTCTCAATAGTCTGCTGAAAGTAAACTATCATTAAACGATCCGAAAGATTAATTATTTTGAAGATGCTTAACAATTGAACGTCGGAAGTTCTTCCTCCATCTGAAGACCTTCTTTGCGAGTGAATTTTTCATCACCTCGCCCGTCTGCTGCTATCTTTCGACGGATTCTCTCATAAATTTGACAGCACCGCTCTTCGTGATAAAACCTGTTCAAAAAGATGGTATAGACAGACTTTTTTATCCGATTGGAGGACATTAAACTGTATCTTTTCATGTAAATTGCTCTCATTTCCTGTGATAAAAAGTGAGAGAGAGGGAGAGGAAGAGGATGAAGAGAACTGAATGAAAGAAGGAAAATCTTTAATTTATGGCTTATTAGTTTATAGATAATGGATATTGACGAACATTCAAGATATTTTATTGTTGACTACATAATTTTTGGATGATGATAGTCTCTCACTTTGGACCCTTGAGGTTATTCCACATATTCTTCAAGTTCAGCTCGTCGTAATGTATTTGTTGCTAGAGGAAATTTCACGTGGAGCTCTAAAGCTTTTTTTTGTAAGTTTTAGTGTTTCAGATGAACGTTTCTCTGTGTTCTGAACAAATACTTTAAAGGAAAAATCAATCAAGTCAAGATTATTCCTGCATGTATCGGAAAATCAAAAAACTAAAAACACAGATCTTTAGTTTCGAAATGATGACAATTGATAAGATAGGTGGTTTGATACGTATTGATTGATATGATTATAGTGATAAATACCATTCGTATCTGTCAAACTTCAATAATTTCCATCTTAGTATACGGAAATCTCTGCCTAGAGCGGCTAGTCGCTCTAATTTCCGAAAAGTTCTTTTTTTGCAGTCGGTTGAACTGTTTGAATATTTTTGGTGTTTACAAACGTTTCCGACATTAAGTTCGACCTATTTCACTAGGACATTTTTTAGGGGTCATTCTTATTCAATGGGCCGTTCAATTACAGGGGCGCTTTATTATTACAGAGTTTACGGTATCTTGTTGAGAACATATTGGAATAATTACAGAAAAAGAATTTCATGTCCGAAGTGCAACACTTTGGTAGTTGTCATTGTGGGGCGGTGAAGTGGATGTTCACGGGACCAGAAGTATTGGATGGTTGTCGATGCAAGTAAGATAATATTCATTTATCACCTGATTACGCCTAATACTTTTTCAGTTGTACTGTATGTAACAAAAAGCAGAATCACCACTGCATCATTAAATTGGATAGATTCAAGATATTGGAGGTAAACTTTCCATAAATGATGTTAATTACTTTTCAGTTTAGGGTGAAGACAAAATCACAACTTACCGTTTTAATACTGGTGTCGCACAACACAAGTTTTGCTCAATCTGTGGAGTACAAAGCTTCTATCATCCAAGATCCAATCCGGATGCTGTTGGTATGGTTTGAAAATTTTCCTAGCACGGATTAATGTTTTTAATGAAATGAGCAATGTTTTGAAGGAATCATATTCATTAAAACAGACCTTCTTCCCTCTCTCCTGAACTTTCCGAATCACCTCTAAGTCTCAAAACCTATTGAAGCTATCATGCCACATTGCATCGATGGAGACACTCTTAAAGGAGTCAACTGGACTTACTTCAATGGTCAAGAATGGGAGAAAACGATGGAGGAAAGGGCACCAGCTGCTCAGTAACTATTTTTCATTAATAAATTTATTTTACAACGCTTCAGTGTAGTTCAGTTCCAGTTGGGCCCTAATGAAAACACAAAGATTTATAATATTCAATAATCTTAAAAAAGAGCCGTGGGCACCACTCAGAACATTGATCAGTTCGTTCTCAATACCGATATGTTTTGCGAAAAAAAAAACAAACTTCGAAACTTCAAAGTTTGTCGTTCTACCCTTTCCATAGCCACTGTTTGATGAACAATCACGTGGGCTTGAGAGCAAAGAGCTATCAGTTTCTGGACATTTAAAATAGTTTTTATCCTGAGTGCCCACTGATAATAATTTCTAGTTCATTGTCTTGATTTTTATACTCATTTCCGTTGACAAATGACGTTTCAAATTAGCGAGTGTTTCTGTGTGTTGTGTTGACTCCACAGTACGATCAACCTGTAGATGATCACGTTTTGTGTCATTAGAACCAACGTGCCATTTTTGTACTTTCAAGTACTAATGCTCGTAGCTTTACCGTTATTTCTGAACATTTTCTGGCATTCTTGTTCAGAATCAAGAAAGAAACATAGCTTGACATCAATCTTTGCCAGCCCTGTTCGGCCATCTCAGAGCTTATAAAGTAATTATTTATAGTTTTTTTTCTGAAGTTCCAGAATCTCGTTTGGTAACTGGACTGCAAAAGGCCTTTATTCTATAGCTTCAACTTCGATTGAATTGAGGGAACCAGTTTCATAACTTTGTCCAGGCTGATGCAAAATTTCTGCTCCTCTCCTCTCTAATACGTGTCACTGGAGCGCAGTTACACATTCAAAATAACAGAAAAATTTGAGTGAAAAAGTTTAGACAGCCCAGTCTGTCAGCTGTTTTTTGAAATATAATTTCTTTTAGTCACGTGTGTTTAGATCTTCTCCTGTTTAGTTTGGATATTCTTTTTTTCCTTGAGACCATGTTTTTCCAGAAACCTGTGTAGAAGTAGATTAATCAGTAGATATATCACAAAAACCGCGGATGTCAATGTATACAGCTGTTCCAGGTTGGTTTTTCTTATTTGTTTTCATGTCGAACTCTTAAAATGTTCTATTTTTTATTATAGGAGTATCCAAAGATGACGTCATCAAGTTTTCAAAGGACTTCATGGCAGGTGCCACTGCTGCTGCTATTTCTAAAACAGTCATAGCTCCTGTGGAAAGAGTCAAGCTTATTCTCCAGGTCAGAGTTTCTTTTGAAAAGTTTTTCAAATAAGAACTTTTGTTTCCAGCTCCAAAATTCTCAAACTACTTTGGCTCAAGAAAATAGGTACAAAGGAATTGTTGATTGCTTCATTAGAGTTCCACGAGAGCAAGGATTTTTATCATTTTGGAGAGGCAATTGGGTCAATATATTACGTTCTTGTAGTCAGGTGAGTAGTAATTTTAAAAAAGACGCAGTATAAATGTTTCAGGAATCTCTGGGATTATCTTTCAAAGAATTTTTCCGAAAATACAGTTTGGAAGGTGTCGATCCGAAAACACAACATACAAGATGGTTAATAGGTTTTTACTGATTTATTATATTTAAAACATTTCTGATGTTATAGGTAATCTAGTTGCTGGAGGTGGATCTGGATGTGCTACCCTCGCTACGATCTATCCTTTAGATTTCATCAGGACGAGGTTAGCCATTGATCTTGGAAAGAGAAAATCGGTAATTTAGTTTTTTTTTCGAATTTTAATGTGGAATACTTGAATGTCAAATATTCAGGATAGGGAGTTTACTGGAATGTTTGATTGCGCTCGAAAAATTATCAAAACCGATGGAATACCAGGACTCTACAAGTGAATTTTGATAGATTAAACATTCAGTAAATAGAAAAATGTTTTCAGAGGTCTTATTCCTTCACTTCAATACATGATCATATACAGAGGTGCATATTATGGATTGTTTGATACAACTGCCCCTTATATGAATAGCGATGGTAAAATGACATTTACTGAAGCGTTTCTTGTTGGACAGGTTTGTTTTGGCATTATTGATATCGATAATAATCTTTTTTGAGGTTGTCACACTAATTGCTGCAATGACTTCATATCCATTGGACACCGTCCGAAGAAGATTAATGATGGGCGCAGGAAAAAAGACATTACCGTTTCACAACACAATATCTTGCTTCAAAGTGAGTGAAGATTATTCCCTGTTTTTGAAAATAATGTATTTGCTTTACAGTATATTTACACAAAAGAAGGACCCAAAGCATTCTTCCATGGAGCACTTGTAAATGCGATTCGCGGAACCGGAGCTGCTTTGGTCCTAGCTATTTACAATGAACTTCAAAAGTACATGTAACGACTTCGAAAAATATAATATACTTAGGTCTTTCTCTTCACTAATCAAATCTAGCGCATTCTCTTATCGACTCGGTGTTGTACAACAGTTTATCCCTTTTGCCCACAATTCAGGCTGATATAGGATTACGTGTATAAAATGTCTGTTGATGCCTGTTTAGCCTGCTTCATAGCATCTTTGTTGTTTTCCTGTTACGATAATAAAAAAGAACATAACTTGTATTTTTATTTGAAAATATAAATTAGTTTACAGACACCCACGATCCATTGATAGTTCTTTCTCCTGAGATCAGAATTCCTTTTTTTGTAATCGGTGAAGATTTAGATTTAGTAGAAAGTACCATCTGCAAAATTTATTTTTGAATAACTGTATTCAACTTTTGAAAAACCTTAGCTGATGCATCTTTTCCGAATCCGTGACCGACTGGAGTCAACTGAGCGTATATATGGCACCGGGTACGAAGCAAGTCTTTTGCCGTAGAAGTGATAGAGAAGGGTGCAAGTAGGATTGCGTTTTCAGGAGAATTTTTTGCAAGAACTGAATATAACGTATGCACAAAGACGGTGACTTCTACGGCAGTGGCGTCAAATAATTCAAGAATTGATATGTCATCGAAGATAACAACAGATGGATTGAAGTCAGCAACATTCTGGAATCGAAGAGGTTTTTACGGTTAGGTTGAACGAACAACCCGCAATATTAAAAAAAAGACCTGATAAACATTTTCCATTAGTTGATTCCCGGAGATATCGAATTTCCCAGCATTCAAAAACTCATGAAACTTGATTTGAGAAGGATTCCATCTGATACCAGCTTTTGAACAAATCAATCTGAAACGTGACTATTGATTTAAAAATTATTGAAAGTTTTGTACTTGTAATTAGTTTCCGTGAATTTACTAGAAACAATTGCCACTTTTTGATTTGAGGTAGAAGCGATGGATAGGAAATGTAGAGCGAGAGGCAATGAGGAGGCATTTCCTGTTTCTTCACAAACAATGAGTCCTTTAATTGAATCTTCTTGTCCTTTTAAAATTTTCAGCATTCTGATGATATAGAGAATTAAAAATTTAGGAATATATTTTCTGTTTGGGGGACTGGGTTTTGTTTTGTCCGAGAGGAGTACACAAATGACGACCGCTCGTAAATCTCCCCGAAACTGGTCTCGCAAGGAAGAGCCATGACGTAGTACATTTACGGGCATATTTTTATAAATGGTTTGTCGGCCGATGTCGGAAATAATTTCAGTCTGACAATATTTACTTAACAATTGCATCATTTTCGTTAACAATCTTGCATATTCATTTTCAAAAATAGTTTTCGTTTCAGTTATGAGCCTGGGAAATCGCTCGTTCATCCCAGTCAAAGATGTTGGTATTGGAGCCATAGAGTTGTATTTTCCGCAGAATTATGTTGATCAAAATGATTTAGAAAAGGTTTTATTATTTTATTCTTTTAATGTTGAAAAATAAAAGATTACAGTACAACAATGTTTCAAGCGGGAAGTATACCATCGGATTGGGTCAACAACAAATGGGGTTTTGCTCTGACAATGAAGATGTAGTATCGATTTCCCTAACTGTTACACGGCAGTTGCTTCAAACATACCAAGTAATTTTTAAGCTTTTTGGTGTTTTAGTTGTGCAGCGTTTAGATTCCAACTGATTCGATTGGATGCCTGGTTGTAGGTACTGAAACAATGATCGATAAAAGCAAAAGTGTGAAAACATCATTGATGGAATTGTTTCCCGGAAATACGGATATTGAAGGAGTTGATATTAAAAACGCATGCTTCGGAGGCGCACAGGTATGACCTTTGTTTTGGGCACCAAACTAACATTTAATTTGCAGGCACTGCTGCATGCAATCGATTGGGTTACAGTCAACCACCCCGTTGATCAAAGAAATGCTATCGTAGTTGTTGCAGACATTGCTATCTATGAAGAAGGGCCTGCCAGATGTACTGGAGGAGCTGGAGCTATAGCTTTTCTAGTTTGTCCGGATGCTGCTATCCCAATTGATCGGCAATTTTCCGCGTGCCACATGAAAAATACCTGGGACTTTTTCAAACCAATTAGTGAGTTTTTTTTCGATAGCTGGCATTCATTAAAACTTGTGTGTTTCAGCTTCCACCGCGAGTGAATACCCTGTTGTTGATGGTTCACTCTCCCTTGCTTCATATTTGGAAGCTGTAAAAACGTCTTATACCAATTTCGTTTCTAAAGTAGCTCGACATGCTACAGGAATCGACGGACTAAATTCTTTTGATGCAGTATTTCTTCATTCCCCATTCACAAAAATGGTTCAAAAGGGATTGGCCGTGATGCACTACACGGATTCCTGCCTCCGCCATAAAGACCAGTAGGAATTTCTCACTTCTAGACTTTCGAATTTTTTTCATAGTTTCTGTGAAATGTTTTAACTTATTAGGATTTTCGAGCTCGCATGTTAAGTTTGTGCTCATCTAGAGTCTCCAGTAGTCATAAGATATTGCTGTTTTTAAAAATTCAACAATTTTTCAATATTTTCCTACAGAAATTGCAACGGAATTGACAACAAACTTGATGAGAATGATAAAGCTGGAATGACAAAAATGATCGAGTTATCAGCTCAAGTGTGGAAAGAAAAAACAGATCCATTTCTCGTTTTCAACCGAAGAATCGGGAACATGTATACACCGTCTCTTTTTGCCCAACTTCTAGCCTATCTATCTTCCGAGAAAAGGTACATTAGTTTTGTGGTTTTTCAGTGAATTTGCTTTCTGTTATTCAGCTCAACAGTGGAAGAAAAAAATATCCTGTTCTTCGCGTACGGAAGCGGCCTAGCCTCGGCTATTTTTCCGGGACGAGTACGACAAACTGCAAATCTGAAGAAAATTCGAGGAGTAGCTGTAAAAGCTGTTAAACGATTGGATTATCGTCAAAAATATAGTGCGGAAGAGTTCACGGAAACATTGAGAAAGCGCGAAAGTTTTCTTCATTCTAACGGTAATTATTAGTGCAGCTCCAAAAATTAGTCATTAAATCGGTAGTCAATAAATGTTCTTCCAGAGTTCCCGAAAACACCATCAGAATCAGCGTTGTTTCCTAATACGTATTTTCTTAGTAGCATGGATAAAATGTATCGGAGAACATATAAACTTCACGAAGAGCCAACTCAGCAGAACGGAAACGGAGTCTATCATTGAAATCTTATTGTTTTTTTTGTTTTAGTTTTTAATTTAATTTAATACAAATCATTGGTTATGTCTTTATCCCATCTCATAGGGTCGCTATCGCTTGTTACTACTTTGATTGACTGTGTAGGTTTTATTTTGATCGTTTGGTTGTTATAAACTTATAAAAAACAATTTAATAACACTCTTGCCATTGGTAAAATTTGTGTTTATTAAGCACTAATGTAAATACTGCTACTTTCCTCTCTTGTAAAACTGTAAGTTGTTTTTCTCAGATGGGACGCGATAGATCCAGATCAAGCTCCGACTCTGACGACTACTACCGGTCAAGCAGGTTTGTCACGTCCATAGGTACAAAAGCTGAGTTGGATGTTGTTTTCAGAAAGAAAGATGATTCCTACCGACGCCGCGATGACAGATATCGAGACTCGGATCGAGATCGCGATCGACGAAGAAGAAGGTCAGTCTCAATTGTGCTCTTATAATAAAATATGTGTTTATACTTTTGTAAACACTAGCTTTTTCAATGACGATTCGAAAAGTCGAAATCAATGCTTTTTCTGCAAAGCCCTCATTTTTACAGAAAAGGTTTGCGTTCATTTCCTCTCTCCACCATTCTCCGAGTCTGAGCACCTAAGAATGTGATAATAATTTATTTATGTTGTACATTTTGTAAAATAAAATAAACCGCCGCTTAGTGATTCAAATCAGAGTTTAGCGTCCAACTGAAGGAAAGGGACACACGGGACGGAGGATTGCGGTTGTGCTTCGAAGAAAATAATTATAATCTTGACTTCCTTTGAACATAATTGTTTATGTTTTTGCATGTGAATGAAAGCTAGTATTCAGTCAATAACGTTATTTCAGTCGTTCAAGATCGAACTCCTCTCGTCATAGACGACCAGAAGGGTCTCAGCGTGGACGTAGCAGCAGACATGGATCAGACTACAAAGACACATCGTTGATTACTCGACCATCAGTCGCCAGTCATTTCGGAACTCCGCCAATCGACGCTGCAGATTTCGATAATTGGGTCACCGTTCTCGCAAAAGTGGACCAAACGGTAAGAACTAGTTTGAAGAGCACTCAATAAACTTTTTTTGCAGGATAACGTTGATGAAGCAAGAGACAAGTATCGGAACTTTCTCACAAGATACCCGAATTGCTACGGTTTCTGGCAGAAATACGCAGAATACGAAAAAAAAATGGGGAATCTGACAGAAGCGAAAGCAGTTTGGGAGAAAGGAATTATCAGTATTCCCCTGTCTATAGATCTTTGGTTAGGATACACGGCCGATGTTAAGAATATCAAGGATTTCCCAATAGAATCACTTCGAGAGTAAGTAGCTGGTCAAATTTCAAACATTTAGATTACAATGAATTTATCTCTTTCTTTTTTCAATTTCTTATACCAGTTTCGCCTATATGGTTCTGAAGAATTTTCTTTTCAGTTTGTACAACAGAGCAATCGAAATCGCTGGTTTAGAATTTCAAAGCGATCGACTGTGGTTGGAAGCTATCGGATTTGAAAGAGCTGTGTACATCGATGATTTATGTAAGGGAAATGCAGCCGCGAACTGCAAAAAAATCGGACAGCTTTTCGATAAGCTCCTCTCAACTCCAACGTTTCATGCAGCATCTCACCTGGAACGATACATTCAATACTTGAATACAATCGAACCACATTTGCTTTTGAGTGAGAAAGAGTACGGAGAGATCATGAAGATGGTTTGCAAACAACTTGATAAACAAGTGAGATAGTTTCTCTTAAATATTCTTTGTCTAATTAGAATCTTTATTTAAGCCAGAAGAACTAATTCACCACGTTCAACTCAACTATATCTGTCATACTGGGGAAAATGGAATGATGAACATTGTTACTGAATCAGGAGAAGGAACCTTCCCAGTGACTGTAAACAGTCTTCAACACGATCCAACAGCCCTTCAAATCATTCGTGGCGAGGTGATTGCTCGTCGTAACAGAATATTCGAGAGAAACATGAAAGAATGCGAGATTCGTGCAGGATTTGAAGCTAACATTAAAAGACCATATTTCCACGTGAAGCCACTTGATTATCCACAGTTGTTCAATTGGTTATCATATTTGGATTTCGAAATCAAAGAAGGTCAAGAAGATCGCATTAAGATTTTGTTCGATAGATGTCTAATTCCATGTGCTCTCTACGAAGAGTTTTGGATCAAATATGCTCGTTGGACTTGGAAAACATATAAGTCAAAAACCAAAACTCGAGAAATCTATCTCAAAGCTAAAACACACTGTCCTAGTTCTCTCAACTTAGCATTGAGTCATTCTGGCTTTGAAGAATCAGTTGGTGAGTTTGGAAACTGATGAAAAAGATTATCATTCCCGAAAATTTTCAGAGAACTTCGATGATGCAATCAAAGTTCTCGATAACTTCCGTAATGAGTATCCTGGATACGTTCTGCTTGAACTTCGTTATCTTGGTGCACTCCGTCGTAAAGCCGAGAAAGACGGACACGGTTCTTCAATAGAATATGTATTGAATCAATATGAAGCACTCATCAAAGACTCCCAATCATCACCGAATCTCCATTCTTTCTATAGCCTCAAGCTTGCCAGATACCATCAAAAGTTCCGTCGTGATCCTAAACTTGCCCAGAAAGTTCTGAAAAAAGCGCTCACGATTGATCCATTTAATTTACAATTGTATAGTCAATACGTAGACATTGCTTATTCATCCGACTCAATGACCGAATTAGACGTTCTCCAAGCTTTTGACGTTGCTCTTGACAGCAATTTGAGACTCGAAGACAAAGTTCGATTCAGTCAAAGAAAACTGGACTTTTTGGAGGAGCTTGGAACCAATATGAATGCGTAAGTCTTCATTTTTATTTCAAATACACAATAAGGATTTTTCAGAATCGAGGACCATCGTGACTATCACTATCATCTTCTCGGCCAAATTCCAGATAATGTTACCATTAGGACTCGTTTTGTAAATGATCCAAGCAGAGTGTATGTTTTTCTAACAAAGTTCTCAAATTTAGTAATCCAAGAAGTTTTAGGACACTCATGCAACCTATGCCTCCTCAACAACCCATGATGTATTCGCCACAAATTCAGCAACCTGCCATGAACATGGGTAGGTTATTTTATTACTTTTACCTATATTTATACTCAATTATCTTTTTTTAGTTCCCATGATGCCAATGCAACCAATGACGTATGTGAACCAGGCTCCACCAACAGTTCAGCTCACACTCATCGAATCTCCAGTTACCTCAAGCACAATGTGATTGTGTTTTCATTTTGAATTTTTATTGATATGAACACAGTTTTCGTTTGTATCAGAATTATTTGTATTCTTCAAATTAGTTAACCCTAAATATTTATTGTTCGTAATCGAAATGTTTCTGACGAAAAGTTTTAAGCACTTATTTTATGCCGTTATAATGTTCCCCATTTCTTTATCCATTCACATTGTATCATTCTCAATGGAAAATCATTTAACCGATTGCCTATTGAAGCCTGTTTTTAAAATAAACCGAAGGTTCATAATTCGTGTGAGCATCGCAATGATAAGATTAGCAATGCGTGATTCCCCCCTTATTGTATGAGCCTCCCTACTGTAGAAAGTGAATCTACCATTCCTCCCACACCAGTGGTGTTTGTTATTTCTCATTTTAAATCTGAACTGCAAACTCATTTGAGAAGTCTCTCTCTCTCTTCCACCCGAATAGGCACACGATGTGACCCATCTCTCTCAGTTGCTATTGTTTCCAATTCAGTTTCAGGATTTTCTCGCAATTCTCGTCCCGCGAGCCACGAGTCAAACGGATTATTACGGAGTTGTTCGGTGCGAAATGGACAGGATAGTCTTGGGTTTCGGTCAAAAGTCATGGTGCATCTTCCGTAGAAAAATGGGATATTAGGTGAAGAAGAATAAGAAAAAGAAACATTGTACCTGGAAAAGATAGTTGAGAGCTAATGAGAGATAATGACAAGCTTTCGGAACATTCGTTTTGCGAAATTTCGAAAACTCTTGAGAAAGACACGAGTCCGAAGAGGTAAGCACACTCGAGAAACATGCCGCGCCGATAGACCGATTTGGGTGAGCTCCTTATCAGAAAATAGGTTGTTTGCACTTATTACGAAATGAATGATATATTTTAATTAACGTTCGTGTTATATTTGCACGGTTGACGTTGCGCATTTCTGTTGAAAAACGGCAGTTCGGAAGTTGAGAATTGACAAACTAGGAACAATTAAAAAGGCATGGGAATAATCAAATAAATTAGGAATCAGCTAGAGTGATTTTCCGAATCGACACCTGCTTTTGTATATCAATAACAGGATTCACCGTTCTATCCGGAATAGCTCTAAAAAAGTCTTCATATCTAATTTCTACGATCGATATAGATTAGCATTTATCACAGATTGCTGGAATAAAATGAAACGTTGTAAATTAAAATGTTTTATTTGAAAAATGCTCTAGTTTCTGAAATGAGAAGAAGAACCAAATGACAAGGACACAGAGGCAAAACAACACGGGGAAATCATAATCGTCCAATACTACGCTAACATATATTCTTAATTCAATTATCAACAATTAATTATTGTTTTTTCTGTTTGTATTATTGTAAAATAATGCAATATAATTACTATAGTTACCTTGATTTCTTTGAAGCTTTCAGATCAAGCTCTCTGTTATAACTGGACGATTGTGCTCAAATATTAGAGAATGTTCACGGTTTTAGACTAAAACTTTTAGTCAATATCTTTTGTAATAAACCAGTTGATGTCGACCGGAATCTTGACGCTTTTCAAATTTTCCTCTATCTTTCCGGATGGTTTTTGCAAATTCTTGCAAATCTTTACCCAATCTTTCGTTCTTTTTTTTTCTTACCTTTCTGCCCATGACTATACAAATACTTGAACAATATTCTGAACACATTTCTCTCTTGTCTTAGATTGTCACCATCATTCCTTTTCCCTCAAACCTCTTTTAACACACCCATTTTCTATTTTTAACTCGGCAATCTCAGTGGCTTCCTCAAAAACAAGCCGAAATGGGGTGGACACAACCGTACTCCCTCCCTTCCTTAACTCCGTTCTCCGTCCAGAAAGCTTCTCAGTGTGTTGTCAGTTATCTTCTTTTCTCCTCCGATGATGGGAGGAGCTGGCGCCTTCAGAGAAACTCTCGGCGCACACTCTCTGTTCCTCCAACTGTCTGTCCTTTGCTCTCCTCTGACCCTTCCATACTGTCCAGCTCCAAGCAGCAAATAAGCACACACACAATGTCCACTCGGCTCGAAACTGGCTTCACTTTATTTCTTTTCGTCATGTTCTGTTCTCATTTTCCTGTTTGAGTCTAGCCGACACTTTTTCACTTTTCTCCAGACATTTTTTTCATTTTTCAACAATTTTTAATTCAAAAATATTCAACACTTTATCATATTTTGGTTTTCAATTATTCAACTTCTATTCTTACTGTAACCACATTTTCTGAGTTTGAACTTTTCTCACTTTTCTCTCCTACTGTTGTTATTTTTGTTTATTTGAGTTTGAAATTCAGGCTGAATGGTGCGCTGGCAACCTTTGCTGTTCGCCCTTCTTGTGGTTAGTTCTTATGCTGCCACTGAAGAAACAACTAAATCTGAAACTAAATCGACAACCGTATCTTCCACAACTGTTGGCATTTCCGAAACGACGACAGAACCAACGAAGACGACATCAGCGACAAAGGAAGCAGTTAAAGAAGAGGTCAGTTCCTTATCCGTTTGTTAAAAAAAGAAATCAAAAAAGAAAAAAAATAAATGTTGGACACCATTAATTCCCAGGTTGTTTGCACTTGGTTTTTGAATACTCCCCTTAGAAAAAAGCAGTGTTTGGAGACAAAAAACATGTTTGGTTAGTCACTCCAGCCACTTTCTAAGACCAAGAGGTTTAAAACACTATAGACTTAATGTTTCGAAATTCCAAACAGGGAAACATGAACTAGTTTTGAACTGTGATACATCTCAAATCGCAGTTCCAGTTCAAAAGCTCTAATAAAAGGGCATCAGTTTATTGAGATTTATGATTTGACCAAACCAGTTTATCATATGATAGTTGGAAGATTTGGGTTTGTGGACTTGAGTTTCTTTTACAATTATGCTTAGTTGAAAACTTTAGCAATAATTCTGTTGATTAAATAGCTGCAAACTAATTCAATCCGAAACTTCGGATCCTGAAAATTAGGAACAACTGCAGTTCTCGATGATGGGAAACAAGGATTCGAAATCATCTAAGAATGTTGCCGTCCTTCAGTATTGAATATCGTCTGATATTATTTTCATGACCCAACTAAACACAACTTTTCGAATATACTTCAATAACATATACTACTGATTCTACCACACTATTTTCCTGCGGATTCTTATAAATCGAAAGAAATCTATTGGACTATAATCAAAAATCAGATCGTAAAAGTAGAAAAAAGAATCTCATTTGGAAAAGTTGAAGTTGTTTCAAGAGATAAGGGTGCTTTGGGAATCTGTAGTTCAAAAAAAGGCAGAGTCGATTGAATTTCAACACATTGTCGTTTCAAAAACAACTTTGGTAGACAGCCGCACTAAAAAACAAAATCTAGAATTCCATCATTATCTAGGATTCCATCGATTCAAACTCATAATCAAAAAAGTTTTGGTGACTTTGAAGTTCTCTTTGCCAAGATCGGACATTTTTGCCTTTCTTGTTCTCCGTAGTGTTTCAAAAACCATGAAGTTTGCTCACAAAAAGTTCATATTCGTACAGCTCCGCTTGATGAGATGAGCATGCAAAACTTTCGAGGCTCTCCCATATTCTTTCCTTCTTTTTCTCTTCAGTGCGGGTAAAGTGGACACAGAAGCCAAGCCAAAATAGTGAGCACCTTCACCGTAATGTGTTTGTCTGTATTTACTCAACACGCACCTGACGACTGTTCATTCTGTTGTCTCTCTCATGACCTCCTCTCTTCCCCTCGTTTCATTGCATAGTTTTTGTGAGAGATTTTGAAAAGGCAATCTCTCGCATGAAAGATATATCCGAAAAGGATTTAGAAGAAGAGAATGAGAGAGAGACTGTCAAAAAGTGGAATTGTTTTATTGACACAAACAAAATAGACACAAACACCGAAAATGGATATTTTCAGGTAAAAGAAAAGGAAGGACCAGAGACTAGGAATGAGACAGCAGCAGTGAGCAGAGCCAAAAGACAATGTTGTTTTGCTGCTCAAAACTCTTGCTGTCCACAACAAGTTCAATCTCAATGCAATTGTGCAGCCCTTCAGATTCAGGTGAGAGTTTGAAGTTATGAAGAATATATCCATATAGTTCTGGTTTGAATCATAATGTTCAATTGAATCAAAGGTCGTAATAGAGTTTTTTTTTTAATTTAATACGTTCTAGGTCCAACAATGCGACTGTGCCAACATGCTCCAAACTCAATGTGGATGCCCATCCATTTCCAGCCCATCATGTGATTGTGGAACTCTTCAAATGCAGTATTCATCTTGTGGATGCGGTGCACTGAGCTATCAAGTCTCATGCAATCAATGCCAACAGCAATCCCAACCACAGGTATGGACACTACAGAATTATTTTCGTAAAACCTTGTTCGTTTTCAGATTATCGTTGTCCAACAGCCACAACAACAATGTTCTTCCCAGTGCATGCCAGCCTGTTTGCCATCGTGTGTTCAAAGTGTGAGTTTTAATCTCATATTGAGAGTTTAGAATTCATTGAAATCATATTTCAGTCGTGTGCACCAGCTTGTCAGCCAATGTGTAATTCACAATGTGTTCAACAGCAACAACAGCAGATTATTGTCGTTCAACAGCCACAGCAACAGTGCGCTTCTTCATGTATGCCATCCTGCCAACCATCATGCGTTCAACAGGTTAACAAGCCTTTTTTTAATTAAATTATCAGAAGATTTACCTCTGGAACAACGGGCTAAGTTAGCATGGTTTTTGACTATTAATAGCTTGAACACTGAAAACTTTAAAAAATAACGAGAGCAAAGCTGGGAAGTTCGCCCATTTTCATGAGTTATCTCAACCCAGTGGAGCACCAGCCGAAATCCTACTCTAGAACAGATAGGGAAAGTTATTCTTCTTCGTGCAAAACTATCATCTTGAAACCGAGCTCTGAATTCGAAATGACTTCAGGCCTGTGCACCAGCTTGCCAACCAATGTGCTCTTCTTCCTGTGTTGAGCAACAGCAGCAACAGATCATCGTCGTTCAGCAGCCACAACAACAGTGTGCCCCATCTTGTATGCCAGCTTGTCTACCATCTTGCACCAGTGGATGTTCCGGAAACAACTGTAACAACAATCAACCACAAGTTGTCGTTGTCCAACAAAACCAACAAAATCAGTGCGCATCATCATGTATGCCATCTTGTCAACCATCTTGTGTTCAAGCGGTTAGTCTCATTTAAAAATCTAAGGATTCTGAAAAAAAGATACTTTTAGGCTTGTGCCCCAGCTTGTCAACCAATGTGTTCTTCATCCTGTGTCGAGCAACAACAGGCTCAAATCGTTGTCGTTCAACCACCACAACAGCAATGCACCTCCTCATGTATGCCAGCTTGTCAACCAAGTTGTGTTCAGCAGGTAAGCTCACTTGTGAACAATATATATAAATCATAAAAAGATGGAATCTTACATTCATAATGGATTGATTTCTGCTCAGTTTATCACTGAATCCTATCGTTCTAGGCTTGCGCACCAGCTTGTCAACCAATGTGCTCTTCCTCATGTGTCGAACAGCAACAGGCTCAAATTGTCGTCGTTCAACCATCTACTTCATCCTCCAATACTTGTGCTTCTTCTTGTATGCCACAATGTACTCCACAGTGTGTTCAACAGCAAACCATCTGCGCTGCTGCCTGTCAACCATCCTGCCAATCTTCATGCAGCTCAAATGCTCAATGTGTTCAAGCTTGTCTTCCAAGCTGTGAATCTTCCTGTGTTCAACAACAACAACCTGTCGTAGTCGTTCAAGATGCTCAGCCATCGTGCCCATCTGCCTGCCAACCATCCTGCACACAACAGTGTATTCAAACCCAAACAATTTGTCAGTCTGCTTGTCAACCATCCTGCCAATCTTCGTGCGGAAGCAACACCCAATGTGTTCAAGCCTGTATTCCAAGTTGCCAACAAACTTGTGGGCAACAAGCTCAGCCGGTATGACTATGACTGTATATCAGATGAGAATGAATCGAAATTTCAGGTGATCGTCGTTCAACAACCACAGCAGAATAACTGTGTTCAAGCCTGTCAACCACAATGCCAGGTAATGTTTTCTTTCCCGCATGACCATTAAAATTATTTTTCCAGCAAACGTGTGGATCAAATGTTCAATGCGTCTCTGCTTGTCAAAACAGTTGCCAACAATCATGTGGAAACCAACAGCAACAAGTGATCGTTGTTCAATCTAGCCCGATTTGTGGACAAGCCTGCCAGGTAAAATTATTGAAGACATTAGTTTTGGATAGCAATAGAAACTTTGTTTTCCGGAGTTGAAAACGAAATTACCGGCTAAGCTTGAGAAATGTGGAACAATATCCCAACTGAATCAACTTTCAGGCTCCACCAGTGCTTCAATGTGTTCCACAATGTCAACCATCTTGCCAACAGTCTTGTATTCAACAATATCAGTTCGTACAGGCTCCAGCCATTACAATGTGCCAACAAGTTGGTGGATCTTGTGGATGTGGAAGTGGATACTCTCAATGTATGCAAGGAGTTTGCTGTCTTCGCAAGAGGCATCGACTTGCAAAGAACAAGCTGTGAATGGGAGCTTGAAAACATATTTAGTTATCTAGTAATTTATATTTCTATTTATTGTTCTTTCATACTTCCTTACCCAACAAAATCTTTAAGAAAACAATCCTTCCGATCTTTTAAGCACGAAATGACCAATTCTCGTTTTACTTACTTATTCCACATGTCTTCACACTCTTCTTCTTCTTCTTTTGCCACGTTTCACCCAGTCTTTCTTTGAATATCAATCAAGAAGTTCTTGATTTCAAACTAAAATTATGTATTGTTGTTTTTATTTGAAGTTTTGAAAATTGCTCACAAATATCTCAAAGTATTGAGAGAAAATCTGTTGCGACTTTCAAAGATATTCATCATTACAAATGCTCAATCCAACTTTTTCCGTTTCTCCAATAAATTTTTATTCAATTTGCTTTGATTACCGATCCTGGCACGTTCCGAATATGGCAAGTAACCAAACAACCTCGCTCTAGCGAACAGCCGGGAACTATGCATTACACCGCTGCTTTCAAAATTAGTCGGTAAGCTAACTTCAACAGTAGATGTTGTTGTTCACAAAGTATCTCCTTGATATTTTTCGCCTCTGTCTTAGAAGAACCCAGCTGTTTTTACAATAAACTACTCAGAGTTATTTGTTATATCTTCGGGTACAACACATCTGTCGTCTTTCCGTCTGACCTCTGTTATTTCTGTTTACTCTCTTATTCTTCGATACTCTCTCAACACTCACTAGCCGCTCACTGGTCTTCTTCTCCACTTCCTTCATAACAAATACCATTTCCATTCGGCTTTTTTGGGTACAAATTCTTTTTTGTTCGTTGACGGCGTTCGCTAGAGTTTCTAAAAAGTTCTTGATTGCTAGTGTGGATACTGTAGTATGACATATATTTTCAATAGAAGTCTTCAACTTTTTAACATTGTGTTCTTACATTTATAGAAATCCTAAACTTTTTGAAACAAAATTTGGAACGAGATTACAATTCGTTCTGCTGGTTTTCTTTCTAGTCAAATCAAGCTCGGATAGAAGACGTTTTGAATAAGGCAATGAGTTTCAAAGTGAAACAATAAAACAATATTCCTATAGCCTAGGCTATAGGGTCAATTCAAATTTACAGAGTTTTCAGGTGGAAAAAAAACTATTCCGTTATTGTTATACCTAGTTTTTTTTTCATAAATGGAATCGGTTTACATTCTGATTAACATTAACAAATAAACGCTTGCTAATGTTAAAAGCATGTTTGTAGAAACGTTTTCTACGGCCACGATTTTTGATCCTCTATTTGAGTAGGAAATTCAATTTTGCTGATCTCAAGAAGCGTTTCTAGTTTCACATTATTCTCAATCTGCTCTTTCTCAGAGAAATTGTATTTCAAAAGTCATTTTCAATTTCATTCAAAACTTTTCTTATCACTATTGTCGTTTTCTTGTTGTTTGGTTGCTTATCGACGCCCATGAATGGGAACTAGAACGAGTGTAGACTATGTCATCGATGTCATCTTTCTGTTTTTCTCTCCTTCTTCTTCCTTTTTTTCGAATTTCTTTATATTTCGAATATTTCTACAGTAGTCTAGATGACTGAGAACTATTTTCTCTTTTTTTAGACACTAATTATGGATTGCCAAATTGGATCTCGTCGTTGTGCCACTTGGGATGAAATTGAAGATGCTCCTCAGATCAAGAGACTCAGAGAAAATAAAGAACAACAGTTAGTGTTTCGTTTTTCAAGAAACCTACGTTTAGAAACAGAAAAATTTAGTGGTGAACAACAAACTTCTTGACTAACGATAACGACAAACGTTCTTGAAGTTAGACCTTAGTGTTGGAACAATTACAGTATAGACCAGAAGGTTTCCACCGCTTCGCGGCTTCAACCTTCTGGGTCCACGTCAATTTTGAGAATAGTTTTAAACGTGAATTTTCTTTAAGTGAGTCTGAGCCCTATCTAGGCACAGGGCTCCACAGAGATCCAAATGGAAAATGAAAAAGACGTGCAAAACTATTCAATCGAGCTTTTTCGTTATGTGAAAACCCCGTAGATATCGGGTCGAAATGAACAGAGTTACAGCGTTTCATGGACTCAAATAATGACAAACAGACAGAAAAGGTATTTTAGAGTAATAAAATAGTTGAATGTTTTCATGGATTGCAACACGCCTCTGGAATTTCCTATATTGTAGTACTATTCAGTATCCCAAGTTTGTATCCCTCAAATCAATATTCCAATTTTCAGAAGCGCCACTCAGCAACACGTTCCACAACCACCTGTTCAACAAGTCACACCAACTCCAACTACTCAACAGAATGCTCCAGTAACTCCGACCGAGACTCCAAAGTTCTACATATCTGCTCCAATTCAAGGGTATACTGTTGATAACACCGGTGGGTGCCGTTATGTGTTCTACTGATTAAACCTGCAAAGTCTTTTAACCAATCAAGTATTTAACTGTCTTTTAAATGAATTTCTAAGGATCTGATTTCGGAACTAATGTTTCTTGAATGTATATTATTTATTTTTGTAATGTATTTCGAAGCAATAAATAAGTTTTAAATATTTTATTAAGTACTGTCACTTTCATATCCACTATCGTCGTTTTCTTCCGAATGTCCAACACAAACCATTTTTCTGCAATATAAAAGAAAGCGTAATATCATTGAATCCTACAATCATATCACCTCGGTTTAATTCTAATAGGCTTGAGAGCTCTTCCAGGGTGACTTCTCAAAGTGTGAGGTTTGACTGGAAGGAATATGCTGCCTTTATGCACCTTATTCATCAAACTAGTGAGCATGAGACATGTTATTTCAAATTGCTGAAAAAGTATTTTGAAAATCAACTATCTGTGAGCATATAAACCCCAGTAAAATCTGAAGTTTTGAAAACTTCATGAAATACGAGCTTTGTCACAGCCACAATGAAATCGGTGATGTTTTCAAACGATGCAACACAAATAACACTTCCAGCTCTTGCCTTGAAATGCATATGAGTATCAAGAAGAATGATTGATTGTGTTGGACGATCGTAAATGAAACACATTGCTCTTTCAAAAGCAAGAACTCCGATTGGCAATCGATCCAATTTACAAAGATACGGACTGGTGACAGCCATTGTTATAGCAGTCACTAGATTGCTGATAAAGTCACCCGAATAACATCGGTAGTCGATCTCATGCATTTCTGGTCTTTGAACTTGAATAGCCTCGGGAACTGTGAAAGTATCCCGTTGTGGTTTCTTCAAGAACTGAAACACAGAGCCACATTCAACAATTTGCAACTCTTCAAGATGTTTCTTTTTCAACATTCCACTAAATCCATTTCTTCTTGCCATCATCGCTTTTTCATGGGTCTCATTTCCATCAACAATTCCATTGATCAGTGTATCCAGAACGGCCAAAGGAAGGTTTTGTGAGTGTTGAGGAGTTGAAGAAGGTAAACGAATGTTTTGTCTTAAAATCACCTATTTTGAAAACATTGAATCTAGAATAAAGACTAACGTCATGAAATCATGAGCAATCTGAACGGTTATAAGTGTGCATGCCGATGAAGGAGTCCTTCGTCCACCGTACTTTGATTGTGAAAGATTTAATGGAAGTACCCAAACGTGGACTCGGTTCTGAATGCATAACAGTGTTGATGAGGAGAAGATGTGCTGTTTCCAGATATTATTGAAAAGTCTACTGGTTCTGGAAATACTCTGTTCTTACTTCGAAAACAGTAGATCGAAAATTTGAATGTGCCAATTTACTCCAAATATCCGGGGCGTTATTATCTTGTGAATCAATTGCTACATGTCTAGATCTGTAATCCCGAACTCCTGATTCAAATAATTATATTTTTAAATTACCGCCGAGTTGTCCTCATATTTGGTCTTGTGACGCACATGGATCGGGTTAGTAGAGGGTTAGTAGTGGTTAGTTGAAATCAACGAGTGGTGTAAGTTAAAATGACGATTCCGAAAATTGAGAACCATTTTTCTGTCTTATCAACATTTAAAATCTTCACGCATTTATTAGTAAGATTCGATAATCGGGGTGCACGTAGAATTAGTTATTTTCTATTAAAAACAGGAGCAAATAATTGTGGTGCATGTACAGAATAAATTCGATGACTACAGGAATATTATAGAAATTGAGATAAAAACAGAAAAAAATCGTTTGGCTTAGTCCACGACTAACTCGAGAGCAACTGCTGGCAGTTCGTGTTCCTCGTACAACTGAAAATTTTCAGATGAAATAATTTAAGTTTTACGAAGTTCCTTACAACATCATTTTCGTTTTCGGAGCGAGCCAAAGAAATTAAACTTCCAGCGTCTTCATAGTCGTAATTTTGTTCTTCCTCCTCCTCCTCTTCATCTTCATCTTCCTCTTCATCACTGAAGTCACTATCATCGTCAGAGGACATCATGCTTTCAGCTCCACCATATTCTTCATCTTCTAAGGCATCCAGCATTCCGTTTACAATGTCGCGGCAAATACCGTCGTCATTGATATTCTGCGAATAAATTTTAAATGGTAACAAGAAACATATTGAGTACCTTTTTGAAATAAGCAGGCTCTCCTTGCAAATCATCCATGTCGTCGTCGTCCCAAGTAAACGACCTAGCAACAGCATTTCGCGTAGCTTTTGGCTGGGAAGCTTTCGTGTTCTTGTTCAACTTCTTTTGTCTACGCTCCATACGCTTCTTCAGTTTTGCCTGAAGTCTAAAGTCTTGCTTCTGCTTCAACTTTTTCAGTTTTTCCTCGTATTCACTCTTCTCAATTTCTTTCTGAAAAATGCGATTCAATAGACAATTTTGCTATTTAAATGACTTACAAACGCTCCATCTTTCATTTCAGCTAGTTGTTTTGCTTCCCGTAGAATTTGAATCGCTGGAAAGTCGTAAATTGTGACTTCTGATCCATTTTGATCGATTTCAACATTGTCAGGGTTGATTATAAAGAGGCGCCATGTTGCTCGAGTATCATATCCAGACATTCTATTAGTGGATTGAAACTGTCTAGCAGGAGCACGAAGAGAAGGAACTCCGCAAAACTTTTGAATTAAAACATGATTATCAATTCTCCAGATTTCATTATTGCGATTAAATGAATCAACGTCTTTGAGACGAATAACAAACATGTCTTTCTGGAAAAATGTTGGAAATCTTTCTCTTGCGGAGTCATGGTATACCGAAAAATTGCCAAATTTTCTGGGACCAGTTTCAGCTTTTTGGGCAATCCGTTTTCTAGAATTGAAAAAAATTCTTCTCTATAAATATGTTTCGAACTTACTTTTTTAATGCGGCATTTTTCTCTTTCTCGGCTATTTTTGCTGCTTTCATCAGAGCTTTACGAGCATCTCTTTCAGCTTTCAACTTTGCAGCAGCTTCTTCTCTCAACTTTTTCCTGACCTCCTGTGAAATTTTGGGTTTTTGTTCCTGTGGTGCCATTATTTGTTCAAGAGGTTTTTGAGGAGAAGACATCTGCATTGCTTGATATGGATTCATATGATGCATCATTGCAGGCGCATGCGCGACAAGCATCATAGTGGGGTGGAACATGGGCTGCATTTGGTTAATTGATGGTGAAACAGGGGCTAAATATGCTGGAGTGTACACCTATAAAAACTAGTTTTGTTATTCAATCATTATTTTCAGAAGCTAGAGTCTAATCGAAAAATTACATACTCCTGCATTCGGATTCAGCAGAGCTTGTGGTGGCATTATAGCAGGTTGTGGAATCTTCATCGGTATCATTCCAGAACGTTGATAAGGTGTTTGCCGCGGATGAAACATTTGCCGACCACCGTATTGATAAATCGATGGTACTGAATACGGCATGTGAACAGGGCGATATATGCCAGTTTGCATCTGAAAATTCACTTCTGTATGCAAACGTTTCAGAAATATAATCATACCGGTGAAACCTGAATTGTGCGTGGGATATATGGTCGAGTTGGAACCGGCGGTGGTCGGGGAGCATCAGTAGGCAGTTGAGGATGATGAGATCCTGGTTGAAGAGTGAGTACTCTCGAAGAGGAAAAATGCGTTGGAGACGGGGGAACACCGGTAATAGTAGCAGACTCCAAGTTGTTTGAAGAAGGTGGCGTAGAAACAGTTTTCGTTGCTTGGAGAACATGCTGTTCTGATTTTGTTGACAAGTCAACAAGCTCATTAGCAGCTTTCGGTGAACTTTCTGAACACTTTACACTACATTTTGCATAAATCATCAAGAAACCATACCTACAGCAGCTGCTGTTGTCTTGTTGATATTGTAGAATTCACATATTTCATTGGCTTTTATCGAGTTCCTTTCTAACGCCTGAAGGTGATAAATTGTGAGAATTTTTAATGTTTCATATTTCAAAAACACGTACCTTATTTGAATTATTGAGCAGCCCAGAAGGAACATATCCATCATCTTCGATTTCAACTTTTGGAGCGAGCATAATTCGAAAAAAACAACTCGTTTGGTTGGAAAGAGCAAGCCAACTGAACAATGCGTGGCATCGATTACTGTAGAAAATAAACTGTGCAAACACGGCGACGCAACGTTGCGTAGTTTGAATTAAAATTTTTTTTTGAATGTGAGTCTAAAATACCTTATTATAACTTTTAAAAGAAATATAAATTTTTCTATGAAAATGGATGGATGTGATTGTTCCGAAAAAATCCTAAAAATTATAATAAATCTTTACCGCACGGTGGGGTATGGACAGCCGCTTTTTTCACCTCACTGCAACCACTGTAGAGTTCGTACCCATAAAGTCTAAGAAAAATTGCAATCTGAATTGTTTGTTCCAGTCAATAAAACGATTCCTTTCTAGCAGCTATACAGATTGATTCTGATTCCGAGTACCTGATTGTTCTTTAAGATCTCGAATCAATAAGAATGAAAAAATAATTTATTATTAAAAAAAAAAACAATCAAAACAGAACCCGAACATAGTCCGTGGCATTTTCAGTTACATTTACCCGGTATTTAAATGTTGACAAAACAATAATTGAACAAAGCATGGAATTATTTGATAGGGAAATGTCTCTTTGGCCATGCACGAAGTTTATCCAACCGTTGAATTTCATCGAGATATCCATGAAGTTTTTCAGACATTTCTCCAAGATTTTCGTAAATAAACTCGTCAATAGTGTTATCGAAAAATAGATCTTTCATCGATGCTCTGAAAATCGACATTCGTATAAAACCCGTGAAAGTATGTTATGTACCTGAGATCGTTTTCTACCCGATCATATTGAGAAGCAAGCTGCTGAACGAACGGAACCATCTCTCTGTGATACCAATTTTGAGAAATATTATACTTCCGATTGTATCTATTGGCCCATCCCATCAAGTGATGATTTTTACTCAATTCCCCTTCTATTCTCGAAAAAAGATTCGGTACTTCACTTTGATAAATTACATATGTTTGGAATCCTGAAACATTTAAATCAATGCTTGTGATTTTTCTTCCGAAAACCTTTATAACTACACTGATTGCTGACAACCTTCACACCATCCACATTGAACGACTGGCATCCCAATATCTTTCCAGCTTGCCTTCTTGTCGTTTCTAGATCTGATAATGGCGCATTCAATGCAATTTGCATTTGAAGCATCATAGAAGCAGTTCCAATTGGAAGTGTTTCACAAAGACCTGCCAAGTGATCATATCGCTGCCAACCAGTGATTATGATTCCTTGGAAACCATTTTTGAACTTCTTTTCTTGAGCCTGAAAAAAGTTAAAGCATACTTTTCTAATCTATCACTTTTCACCTGTTTGGTTCTAATCCAATTCCGATTATTCGTTTCATAATGTCGGACTTCAGAAGTGGATGCTGAGGGGTAATTTGCTCCTTTATAAGCAGAAGACGCCCACATTGTCGGGAAATTTTCGGCTAGACTTGAGAAGATGTAATCTGAACATGTAAATATTTTTGAAAATGATCATTCTCTTTAAATGTACCATTAAGTGTGACGATATTTTCAGAGTAATCCCAAACAACAGGTTGAATTATCTGCCCAAGTTCGAGATTCTTGATGAGACGAGAATCGAAATCTTTCAGCATATCGTGCCAAGCGAGAATTCTAAAAAAAAGTACATAAAGAATTAGAGAAAAATCTGAACAGCTTTGTCTAATGTTATCGAAATTCCAAAAAAAAAACATACTGAGTTGGTGAGCCAGTTTCTTGTTTAGCAAATTCAGCTATAGCTTTCAAATGAGCAAGTGCCAAAAGTTGCTTTCCTCCACTTTTGCCGTTCTTCTGGATCCAATCAAGTGATTCTTGGCAAACTCCAAACTGAAATTACGAAATTTTCTATTTTCTATTAATCAATTTGTGAATTACCTCGAAAGCTTCATCAGCGCCAATATGGAAAAATGGGATTCCGTACTTAAAATGTTTCTTCGCCACTTGTCTAATCATTTCTTTCACATATTCCACCCCTTCTTGGTTTCCAAGACACAAAACTTGAGGATATGCGTCATTTTCTCTATATTTTCTCATTTCTTCATATTTCAAAATCCATTCCAAGTGTCCGAATGTTTGAACCAACGGAATAACATCCAATTTCAAGTTCTTCGCTTCATTCAAAATAGCATCCACGTCTGCTTCTGAATATGCATCTGTATTCCTAAACTGTTCCAGCGTTCCTGTCCATGGAAACATGTCTTCCCATTCTAACAGGATTCCAGTGGCTCCTCCTTTTGCAATTAATCTGAGTAGCTCCAAGAAATATGCAACTTTGGGTGGAGCTCCTTTCAGATCAAAATGAATGACGACATTTCTGTAGAACTC
>GL379819.1:154303-188848 GCA_000143925.2 Caenorhabditis brenneri | reverse complement strand
TTTGGCGGTAAATTTATTCATTCAAATATTTTTAAAATTCAATTTTTTATTTTATAAACAAATCAGCATGAAAAAATTTCCTCTGCAATTTTTTTTGTGTTTTCAAGCAGTGATTGTAAAAAAAAATAAAGCCACGTTCCTAAACGACATTCGCGGCGCGTTTGATGACGTCACACTAAAGTGTCGGCAAGAGAAGGCATTTTTCTCTTTTTTATCGCTCCGGTACATCATAAAGATTTCACCTCAGACTTAAAATCATCTTGCTTAACCTTTTTCTGAAATAAAGAATATGTTTAAGGTGAAAATGGATTCTCAATTTAAAACCGTCCGAGAAGAAATTGGAAACGTTCAACTGCTTCTTATTGCGATCGAGCGTCAAACAGGAAATCATGAAGTTGATAGATTGATTCAGGATGCTAATAACACTTTGATGTAAGTTTTTAAAATGTTTTTGTTTAATTTTTTTTCACTTTGAAGAAAAACAGAAACACATATGTTCCGCTTGGAATCTCATTTGGGGCGAGAGACCCCAGAAACTAGGCAGCTGGCTTCGTACAAAATGGATCAGTTGAAAAGCGATGTTTATCTCATCAAAAATTCACTGAGAACAATGACAAATCGACACGAAACCCGAAAAAAACAAGCACAGGAAAAAGAAGAATTGCTGAAACGAAGGTGATTATTCGAAATGTCAAATTTAAAAAAATTGTCACTTCGGAGAAGATTTATCAAAATCTAAAAAATTACAGATTTACTACAAATCAAGAAACTCGAATAAATTTAGGATTCGATGCGGACTTAGAAATGAATGACAAACTGAGACGTTCAAGCAACATGGTGGGTTCTGAGATTCAATTATTGAAAAAGTGCGTAGTTTTTTCAGCTTGACCAAATGATAGCTCAAGGTGCGAACGTTTTCGAAGATCTACAGAAACAGAAGTTTAATTTAATGAACATCAACAAACAATTTCATTATTTGACAAAAACGGTAAAAATTTCTCAGTTGTGTTTGAAAATCGTGTTTTTTGCAGCTTGGAATATCCGACACTACAATTCGACTAATTGATAAAAGAGTTCGAGAAGACAAGAAACTGTTTGTCGTCGGCGTTATTTGTTGTTTAATCTTCATGTTCTGTTTCTATTACTGGTGGCAGTACTGTTAGTTGTTTTTCTCTCGTTATGACATGATGATATACAGAATGTAGATAAATTACGATTTTTCATTCAAAATAAAATTCAGAAAGACAAGAATGATATGAGATACTTCGATAAGGATTTGGGTGCATCGATTTATTTCTTCTTACCCATGTATGGGAATGACATCTGCGATCCATAACCTCCCATTCCTCCCATTCCTCCCATTCCATATGGAGACATTCCAGATCCATATGGTCCCATTCCTCCCATTGGACCCATCATTCCATAACCACCCATTCCATAGGGACTCATTCCAGGCGGAGGCATCGGTGGTGGAATCCCTCCGTACATTCCATTCATTCCATTCATTCCACCCATGCCCATTCCCATTGAACCTAAAAGTGATTGTTAATTCTGATACATTTATTTGTGCTCACCAAGTCCAAGACTAGAAAGAAGTGGATCACTCATTGATGAAGAGTAAGAAGCTGGCAGAGCACTGAAAAACGAACCGAGTTGTACAAAAAGATGAAAATGAGATCATTTTCAACGCGTTTGATGATTTATCAGCTAACTATTTAATTATTAAAGTTCGAAGTTTCAGAACTTTTCATTTTTAAACAAGATCTACAATAACTTACTTTGAAACCACAACCAAAAACGAAAAAGTCAGAGAAAAAACACTTGAAAGTTGCATTGTTTGATGATTGATGATGAGGATGAAATGAACTAGTAGACTTGAATCTGGCAGCAATTGACTGCACAACACCAGTTTGGAGGTCTTTTTAATGTTATGCTCTGATGGGCGTGACTGTTCTTCTCCTCTTTTTCGTAGAAGATATTCGGTCGAGTAAGCGCAGATGATCCAACCGGTTAACTGCATAGAAAACTACATTGGTGTGCTGTCAGAGACCTTGCACTTCTGGGATTAGGAGGAGGTGAAATGAACAAGAATAAAGGAAGACGCAGAAGATAAGTTCAACGAGAGTAAAGCCTCGGATTCAAAATTTTAAGTGGCCAATTTATCGTTCAGATCATGGTTTGAAATAGTTACGGCCAGATACGGGCATGACACTGTGTGAATATCGTACTGAGAACTCTCAATGTAGCAATCCCGCATCCAGAACATATCAAAAAGCTTTTATACAAAAACTGAGTCGTTTGACTGTTCAAGATTCAGTTATTTTTTCAAGATTTTACTTCAAAGTGTGTAAAGCACAAAGACAGTGATTATCGAAAATGTGTTTTTATCGGGGGTGTCGACAAAAAACCAAGGCGTTTGAAGATGAGGAATTGTGTAAATTGAAGAATCAATATACAAATAATGGAAAACTCATATAACTGTTCTACTGAATGAATTTTGGAAATGAGGAGTTTCAGAAAACATTCATAAAATGATCGTAAATGTTGTGACTTATACAGTAATCCCTTCTCTTCAGCTTTTTCTTTTTTTTATTCTTTTGTCATTCAGTTGAACTATGTGCCTCATATGCCATTCTGTCACTGTTTTTGCGTAATACCCCGAATTTGCGTTTCGCTTTCTACGGTTAGTCAGCTTATTTGTAGTGTAAACTGGTTATTTGGAACACTCCTGCTGTTCACTGATGATGATACCAACCCCAAAAATGAACAATATGTGAAAGCGGCTAGACAAAAAATTGAAAGAAAAGTTCAATGTGAAAAATAAACATTCATTTATTACTTATGCAACAGATTCTCGTCAAACTTCTTTTTCAGTTCATCAGCATCTACAGGTGGCATTTCTAGTTGAGATTTATCGTCCACTACTAGCTGAAAAAAATATCATCGGGAACTATGTTTTTTGAAAGTTGTTTGTGTCTTCTACATAATTGTTCAAATATTGCACAGTTCCTCCGCTTTGTTTGAATAATTAATTAACAGACAATTACATCATTTCCGTTGAGAGAACAAAAAACAAATTGTCTCCAACTAAGCATGTTGAATGACACTCTTACCGTTAACATTCTCTTCGGCCGAGCCATTTTCATAATAGTTATGTAGTAACAATTCTCGCAATAGTCAATCATTGATAAACTGTAAACAGTTGTAACAAATGAGATAATAGTATTTGCAGTGGATTTACCGAAAAAGAAGAAGACCTACACCACACCACCAAAGACAGTACATGGAAAGAATTCCAAAATATGAAGTTTTCCTTTGAACTTTCTGAAATTTCTTTTCGAAGTGAGAAGGCAAGTTTAACACTTACATCTCCTTTACAATTTTCACAGTGTAGATTTGCATCGAATCCGACATCAGAATACATATTTTCTCAGAAATGATAGACAAATCGAGAGCTCACGTCTAAATGTTCTGAAATTAGAGCTTGGGAGTAGAACTTCAAATGTTTGCTGCTGAAAATATATTCATTCGACCTTTTATATTTTGGTTCAAAATCATCTGGCATCCAGCCATAGTTATGAAAAATAAAAGAACTGAAACCAATATTGAACAAACAAGTGTAAGTTCGTGTGGTTCTACTCTTTGAGATTACTAAGTTGTTTTTGAATAATGATAAGAGTCTTCAAACCCCTCATTCATTATGAAGTTATCGGAATAAGATCATAAATGATATAGATAAAGTACTCATCAAATTCTGCCGATCATCGCCTACTTGATCTTCACGAGAAGACTCTTCTCACTCGGCAACCACTTCCGCATGTTTTGCTGTCAAAAAAAACCTGAAGAGCACCTACGGTCACTTTATTTGTTCTGCGCCGATGATGGACGCCGGCTGACCGCTTTTCACACTATGCATGAGAAATCTTCCGGTAAACATTGAGTGCTCAACGGCAATGAGAGGGACGAGCGTCTGCCAATATCTTAAGAAACTGGAAAACAATTGAAAGAAGACAGTAAAGATGTTTTGTTTTTGTTCGCTTCGTTGGGCTTATCTGATTTCATTTTGATATTGAGTTTACAACTGAATATTTGAATGAATGCGGAAACTGTAAATTATATTACTTCAGAGAAAGCATCACAATTTTAACATTTTTATAGTACTGAATCGGATATTCGTCTATGAAGTTCTTGAAATGATCTTGTAGCCCAAATTCAAGAATTTCATTTATCTTTAATAACACAGCAACCTATACAAAAATAGTTCATGTTGTTCCTTCATTTCTCTTCGTTTCAGATGGTTCACTTTCATTTTCTAGAATAGTTCTGAAACCATTGAACTGGGCTCAGAGTGAGAGAAATCTTCCAGAACAGTTATTCGTGATAAGAGCAACAAATTTCCAACAGATCAAGTGGCTTTCTCAAAAAAGTTCAGTGATCTTCTCTTGCCAAGTTGAAAAAAGTCCAGAAGTTGTTTCTTCCTATCAGGAAAACATGGCATATAGGGAAAATGTTTGCGTAGAAGTGACACGCGGGAGCGCATGTTTCGAAAGCGGAAAACCCGTGTATTTGTCGGCTCCCTCGCGCGGCGGAGCACCATAGGCTACCGCCCTGCCGTCAAAAAGAGACCGCCTCCGGTTGATCTGCACTTTCTCAGTTTCTGATCTTAGTCGGAGCGCACGCAAGACGATCTGCTCGATTTGAAAAGAGACTTCACAATGAATAATCCCATTGTTTTAATTTTTTTGAGCAGTGGTGTCTTATTACTAACGGTTACTGGTAATGGAATGGAACAGATGATGACAGCTGAAGGACCAATCAATCCTAACTTCTGCAATAGCAGGTGAGTATACTTGAATTCTCATCAATCTTTGAAGTCTTTTATCCACTAACCTATTCACAATGATGTGTTTTTAGTGATCTTCTAGAAGAAGCTGGCCTCATTAAATCCACACTTGGACAATTCCTTGGGTACGAATGCAGTGAAGAATTCTATCATTGCAGGTGAGAATCAATTAAGTTTTTGGTTTCTTTTTCTCAAAATACACTTCTGAAAGATATTTATCTTTTTCCAGATGGCAAAGCGATGGTTTTCGAACTTATCGTAAGAAATGTAAACCAGGTCTTGTTTATGACGTTCTTGGTACTCAAAACTGCAACTATGATTACAACGTGAAGAGTTGTGGAGTCAGAAGTGGAGGTAATTTGAAATTTTGTGAGAATTGTGTATTTTGGAACAGTCTCCATATATCCCATCTATAGAATTTTATCAATCGAATCCTTTCGATCTGTTTGCTTTTCTCACCTTTAGTGTTTGACAGTGATCTTGAACACGACTCTGAACGAGATTGTGTTTTAACGGAGAAAATACAAATAGAGTCTCCAGTGTCTAGTCAGAGGATCGAAAAAGTGATAAGGTGAAAAAGGATTCAAAATGAGAAACTTGAAAGTTGTTCTCAATCTCCTGAACAAAACTAGATTTGATCATTTCAAACTGCCACTGGTTCTACAGTAATTATTGTCTTAGGTCCTGTACAATGTAATGGAACTGACTTCTACTGTTCACTTTCTGAACAATGTGTGCCAATGTCTTCAAGATGTGATGGACATTACGATTGCTCCATGGAAGAAGACGAACAAAACTGTCGTAAGTTGATTTGAAACTTCAAATTCAATCTATCATTTGTTTATTAGCACTGTGTACTGCTGGAGAATTCGCTTGCAAAGTCTCTGAACAATGTATTTCCCTTGACAGAAGATGCAATGGTTTGATTGAATGTGATGATGGAACTGATGAAAGGGATTGTGATGGTGAGCTTTTTCTATTAGAAACCAGCTTTGTGAAAAGTAAGGTGAAAACCAACATTTTCAGTTTGCGGACATGGTTTATTCCATTGTGGTAAGAGTAACGAATGCATTCCAATGGATGAAAGATGCGATGGAAGAAGACAATGTCCACATGGAGAAGATGAAATGCTTTGCAAGTGAGTCATTAGAAACCATGTGAAAACAAGCTCTTTTTCTTTGTTTTAGGAAACCTGAGATGGAGAAAAAGTTTACATGCCAATCACGCGATTATGAAATTCCATCGAATCAAGTTTGTGATGGAATGGCACAATGTCCCGATGGCTCAGATGAAGCATATTGTGAATATCCAGGATCTCCAAAATCTCAAGCAGCTATGTAAGATTAAATATATCACTTGAAAACTATCATTCATTTCTGATTTCAGTTCCTTCTCATCCAACCTAACACCAGTTTTGGAGTCTAAACCGGGTCCACCACCTCCAGCCCCACAACAACCAGAACCAGGTAAAGTCACACTTTAGGGAAATCGAAAGCAATAAAATATTTGCAGAAGAAACAGAAGAAGACTACGAATACGAACAAATAAAAGATGAAAATGCTCCAGCAGCATTCCCAATGATTTCCCTTGTTCCATTACCTCCGACAACCACAACCACGACCACACATATCCCACCGACTACTCGAATTATTACCAGAGCTCCTGCTCCACTTCCTGCTACGAGAATGGTTGCTAAGCCGGCATTCAGTAGGCCAAGACCAAAGTTGCCATCAACCGATGATGTGAGTTCTGATTGATTGAAACGTCTCACATTCATTATCCGCTGTTTACAGAACAGACCAACTATCAGCCAGAAGACAATTCAAGCAAGCAGTACTAGAACTACACGACCACCAAAAGTGAGTCAGAATTTTCATTCAAGTATAAAGACTTTTCGACGTTTCAGACACTCGAAACAAGTAGGAGCAGCAGTTTACGAACTACCTCTCAAACATTACCTCCAAGTCGACTAACTACAAACTTCGAAAAGAAAATGCCACAAGCAATTGTTCAACCTCCGAGATCTCCAGCCCTACCTCAACCAAAAGGAGAGAAAGTGTTCATTATGCAAGTAACAGCTTCTCCATCAGTTCGGCCACATCTTCAAGAACTTCCAAGAGCTTCTTCCGGATCTCGACCTCTTTCAAAAGCTTTGCCTATAAAAGTTCCTGGAGCTGACAGCGATAATATTCTTGCCCAAATCACTAGTCAGTTGAATGGTGGTATGAGTCCGTGAGTTGGATTTCCATTGCCTTACGTTTCTAGAAAAAAAATGCATGTTTACAGAGAATTACTAGCGAAAATCGAAACAATAATCAAATCTGAAATGCAAGGTGGCGAACCTCGTCACCGAAGGTTTCAGCCACGCCTTTGAAGTGCTGAAAATCAACAGAAAATCAACAAGAAACCTTGACAGTATTGTATTCTGATCATAATTTATTCAGATGTTCTATTTTTTGAAAATTTTAATAAAAGCTCAAATTTTTCATTTTTCGTTTACACCTGATAGTTCAGAGAGTCAAGAGATCTACATGTAATGAAGGTCATCAAATGAAAGTGGTCCCAGTAAATTATGACGAATCATTGCAGAATTCTCTTGTGACACTGAAGTCGAACATCTTCTTGAGTGATCAAAAGAAGCTTGTCTACTGGCAGTTAAACTCGTTTTCCGGTCATGATGAGATGGGGTTGGTGACCTCGAGAAATGAGGAGCACTTAGCTTTGTCTAGAAAACAAAGAAACATGAGAACACATCTAGAATGTCACTTACTTGTTGACTGTCATCTGGACTTGACTCCATTTCACCTGTTTCTTGATCCATTGTGACCTTTGTTGTCACTTTGTTTGACTTTATCACTTGACTAACAATAGCTGAAAAGTGGAAAGTTTGGCAAAGAAAAAAGATATATTATTACATTTCAATTTCGGTTTGAAAGCTCCTTGCTCTTGAGCTGATATCGCATTTTCACTCTGGAAATGTTGTGTACAAAAACACCGGATATATCTGTATGAATTGCTTCTATCGTACCTCAGAAAACTGTTTTCGGCGGAAATAAGATGGACGCTTTCGTAAACACGAGAAGATCACACAAAGACCAAATAAAAGGAAGAAAGCTGAAAGTTTAAATTCGATGTTTATTACAAAACTAGACACTCTAATAACTGGTAATTTCCTACAATTATCCGAAAATTCTTTCAAGAAAAGTGCATCATGTTCATGATATGTACTCTTCTCTCTTGGAGGATATGTTCTGAATAACAACAGAAGTCACAAGCTTTTTTACAAAAGAAAACTGCTTCTCAATGACTATTTTTCAATTTCCTCTTCACTCACAGACGCAGAATCCATTCATCAAAAAGAATCCAATCATCATATCCATTTCTCCTTCAGGTCGGTTTATATATTGATGAGTTCTGTGCTCCGTGAGTCCACTGAAAATCAATATTAAACTCTTCATTCAGTGTTTTTCATAAGAACTAACGTGTTACCATGTTCACTATGTGCAACTTTCGGGATACTAACAGAATGGATCATGACAAATACGTTTTAAAATTGAATATTTAGAGTTTCGTTGGACGAATAAATGGAATTTGGGTAAAATTTCGGAGGGATACTGGATAGTGGCTGGTGGGCGTTTTTTGGAAATAAGTACATCATTTTCACACAGAAATTGCGCGCAGTGGGACTAAACCCATCAGGAGGATTAAGTGCACATCTTATTTTTCTCACTCGTTTTTCCATTTCCAAATGGAATTTCCGAAGAAACAAAGTTCTTTATATTGAACATTGAATAAATGAAATGATGTCTTACTTTCCCAGTTTAGCCGGTAGTTGCTCATTTCCAGTCATGTGAATTTCCTGATCCGTCGATCCGGGCATCTGAAAATCTATTCCGACAAAATATATTGAATTAATCAGAAATAGAAAACAACAACTTGAACAAAAACTCACACTTCCGAAATGTGGACTTTCTGCAGATGATCTGCTTATTGGAGCTCTCCAGAATGACGGGAAGCTGGATGAAGAGTCATTCATTAATATCACTTTTAACAAAGAGAATAGAAAGAAACACTGGATTATAAAAATCAAATCTTATCATCAGGTCATGAGAAGAGACGGATAGACGCCAACAGTTGGTCCGCCATCATCAATTTGTTGAACACACATTAATCTATTTCTGACTCATTGTCAGATTCATTTGAAGAAAAAAAAACAAATGAACTTAAATTTGTTGAAATGAAACAGAAATTTTCAGAGAAAAAGAAAAGTTTTAGTTTGAAAATAGACATATTTGTGAGACTTCTGGAGAGTGTCTCGCACACATCCGGATGCCTAATTAGAAGACGTTTTCAAGAAGAAATTAGACACTTTTATGGCGTCTCAAATGACGGCAGAACCACTAAAAACCTCATTTTGGAACAAAAACCAATAGTCGTTCAGTTTTTGGTTACATTGGTTTCACATTTTGGTGGTGGTAAATGTGTTGAATGTGAGTGGAGGACTCAAAGCAATTTTCAAAAAAAAAGTGAGCACCACACTACACCACTTCCCACTCGAAACACATCTGTCATGTGGCAGGATATGTGTAACCCTTTTGTTATATATCTAAGATATTATTGGTAAAACTGAGAAGGGTCTCAAGATTGTTTTGAACACAAAAAAAAAACTCAAGACTGCACAAAACGAGAATAAGATGAAAGAATAAATATTATGAGAAATCGGTATGAAATGAAATGAATTACTCAACTATTCTTTTTTTCATGAGATGCACATAAAACAAACAGTTCTCATTTTCTCGGAAATGAATTTACTCACCATAAGGAATGTTCAGAAGGAGGAGACATTAGAATAATATCAGAAAATCCAACAAGGAAAGGGACTCGTTTTTTACCCACCGGAGGAGAATTTCAAATTGAATTTGGGATGGTCTCAAGTTCTGGTTGACGCTTGAATTTTTGGATTTTCTACAACTCCGGAGTTTGACATACATATTTAGAACAATTCATTAATCGTTGGTAAGCATCGGTGTTTCAGAATACCTAGTTTTATTAGACCTAGAACACCGTGAGCATATCTTTTTACTAATTTCGAGTATCTAAGTGGACAAACAGTTAAAAATCAAAAAATAAAAAAAGTGAAAAATAAAGTGAATGACCAACCTGGTTGTTGCAGAAGGCGTTGGTTTTATTCTTTGATTATCCATTAGGAATAAGGACATTCAATCAGTGGTTTGCTAATGAATTCTACTTGACGTCTTTGAGGAATTCGAACTTTCTTTTTTATTTTCTTCTTGCTTTTTTGTTTGGATTTAAAGCTTTTCGAAAGTGGAAGAGTCTCAGATTTCTGTGAGACGTTGACTTGAAGAAATACAAAGAGAAATAATATGAATGATGAGAGAAGTGGTGATGCAGAAATGGAGAATCCTTGTGTTAAGTCTCATTTTTTCAAAAGCATTATTGACGAATTTTATTTGAATGAAGTTTCAACTCAGCTGGGGATTCGTAAAGAATGAAAGCTCGAAATGGGAAATGGAGAAACTGAGAGAAAGCATGAGTGTTCGCTGTAAGAGCTGTTCTATAAAATAAGAGCTGTTCTATAAAATGGAAAATTATAAGATATCAGAAATGAAAACGAATCAGTATTTCCAAAATAAACATTTATCCTTGTAAAGCGGTTCTGAATGTTCGAAGAATCAGTTTTATTGTTTACTTAACATTGCTTCTTCAACGAATCGATTTCAGACTTTGGAAGAAAGGAACGTAAATTCGCTCCAGTTTCTGCAGAAAACAGCACCTCATCTGAAATTATTAATTCTGATCGGATATCCAGTATTGAAGTGAACTCCAAATTGCAGATTGTGAACACAGATGAGAAGTTTGCAATCAACTCGAGGGTCTCTCAATTCAAACCAGAAGAGTTGAAAATCAATTAGGAAGGAAGAACACTGACAATTCAAGGAGAACAAGTAGTCAAAACAGAACATGGATACTCGAAGAAATCCTTCTTTCGTGTGGTTCTTCTTCCAGAAGACGTTGATTGCACAGCTGTTGCTTCGAATCTTTCTGAAAAAGGAAAACTTTCAACTGAAGATCCGAAGCAACAATTCAAGGAGGTCGATTTTAATTCAGCAAGCCGGTGTGGAGCAGATATTATCTGAATAAATTTGGTTTGATTACAAACATTACTTGTTCTCTTATAATCTTATCTCTTAACTTCAAAGCCGTTTAAACAATGAAAATTCCAGAAAGGTATGTAACCTTACTTGCATAACGTATGTACTGTGCAATACAATTTGTCTGGTACCCTATGTCATCTTCTTCTCCCCCTCCTTCATCTTAGCTTGACTCCGCCCACCCCACACTAAAGATGGTGGACGGCGGAACCCGGGAGTTGTCGGTCCATTCTTATGACAACCCTTTATAAGAGAGATCGTTTTCGACTATAGTTGTCACAGTCATGGATACCACTCGCTATCCACGCAATGACCCAGCGCATCACCTTCGCTTACACACTCCAACAACACACCGGGGTGTGTAGTGAAGGTGATGGTAAGCCTGGCGAGCGGCGGCCAAAGCGGTAGCGGTGCTCCATGATGTGCCCCCGAGAAGACAACCTAGGGTACGTTAGTACCGGGGGATTTTCAAAGCTGGAATGTGGGATCATGCAGAAATTCGAAGAAAAGCGGGGGGTTTTGCTGAATTTTTCCGTCATTTTCGCGCATCGCGCGCAATTTTTTTCATTTTTTCGCCAGATTTTTTCGTCTGGCGACGGCCGTCGCCAAACGATCGAACCTGACGAAAAAATGAAGAAAAAAGACGAAAAAATTAAAAATTTTGACGAAACAAAATGACGAAGATGCCGGAAAAACCATTCTTTTTGTTGTTAAAATTCGGCCTAAAATCATCCTTATTTCGGCTAAATCACTGACTAAACTTTACTCAAATACTGCAAAAATCCTTCTTAGGCAGAAATATTTAGGGCACAAAATCCGAACTTTTGATTAAAAATCTCTCGAATATTGCCATTATATAGACGACCTTCTTAGATCATGGCTTTTTCAATGAGAATTCGGCTAAAAACGCTGAAAATCACCCCGGAAACGCTAGAAAAAATCTTCAAAACTCCTCGAAAAAAATCGGGTAGATTTACGGTAAACAGCATGCGCGCGGAATTTCGGAGCATCGTTCAGAGCAATTTTGCACTGTTGGAATGGGGACTTCGCAATTGAAAACACAGGGAACTGGTGATCCTACAGATTGGTATACTCAGAGAGTGGTGGCAAATATACAGAAAATTGATCAATTTTGGAGAAAAGACTGATCTAATAATATAGACCTCGCGTTCTGATTATGGGGTGAACTGAAGAGTGGAGGCGATCGAATGGACTGAAAAACACTTATTGCTACCTATAAGCTGATTCCTGTTCACTAACCAATCATGATATTCAGCCATTTTCCGATTCGACGGTGGTCCTGGTTCATCTAAATCCACATCATCCGAAGGCGCATTACATCCGGATGGACCTGCTGCTTCATCTTCAACATCCGTTTCATCCGCCGCAATCTCTCCTACTCGTGCTCCTCTCCGAACAAAATCTTCGTAATCGTCGAGGGCCGCTTCGAGGTGGACCCGAAGATCATGGAGCGTCAAACGATGGTGCTGTGATTGGGGGTTCTAAGAACAGAAAAAATCGAGCCCATTGTCGATTCTGTCGTCCAGTAATTCCGAGATGAGAAGCGGTCTGTGGTCCTACAAAAAAGACACTCCTATTTCGAAATTTGATCAGAAACGCTTACAATGACTCCGGCTCCGTCTCGATCTATTAGCACAAGTGCGGGCTTAATATCGTTGAGCAAAGTGACCACGAATTCGAGATTCATTGTGTTGTTAAACTGAAAGATGGCAATTGTATATATGAGTACCAACGGGAAACTTCGCGTCTTCTAGTCGCCGCGACACAGGGGCAGCATCGTGAGCTTCACTAGTTCCAGGCTGTTGTTCTTCGTAGTTGCTGACCGATTGCCCTGATTGTGGTGATCGACTCCTGCTTGTACTTGAACTTTCAGATTGGTTGTCTTGGGCTTGTGCTGGGGCGGCTCGTTGGATAGGCTTAAATTGATGTTATTCACGAGAAATTCAATATAGATAACTTACTCCCTTCCTTTTCTTCTGCTTTTCTTTAGATTTCTTCTTACCCATTTTTATTTGGATGGGTGGCGGCCTGAAAATGTTAAATTGTGCAAGAAAAGTATATATCTGACGACGACGATTAACAGAACGAGTGAATTATACAGGAAATAAAAGTTCGATTTTGCAGAATACTCGTCGGCTGAAGGCGAAAATATGAAGAATTGAGATCAATAATTCGAATGTAATAAAATTCCGGTAAGGAATTTGAAATTTTTCTTCGCGGGCTGAAACGCTTGCCACAGCCTGCCACAGTAGGCGTTTCAGCCCGCGAAAAAAAAATTTGAAATTTCTTGCTGGAACTTTATTATTTTCACAGTATTTGCATTATTTGTCAAAAAAATAATATGCGCACGTGCGCACTATCTTTCAGAATAGTAGTTTGAACTACCGCACTTTTTCTTGTGTCATTTCACGCAATGACGCTCCATTGCACTTTTTCTTTTGGCGGCGGCAGTACTATTTTAGAAATTTCTTCATTTTCAGCTGGTCAACCGATCGTTCTGCTAAGTTTCCCTCTGTACTTCCGGATTATAATGTTTCCTCCTCCACGAAAAACCATCACAACCGCCAGCCAGCTCCGTGCTTCAACGCGAATTTCGAATCTCGAAGGAAATCGAACACTTGATGAGAGTGCACGGAAAAGTAGAAGAACAAGGCAATTAGACGGATTGGAGCAAGACAATTCTCATGTAACTCTATAGTTAAATTCTTGATTTGTAAAAAAAAAATTTCAGGATGACCCACATGCAAACATTATCTGGAATAAAGCAGCTCCAAAATTTGAAGATGAAATGATTGGTGGCACCAAGAAAGCAAGGAAAAGCATAAATGGTGAGTATTTCACTTCTGCTCCCTTTTTAAAAATTTTTTTCAGATAAATGTGCAATTACAGTACATGGAGATAAAGCACGACGACGAAAACTTGCAAGACCGGAATTCAATAAGCAACGATTTAAAAAGACATTCAATGTACATGTTAGCGAACAGAGCAAAACAGTTCTGAGTTCAACTGATCCAGATTATCGAAGAATCAACGCGTATTTTTTGAGCACCGCACCACCTTCCACTAAACCAGCAAGAAAGTTTTGTGCAGTCTGTGGTAAAACGTCAAATTATTGTTGCACGAAATGTGGAGCCAAGTGAGTGTTTTTCTAAGTATGTTTAATCGATGAATGTTTTCCAGATACTGTGGAATACGATGCAGGGACGTTCATAACGACACTAGATGCATGAAGTGGCTCGCCTAAGCAAATGCAATACAATATATTAAAAAATGTAACGGGTTGAAAAAAAGCATTTCGAATGAACCAATTGAAATAATTCATGTAAAAACCGAGTTTAAAAAATCGAATAATATATATTATAGTCACATCCTCTCATTCGAGCCCATATATTCTCTTTGCGTTCTCAGTCGTTATTCTAGCTACGTCTTTAGGATCTCGGCCAGAAAACGCAGCTACGAGTTCGCAAACAGCAGCCAGGGAGCATGGCTCATTTCTATTGAACGAAGAAAACTGAAAAATTACTTTTAAATTTTTTCTTTGGGAAGTGAAGATTGACCTTGTGAAGAGCTTCAGTGTCGGGAGTGATGAGACTTTTTATTTCTTTCGGAATTTTCTTATCGTTGATCTTCGGATACATGTAAGGAGCGTCAGTTTCCAGAACCAGTTTCTCTGGAACATGGAAAAGTGAATTGAAAGATGGAAAAACGTTATACCTATTGGAATTTCACCTGATCGAAGACCTGCTTGCACCCCATTGTCGGACCGATCCTTCCACAAGAATCCTAAACGAAAAAAGATCGTACGTACGAAGTCGACATACCCTACCTGTCAGTCCAATGTATAATCCCATTTCTAGATATTTTTTTGCCTCATCTACAGTTCCAGTAAAACAATGAATGACTGCAGGTGGAAGTCTAAACGACGCAACATTTTTGTGACATTTTTAAAAAGCAAACCCACTCTGATCCAGCATTTGATAGAATTTTGACCATGTCTTCGTGAGCTTCTCTCTCGTGAATGAACAACGGTTTATGGAGTTGAACAGCGAGGTCTACTTGTTTCGCAAATACCTCTCGTTGAACATCTTGGGGTGAAAAGTTTCGATTAAAGTCGAGACCGCATTCTCCTACTGCGACACAGTTAGGATTTTCCTAAAGTTTGGACGAAAGTTTTCGTGATTTTCGAATATTTCCTTCTCACCTGAAGAGCTTTGATAGTTGCTAATGTTCCATCAGTCCAATCTTTTGCGTCGTGTGGATGTACGCCTACGATTGCAAAATATCAGTATCATTTCGCTTTTTTATAATTTTATTCAACAAACCTGCAGTAAAATAAAGAAAACCGGGATATTTTTCAACTAGACCAGCACACTCCTGGCTGATTTTTTCACTCGTTCCAGTTACCATAATCTTTGATAATCCAGCCTGTTTTGCTCTATCAAGAACATCATTCAAGTCCTTTTGGTATGAAGGATGACCCAAATTGGCTCCGATGTCAACAAGTTCATAAAGGGGCATCTTAAACAGCCGTGTAGTTGTTTTCAAAATCTGATGAAGTTTGTTGTCAAAAAATGATTCGGATTACTATCAAAATATTTGAAAAAGGATGAAAACCGTTTTTTTGTTTGAAAAACTATATTTTATGGTTATTTTTATACTCCTTCATTAACAAACTTGTAAACAAAAAAAAACAATAGGTTTCAATCACTAAATACTACTAATTTCTTTATTTTTGACTATTCCCATCCAAGATTGCGGCGCACATTTGGATCATCAAGTGCCTTCAACTCTTCTTGCTTTTGTTTCAACAATAAATCCGGAATATATCGAGAATCTTCATCTGCTTTTTCGTGTTCCTTCAATGTCATCTGAGAAAAAAAAGATAGGTTGACAGGACTGTTATTAAAAAAAGACAACTTACTGTAACTCCAACAGGAATATGTGCTTGGATGATTTGACTGAATAGAGATAAGCGAGGAGCAGAGACGTCATTTAGGCGAACCACACGATCATAAGTGGACAAATCAATTTCTGATTCAGCAACGGTTGAATATGGTTTGTAGGTGATAGCCTTTTGAGTTTGAGCAGCAACGGCGTAGCTGAGTATTTGAAAGTTTTTTGCAGTGGTACGTCTGCAAAGTACCTGTCTGAGACCGTGAATCCAAATCGCTTCGCCGTTTTGTGAATATAGGATTGATATTTTTCTAACGAACCAAAATCGTATCCTTGAATTCTGACATTGATCGTGTTATACCTGGCAAAAACATTTTTTCGAGGCTAGGTTAAAATCAGAGCATACTCTGGGAACTCTTTACTGCTTTGAAACTTTGGTTCATAAAGTAAGCTTGCATCACATTCTCCAACAGTTTCTCTGAGAGAAGCGAAACCTCGCTTGTGCACAATGAAGCGAGAGAATACGGCTGATGTTCTGGATGCTGTCATCTTCAAAAATCAAACTTCGAATAGACCGAAAAATAAGTTTCGCGTTAAAGTCATTCAAGCTTGAAGAGAGTAGTGAACCTAATGAGACTCAACGAATGAGGTAGAGCAGGACAATACCACGAGATACGGAACTTGTTTTTCTTTATGTAAAAGCTTTTATTCAATAAAATATATACAATGAGTGACCAGTTTGTCAGAAACGAATCGTTGAAAGCAATCGAAAAACATTAAAAGAATGGATGACGACCAGCGGACGGTTGGGAAATATTAGGGTATCCAGAATAGCCTGAACCGAATGGGATATTACTAATTCCGGGCATGTGATTTGCTGTTGGGTAGCCTGGTTGTGCTAATCGTGGAGCTGCTGTCGGTTGAGCATATGAATATGGAGTTTGTTCTCGAAGTAGAGCAGCGAGGCGATCCGATTTTATTTTACGAAGATGAGCAATGGCTTTTTTTTCTTTGAACTGTTTTAAAAATAAGTCAATAGGTATTTCGCCGTTTTCGAATTGTGTGAATAATGCCTCGGCGTCATCATCAGCTTCTTGTGCTGCAACTTGCATCAAACTAGACGTTGTATCAAGTGATTTGGATGATGAAATTGAATCCAATTGGCTTTTTAGTACAGTGACTTCTTCTTGTAATTTCTTCACTTTCTCGTACAAATCAATAGATTGTGTCTTAGCAGCATCAATTCTTGGCTTCTGAGCCAAATTCCATTCAGCTAACGACTTGTTCGCGGCGAGGGCTGATTCTTTGTCGGTTGGCATTGATCGTACCTTAAAAATAAAAGCTGTTGAAATGTTTATTTCTTGAGTTTTAAAGTAACCTGAGGAAGATTCACAATAATCGATTCTAGCAGTGTTTCGTCGTCGAGAAGTGCAGTAAGTTGCTCGTTTGACATGTTGCGAAGATTGGCCTATAAATTGAAATTAATTTCTCACAATTTCAAATTTGTAGTTTCAATAAACTAACCGAAGCTGCTGAAACCGCTAGATCAACGTGTGACTCATACGGGTTTTGGCTGAACATATTTTCTGGAAAAATCTTTCGAAATTATAAATACGAATGAAAAAAAAATTAGAAACAAGCAAAATATACATTTGGAAACAAGAACAAGATAACTATGGTTCGTTTATGGTGAAATCAAAGAAAACGGTTAATCAACGCGTCAACGCCAGAAACGAAAGTGAATCCAATAGAGAGGCGCAGACATTTTTCTGCAAACACCAGACTCAACGAGCGCGGTGATCACTCCTTCTCGATGAGGAAAAGAAGTGAAAAGAAAATTATGAATCATGTAATAAATTTTATCATCATTTTTGAAACCATGAAACAAATATAGTTTGAACTGATTAGTTCTTCCAAACTTATCAAAAATTAGTCAATACCCGACAAAAATGAGTGTATGTAGCATATCGAAATTGGAGGTAATCAAGTCATCGTCGTCAACATAAGCTTGATCCATCGATACTCTCCACCCGAATATTGTCAATTGCCAAAAACTGATGCTTCTCCACATTTTCAACAACAAAAAAGACCTAAAGAATCGTATAATTTCCGGAAGAACAACATTTATCACTTTTTTAGATCCTTCCTTCAATGTCACATTCTGATTTCCTAGCCAAAACTTGTTTTTCCGCACAGGAGGGGAAATGTAGGGACAGTTCTCGAAATTGTCAAAGCAAACCTTGAAAAAGAAGACTATCGTTTCTGAATCACAGACGTACCTTGAGCTTGGGAGTCACTGAGCGGATATAAACATCAAAAACCAGAAGTATATCATGGATGAGAGAAAACTTAGGAGATTCCACAACGAAGATGTTTTCTCTCTCTGATTTATCATCACTACCAACATAAGCGAATCCGACTGAAATTAAAATACATTTGATGCCATCACGACAGATTATACCTTTTGATTGGTCATCTAGATTGAGTCTTTGAATTCCAGTGTGCCTGTTTCCAATAAGTCGATCACTAAGAATCCATGTTGATCTAGAAATGAGAGCGTACTTAATTTTAGAACAATGTTCAGGACTAACGTGCTGCCAACACCACTCAAGCCGTAAAAACAAGAATCCCCATCATTGAAAGAACAAGTCAAGGCTGAGCAAAATGAAAGCTCTTTCACATTTACATGGGATGTAGTAGATTTGGAAGATGCTGTCGATGTTTTTATCTGGAAACATTGTTACGGTTGTTTGAAACCAGACAATACTCACCTCTAAGCCAAATGTCGAAGTTGTCTCAGTGTCTTCTGAAGTTGTAGAATCTTCTTCAAAAAATTTCTGCACAGTTGGATCTGTTGATGGCTCCCCAGTTATTAGAGATGGGACAGATGAAGAATCACCATTGAATGAAACTAAGGAATGCTCAGTCGCTTCATCAATCTATGGATTGTTTTTGGAAGTTAATGAAATGCGAATAATAACAAGTGGAAACTTACCAATTCACAAATCTGACCATTATAATGCAAGTTATCAATGAGAGCGATTGAGTCTCCATCAATATTTGTAACTTCTATACGAACTCTCAATTCATCTACCGTAGTTGGAATAGAGAAATTCAATGGATTAGAAACTCTTTGAAGGAGTTGACAACTATCGAAATTATGGCCTTGTTTTGCGAGACAGTAGCGAACATCCACAGTCAGTGAGTTTGTCCAGAAACTGAAATATTTCAGATTTTATGCTTTCATTGGAGATTGAAAGCGGTTTCTGATTTTTTTATCAATCTCTTTGTCAAACATTGTTCTTCGGTCATGTAAAACTTTTGTGCACACTATCATCAGACAGGGAAATAATTTCGATGTAAGGAGTTTACTATACTTTCTATGTCCTTATATTTTGCTCTCTCTCAATGGGTATCCCTATTTTTGTGAACTCCGTGCAGCTCAGGTCCCGAATCTCACTCAAAAAGTATTTTCAGTTCAAGACACTGAAACTTGATGTGGGAGTATTCTGCTCGTGCCTTTATGTTGTTTTTTATTGAAGAGGACTTAGAGGAATACTATAGCTGTTCAAAATGTTTTTTAAAACTTCTGTTCTGAATTTATTTAATATTTTTTCAAACATGTTTTCCATAGTGGATGTTTCTCATCAGACTCTTTAGTTTTGTAATCCGAGAACTTACTCAAACTTGACATCTGCGTCTCCATACTGACATGGAATTTCCATTTCCAATGCAGCAGTTTTTGAATCAACCATAGGTTCTCCTCCGGCCATCAGAAAATTATTATCTAATAACAATTTTAAAATGTTTCCTAATTGTTTTGTTATGACTGTTACCTGCAGAGAAAGCCAGAGGACTACTGGATACAAATCGCTGATGATCAAAGCTATTCTCAGAGTCAAGTTTCCCTTCCCAGAATCTGCAGAATGAATTACTTATAATTATTTTCTATGACTCATTTTAATACTTCATTTCAGTACTTTCAGCGTTATGCCATCCACAATATTCCATTTCATCGTCAAAGTTACATGTAAGTTTTCCACCGTCTGATACCGTAAGTAGTGGTTCATTTGGTATTGGAGTCAACGAAGACATGGAACGTATTTCTGAAGGAAAGTTGAAAGGAGTCTATTCCCGAAATAGGTCTAACCAGTTGCAGAATACGGAAGATTAGATGCAAAGTAATCAAAGTCTATCGCATTTTCACTTGTCTTTTCAAGGGAAGAGACACCTCTTGCTCTTGCTCTACGAGAAGGAAACTGATTGTATTGAGAGCTAAGTGAATGACAAGCTAGATTGACATCTAAATGAGAAAAATGAGGAAAACAACAGTTAGTTTGAAAACTTACTAGTTTGATAAATCATAAATATAAGAAAAGTTGAACTCCGTACCATACTTCATGAAGAAAATAGTTAGCAAAATATAGATTTCCCGATTACTATAACAGTAGCTTCGAAAGGTTCAATGAGCGGTATTGCCCTCCGATATAGAATGAAGTATAGGTAAATTGCTTAATTAGGTTCGATGTTTCTCGAGAGTAACAAGAGAAAGTGGGTCAGTAGGCAACAAAAGGAAAAGTGACCGAATAGGAGGAGAAGGAAGTCTTATTATTCAACAGTCATTATTTGAATAATAGTGGAGAATGAAAGAAAAAGCAAGATATTCAGTTATGGAAAAGGAAACTGTTCTCAGATTTAGGCCTACCCCCCCCCCCCCCCTATATTCTGATATAGATAGCTTTTATTAACTTGTGTCATACGAATTGCAGCTGAGTTGATGATGACTCAAACAACTTGGTTTCGGCCAACTAGATCGGAAAGCTATTTTAAAGGGGCTTAAACTGGTACAAACAAGGCGCCATGAGTCTCGTCATGCAGATCAAGGTCTCGTTAAGCAACGCAGTTTTTTTTCGATCATCCTCTACCGGCGGGCATTTTAGCACTGTCTATGCACCTTTAAAACACCACTTTTTCATATGGCGAACACTCATACTATACTATATTTTAATGACTATGCGAACAAAGTTAATCGAATGCAGTGCTCCGTAATTAATTTAACTTTGAAGACATTTGTTTTATGAACAGTTCAGCAACGAAGGACGATAAATTCTCTCCGTCTTCGATTGCAAAAAATCTTGCGATGAATTATTGCATAGAATGCTTTCAGCCTCATAAACCCATTTTATGATTTGACAAAAATTCTTGAAATAAACAGATCCTAATTTGTTCAATGAAGCTTCTGATGTTCTAAAAGTTTTTAATGTGCTCCATACTTCGTGAGAATCACGCTTAGCGATTCTCGTTGTCCAATATCAATTTTTCAACTTGTTTCCGGGAAATTTTTTCGATTCAACGCGTTGTATCGCCGAATTTCTTATTCAGTCTCACTTTTATTCACTATTCAATTTGTACTTTCTTCCGCCATGGCGTACGATAGAGGGTTGCGCGTAAAGTCAGACGCTTGCGTACCACATTTTGTCATCGTTTCAAAATTTGCGAGCTTCTCAGTTTTAGTGAATTCTGGAGAAGTATCATTACAATTCAGGGTTATTTAAGGCTGTTTTTTCCTGTTAACTTCGAAGCTTTCCATTTGATCATTTGCTCTTGGTCTCCTTGTTCATTCATCTCAGAATTACGAGAACTATTCACTCTGTAAAGAAATTTTCAGGCTTGAGCCATGTTCCGTAACCAATACGACAGTGACGTTACTGTCTGGAGTCCACAGGGACGTCTTCATCAAGTTGAATACGCCGTTGAGGCTATGAAACAAGGGTCAGCAACGGTCGGAATCAAAAGCGAGACTCATGCTGTTATCGTCGCTCTGAAGGTAGATGATTTTTTCTTCAGTATCACGCTTTTTTTTCAGAGAGCCCAAAATGAGTTGTCGTCTCATCAGAAAAAAATTTATGAAATCGATACTCACTCTGGAGTTTCAATTGCCGGACTTCTCTCCGATGGACGGATCTTGGCTCGATTCCTTCAAACTGAATGCTCCAGCTGGCGTTGGGACTATAAGCAACCTGTTCCAATCAAGAAGCTCGCCGAATCGATGCAATTGAGTAAGCCTTATCTTTCATCCGTTTTAATAAATGCAGAAAAATTTAAGAGTTGCAAGCAAATACTCAATACTATGGCCGTCGCCCGTTCGGAGTTGGAATCTTGATTGCCGGATACGACGTAAAGTTTTTTTCAAGTTTTCTTGGTTCAAGATATATTTTTTTAGAAAGATGGTGCTCATATCATTCAAACTGATCCATCGGCGGAAGTGGTTAGTATGCACGGAACTTCTATCGGAGCACGATCGCAGTCTGCTCGCACTTACCTCGAACGAAACGTCGACAAGTTCGAAAAATGTAAGTTTTATTGAAGACATGAACCATTTTCATGATCCGTTTATAGCTTCTCCTGAAGAGCTGATTGTACACGCACTACTGGCTCTCCGTGATACTCTTCCAGCCGAAGAAAACCTCAGTGCTCAGAACACCTCAATCGGAATAGTAGGAAAGGATTCACCATTCAATCTTCTCGATGATGCCCAAGTCGCTGTTCACCTTAATCAAGTTTCTACACATCCACGTACTACAGCTGGAGCTCAAGGAGGCGCTGAGCCGATGCAAATGTAGATTCTAATGGAATCCCAGTACATGTGAATAACTCCCGTTTTCATTTTTTTTTATTTGACCCGTATAATTTATCGCCGGTTATTCCCCTTCTCATTCATGAATTAAATTATTTTCGCCCTTTGAGCTTGTGTTTTTTGTTTCTTCATTCTAGAAAATCATCACAGGGTACATAATAATATAGCATGAAAACATCGATCACTGCGATCACTGCCAAAGTGCTATACATCGGAGAAAAAATATTGACGATTCTCGCGAAATGACGTTTGGGTGTAAGTCACAAACGTTAATAAACTCTAGAAGACATTTGTCGCCGTATTCTCCACCTTGGAAGCTAACTTCCTGACGATGTCTCCCTAGTTCAATCCACTCATATTATTTAGAAACAAAACTTTGAAGAAAGAAATTAACACGAGTGATAAACTTGAATCAAATTCGGATCTACACTCAATTTGCCGATAAACATCATGCTTTTTAAAATAGCATGTTATTTATTGGCAAATATTGTAAACAAACGATAAAGAGTAACTTTAATACTGCGAGATGAATCTGAACGCCGTACAGCTGTTCGCAATCCAATTCTCTTTTCTGTTCCTCCGATTCTTGTGCCTCCTTATTGGTTGAACTATCATCTGCTCTGCATTCTATGCTTCCTCCATTATCTCTCTCTCTCTCTCTCTCTCTCTCTCCTGCGCACGTCTATGTCTATTCATTGATCTCAGCAAATGGCTATCCGATATAATGGTCAACCTTTTCCCTGAACAGCTTCAATTGAGAAGAATTTATATTTGTTTCTTTATAATTGTGATACTGTTGTTTAGTCATTGGAAAAATTCGAGATCTTCCTGAAAAAAAAGCGATCAGTGACCACGAAGGTGTCAGTAAACAAAATGTTTCCATTTGGAAAAAATGAATTCCATCAATCGTGGAATATGATTCTGTATTTAAGAGCAATACTTCACTAGAGTTCCCAAAGTTAAGAAGGTTTCAATTTACTATTTTCATGTTCATCGAAACATCTGATTAATCGAAAAACAGTTACAGTAGTTTTTGTTTAAAGAAAGAACGAATAACAATTTTTAAAAATACTTCAACGTCTCATCAGTTCTCCTAATCAGTTTTTACTCATAATACAACTTCTGGTTTTATCCAGAGAAAAATACAATAGCTGGCGAAGATGGCGACCATGTCGGAGGACGACGTGACGACGGGACTGCGGACTGTTCAACAAGGACTTGAAGCTCTTCGTGAGGAGCACTCAACCATCTCGAATACTTTGGAGACAAGTATCAAAGGTAAATAATCATTTTAGATTTACTTTTTTAAATGACATATTGAATAACTTTAAAGGTGTAAAAGATGATGAAGCTCCATTGCCAAAACAGAAGCTCACTCAAATCAATGATAACTTAGAAAAATTGATGTGTGGTGTGAATGAAACGTCTTTGATGTTAATGGTTTTCCAATTGACACAAGGAGTAGATGCTCAAAATCAGAAATATCAAGCTCAAAAAAGACGTCTATATCAAGAAAACGCATGGCTTCGAGACGAACTGAGCTTAACTCAAGCTAACCTACAGAAATCAGAAAGAATGGTTGCTCAATTGGAAGAAGAGATTAAGCATCTGACGTATATGGCTTCAATCAAAAAATTTGATGATGGAAATGTGAGTTTCGAAAAGATCGGATTATGAAAAATGATGAGAAAAGTTTCGAGTATTGCTATTCAAACATAGAACTTGATTAAACGTTCCAGCAAAGTGACACAAAAACAACCACTGACTTAGGAACACAATCAGTAACAAGTGAAACACTTCAAGATCTTGGATTTGGACCAGAAGAGGAAGAAGATCTCAATTCATGCCAATACGTTCAACCGACCCCTCTAGTATCGGTGGCTACTTCCCAAAATGAATCTGGCGATATAATTCGAATTCGGAATCTTCAGAAACTCGCTCAACAACATTCCTCTAACGGACAGAATGATATTGCAGCTGGATTGTGCAAAACGATATTAAAAGACTTGGTAACATGTAAAATAGACAGTCATCAAGACCGCTCTACAACTCTCAATTTATTAGCAAATGCCTATAGAGATCAACATAAGTACGAAGAAGCTGCACAAGTTCTTAACGAAGCACTCAGTATTCGAGAAAAACATCTTGGAGAAGATCATCCAGAAGTTGCTGCCACTCTCAATAATCTAGCAGTTTTGTGTGGAAAACGCGGGAAGTACGAGGATGGAGAGATACTTTGTAAACGTGCTCTTGAAATCCGTGAAAAAGTTCTTGGAGATGATCATCCAGATGTTGCGAAGCAGTTAAATAATCTTGCACTTTTTTGTCATAATCAAAGTAAATATGGAGAAGCTGAAAACTATTACAAAAGATCTCTAAAAATCTATGAAAGTAAACTAGGACCAGATGATCCGAACGTTGCCAAAACAAAGCATCACTTATCATCTACTTACATGAAACAAGGGAAATGCAAAGACGCTGAAGAACTTTACAAACAGATTCTGACGAGAGCACACGAGAAGGAATTCGGACAAAACAGTGGAGAAAACAAGCCAATCTGGCAGATTGCAGAAGAAAGAGAAGAGAATAAACATAAAGGTGAAAACTCTTCTGGTAATGAGCAAGCTGATTGTAGAAACGTTCCTAAAGTGGATAGGTAATAACTCTTTTTAAGGAAGACCTCTAAAATATTCTTTTCAGTCCAACAATTATAGCAACAATCAAGAAACTTGAAGAGATTCATCGTCAACAAGGAAAGTATCAAGCTGCAGAAACGTTAGCAGATGTTGTCTTGAGGGCTAAGAAACAGGTGTGTGAGGTTGAAACTGATAGTACACGGGGAATGTGTTTTGCGTTTTGGCCTAATTTATTCACAAAATTATCAACAACCAACCAACCAAATGAAAACAAGAGATGTTCATCCTAGTCTGGGAAGTTATGAATCTCACAAGGAAAACTAACCATTTTGAAGATTGTACCATTCTTCATCAGATATTGGTTGTTCATTATTTCCAGACTATTGTCAGTTTTTTTCTTTCAGCATGAACCACTACGAGGTAGAGTTCTTGGAAATGTTGATGAAATGACACAATCAATGGTGGGTTCAACAATTGGTGGATCAAAATTATCATCGAAACATAGGCTGGATTCCAGAACTAACCGGTAGGGGGAATCATGATGCAATTATCGAAAATTCTACCCACTTTTTTAATGTTTTATGTTTTTTTTTTGTTTTCTATTTTATATCTTCTTGCTGTTCAAAATTTTTTTGCATTAACCTATTAACTTAGTCATTTACTAAAATTTATTCCACCTCTCGGAAAAAATCAAGCCGGGTTAATCTCCTAAAACCAAATACCAAATTCTCTTCCAAGAGCTTTACTTTGTCAGTTTCACTTTGTTTGTCAATAATGAATGTTCATTGTATTGAATAAAAAATTCCTTAACTCACAATCTTCATCATTTCAATAATTTAAACTGTGATAAAATACGTTCTCATGATTGATGAAAACAAAAAACACAAATAATACAAGATCCCTAAGAAAACACCTATTACAGCTCACATCAGGAAATTTCTAAAAACTGATGGGTTATGAATATATTACAGGCAATTACAGAAAAATTTTTTTAATGGGTTTCAATTTTGGTCCTTCTCTTGTACTTTCGAGACAAACACATTTTTCTTATTCATTTGCAAGAGAACAACCATCTATGTTGCAGAAAGAACATTAAAGGAAACACTTCTCGTCACTCGGACTTATGTCTTCTGTCCATTAATGATGGATGTCTTTGCCATAGTACCCCGAGCACCCCGACTTTAGCTATTCCCTCGGCGAGCGACTCCAAGGCATTATTCCATGATTCTCTTTAGTGTTCCACTTTCTCCTTGGCCACTCGTATTGTAAATCAGTGAAAGAGTAGAGAAGAAAGGGGGAGGAGTGTGGTGCAAGAGAGAAGAGTTTCAAATTTCGGTGAATTGAGATTGAAATCTTCTTTGTCGTAGTCAACTCTTCGCTCATCGACCCACTACTTTTCTTCTTTTTTCTTATGAAGCAAAAAAAAGAATTCAACTCTGTTTTTTATTCTGCTATGAAATCCTTTTTGACAAAGAAAGTTGTGAGAAAACAAACTTTGAAATGAAAATAACCTAGACGACAGCGCTCATTATTATCCATGTATAGCAGAGAAGAATATATTTACTTGAGACTGCATATTCAATAGACGAATTCTCTGTGCACAATCAATTCTCACCACAATTTTGAGACGCTTCTGGATAAAACCAACAGAATTCTCTTTTCTTCCATCTTCCTTTCTTCTCCTTCTTCTGACCACAGAAGAGAGAAAAGAAGAGCGCCCTTAAATGAATTTGTATCGAGCCAATGGCATCGGGGCCATGCGGCTCTGTGTGGCGCGTGTTTCCTCACTTCAAGCCGCCACCACAATGTTCTTTTGGCACTGAAGGCAACGGCTCTATTCAGCACTTTTTCTTTACTTTTTCCAAGGCTTTTCTCGAACACCCTCGAAAAGTTTGCGCTGCTCGAAGGGTCCAAAAGCGAGCTCCTCTTCACTGAAGTCTATATTCTGTCAGGTTTTATTTTTGACTTCTTTTCGGATTTTTTTCAAATTTTTCTTCCTTCTTGATAGTAATTATTTGAAAAAAGCTCAATTAACTTCTGATAAATTTCTGAGAACGTAAAACATTACGCCATGGATAGACATTTCAAAATATTATATTTTTAAAGTGTAGTACGAATAAAAAGATGCTGTATTCTGAATTCCTAATTCCACTCAATGATCATTTTTGTTACTCAGCCAAATGATGGATTCCATCAAAATTAACTAGAAATATAAAACTGATGCCAAAACTTTTCAGACAGTATTATTTTTTCAACATCATAACCTGTAATCAGACTCATGAGCAGTTGAACAAATCCTTGAAATACTCTGAGAAAGAAGGAAAATGAATTGAACGAATTCACTCCCAGAATCGCAATACTCGCGAGTTGACCTTATTTGACTTTATCTAGACTTTTTCTTCCGAAGTAGAAATGCTCCAAAAGTTTGGGTTAATATATTCTAGAACTAGAACATACTGAATACTTCAACTTCCAGCTCATAAAATTATTTTTTAATTTTTGAGATATGATTCCTGCACATTTGCGCAATCGTGACTATAAAATATACATTTTAACAAAATCCTTCCGAAAACGTAATCTTTTTCGTTTTTTTCAAAATACATCACTTTCTTTTCAGAAAACAACCCTGGATTCCGACACTCTGTGTTCGCATCAACCTCCAAGCTGGAAACCATCATGAGTCTAGCTGGATCCACAATTCAGGCGTATCGCCAGTGAGTTTTTTTATCAGTTTAACATTCAAAAAAAATTTGGATGTTGACTCATAAACCAAATGAACATGTTACTCATCAGGTATTCTACTTTGGAAGTGTTTGAAACGAAACCTTAGGACTTGATTTCCTCTTATTTTGATGATTTTTAATGAAAAAATGCCTGCCAATTTCCCATTAATTATCTGGAATGAAACGATTCCTTAATTTTTGATTAAAAAAAGAAAGTTTGAAAAATTTCTAAAATTCTAATAAAAGGTCTACTGTAATTTGTATCATCAAAATACGGTTGAGCTTATTCCTAGAAACTGCCTTTTCATTGAAAACACAGGTGTCCAAACATGACAATTGAGGTGGGGGATGAATCTAGATGCCATACAATTGTTTCGCAATACTCTCCTTTTTGCCTATGTCTCTTCCCTGTTTCTCGTGTCTTTTTTGTTGGTTGGACGATCAATACTCTGCATTCTATTCGTCTCTCATTATATCTCTCTTCCTGCGCACGTCTATGTCTATTCGTTGACACGAGCGGCCGGGGCTTTCGGTTAATACAACCAACACTCTTTCTGAACAACGTTTTAGTCCACACTTTATTAGCCTTTTCAAGTCTTGAAAAGATCTTTTCTAACAGCTATTACCCAGCATAATATACTATTTTTTTCTTATCTAAGGAACGAAGGATACCAAAAAACGTTCTAGAATTTATTTTGAGCTACTTCATTAGTCAAGCTAAAACCCACGAGTACCTTCAGATAGAAATATTTTTATCGCGAATTCTTTTCAAACATGACACTGATAAGACTATTGACTTTAAGAAAGTGGGAAAAAACGGGGATTGAAAAGTGTATGATACTAGTTATAATTTCAAACATAACCAGAAAAAAACTCAGAAATTCATAATTCTTCGAACTCTGAATTCAACCTTTGAAGTTATTTTTCCTTTCCTTTTTTCTGAAACCATTCCAGTAAAACGTGTGAATCCGTTTGTCAATCTTTTCACGGAAACTTTCATTCATTCAACATTTTAAAGAAGACTGTGAGTTGTTTCAGAATAAATTTCAAGAAATAGAGACAGTAGTATGTACAAATAATTGGTTATTAGGTTCAGGTTCAGTGTACAGTAGTCTAGTGTAGAAGACAATCAACTTTTATGAGAAAATTCGTTTTTCTTCCAGTTTTCAAAAATTGATTTTTTTAAATTTAATTTTCCGAACGTTTTCAGACGAAAAATAGAATCGCTGGCGAAAATGTCGAACATGTCGCAGGACGACGTGACGACGGGATTGCGGACTGTTCAGCAAGGACTTGAAGCTCTTCGTGAGGAGCACTCAACTATTTCGAATACTTTGGAGACAAGTATTAAAGGTGAACAACTATCTCATAATTTAAAAATAATGTATTCTTATGTTTTGTAGGTGTAAAAGATGATGAAGCTCCGTTGCCAAAGCAGAAGCTCACTCAAATCAACGATAACTTAGACAAATTGATGTGTGGTGTTGATGAGACTTCATTGATGTTAATGGTTTTCCAATTGACTCAAGGAATGGATGCTCAACATCAAAAGTATCAAGCTCAAAGAAGACGTCTTTGCCAGGAGAATGCGTGGCTTCGTGATGAATTGAGTTCTACTCAAATTAAGCTTCAACAATCAGAACAAATGGTCGCTCAACTTGAAGAAGAAAACAAGCACCTCAAATATATGGCATCGATTAAGCAGTTTGATGATGGAGCTGTGAGTTTTCTGAAACGAAGAAAAAATATTGAAAAATGGTATCAAAACTTACAATTAGACACTGATTTTTCAGCAAAACGATACAAAGACAAACGCTGATTCTGGACCACAACCTGTTACCAATGAAACTCTCCAGGAGCTTGGATTTGGACCAGAAGACGAAGAAGATCTGAACACAAGTCAATTCGCTCAACCAACTCCAGCTCATTCGATGGCTGCTTCTGCAAATGTTGGATATGAAATTCCAGCTCGCCTCCGAACTCTTCACAATCTCGTTATTCAATACGCTTCTCAAGGAAGATATGAAGTTGCTGTTCCATTGTGTAAACAAGCATTAGAAGATTTGGAGAAAACAAGTGGACACGATCATCCAGATGTAGCTACAATGCTTAATATTTTGGCTCTTGTATACAGAGATCAAAACAAGTACAAGGAAGCTGCTAATCTGTTGAACGAAGCTCTCAGTATCCGAGAAAAATGCCTTGGGGAAAGTCATCCAGCAGTTGCTGCTACTCTCAATAACCTCGCAGTTTTGTTCGGAAAACGTGGCAAATTCAAGGATGCTGAACCACTTTGCAAGCGTGCTCTTGAAATTCGTGAGAAAGTTCTTGGAGATGATCATCCAGATGTGGCTAAGCAACTCAATAACCTTGCTCTTCTCTGCCAGAATCAAGGAAAATATGAGGAAGTAGAGAAATATTACAAGAGAGCTCTTGAGATCTATGAAAGTAAACTTGGACCAGATGATCCAAACGTTGCCAAAACAAAGAATAACTTGTCATCTGCTTATTTGAAACAAGGAAAATACAAGGAGGCTGAAGAACTTTATAAACAGATTCTGACGAGAGCACACGAGAAGGAATTCGGACAAATCAGTGGAGAAAACAAGCCAATCTGGCAGATTGCAGAAGAAAGAGAAGAGAATAAACATAAAGGAGAAGGTGCTACTGCTAATGAACAAGCTGGATGGGCAAAGGCTGCCAAAGTGGATAGGTATGGAAGGAATGAAAGAAATCCTTAAAAAAAAGAAAGTATTTCAGCCCAACTGTTACAACAACACTCAAAAATCTTGGAGCTCTTTACCGACGACAAGGAAAATATGAGGCCGCTGAAACATTAGAAGATGTTGCTTTGAGAGCAAAGAAACAGGTGTGTAAGGACGAATTGAACTTGAACCAATAATAATAAACCCATTACAATTTTTGCATCATTATCGCTTCTCTATCTCAGCACGCTCAACTCGCTAGAATAACCAAAAAAAAAACAAAAATAACTGATAAGTGTTGTAAACTGTTGTATGCGTCCCCACACTAATGATAGAAGTTTGAAGATTGTTTTGAAACCATGACATATTCCAAACAAACTTCAATCACCTAACAATTCGAGAGATAAAAAACAGCTTTTTATTTTACAGTGATGTGCTTTAGATATTCGTCATTCGTTCCCTCTTTTCAGTATTGTTTCCTCTTTCAGCATGAACCGATACGAAGTGGAGCACTTGGAGGTGTTGATGAAATGACACAATCAATGATGGGTTCAACAATTGGTGGATCAAGATCTTCTATGACTACCAGCACTTCTCAGACGGGATTAAAGAACAAATTGATGAATGCACTTGGATTCAACTCTTAAATTCTGCACAAAACAGCTTATCGTTCATATTCTGAGCGCTTGTTCTCAGAAAATTTCGCTTTTTCTTTATTTTCGTTGTGATGTGCATGATTCTATTCTTTCCAATTGATTCCTTCCCGATTTTATCTATTTTGCCCCCCGAAAAACTTGTTTTCTTGTCTCCTACCGACCTTTTTCAAGAGCTTTACATTGTCCGCTTCCCTCTCCCATCTATAGCTGAATGTGTTCACTGAATAATGGCGACAGTGTAGAAATTGGCTTTTTTTATTTCAATTATTTATACCGAGCTGAAATCGTGTTGTAAATAAAGGGTTTTTGATGATGGATTCCCAAAAAAACAGGACACTTTTATAACGAAATCCCCGTTTTCAGATGACCGAATCTCGAAAAATGGATCGATCTGGTATATATTGAAAACGATCTTCCACGTCTACATCATCTCCATGCTTTAAGCTTTACAATCGACTTCGCATAATTCCGAGCCAAGTTCTCATATTCTTATGCTTTTTTTTTTCAAAAATAATTTCAATAAAAATGTTTTAGTTCGATTTTACAAAAACAGAGTGATCCAATAGATTTCTATAGATTTCTTTTCGCAAGTCCACTACTAATCTAGAAAAAAATAACAAAGAAATAGGATAACCAGGTTTAGAATCTTCTGGCATCAAGAATATTAGAAATTAGTATACGCTGTGCTCATAAGTCTAGAAAGTTCAATTTTGGACATTCTCAAAAAGTTTTTTGAATAACAAAAAAACTTTTCGAAACGGACAGGTGAGTTTCGGTTTTTCGCATAAGATTTTAAAATGGTTTTTTGATAAATCTTCAGTAATTCGGCTTTCGGATAGTTTCATTGCAATAATCCAATAATTTAAAATAAATCATCATCTTTCTTTTCGAAAATGACCTAAAGATCTGAAGAACTTGAAATACATTACCAGAAGAAACAAGTCATTTACTGTCACGAGTGACGACACAAACACTTTCTCAATGACTAATAGTGACATAGATATGTGAAAAACGGTCTCGGATCAGTGAGATCCAATGATCTCGTGGGAGGCCACTCGAGAAACTGAGAACTATTTGTATAAATAGAGAACGTTTGGAATGTTGTCCTATTTGAATCTATCTTAGCTCGAATGTACTTTGTTCATTGCCTGTAATCGATCTTTAATCAACACAATTCTTGCAAATCCACGTTTCGTTATTTGTCATCTTGCACATCTTTTTTATATATCAATAATGTACCTTGTCTCTTGTCCGTCGTGTCGGTTGTGCTTTCAAGATATACATCAGGCACTTGAAGTGATGGTTAGACAGTGTAGTAGTCAAGTGACACCAAAACTTATCCAAACAGATTTTGATTTGTGATACCACTTGTAAGATTTGGTTTTGATATAAAAATAACATCAAATGTCACGGCAGCACTAAATGGTTCCATTGGTTTTTTACTTTTTGATGGGTGACGCCCGAGTTTTCCTAAGAGGTGTTGAGGATACGTTAACTAACTTTTCAGGAGTTGAGAGTTCATAAAAGGAGTCTAGATTCGTAATAAAAAATGCTTTTTAAATTTTATAAGTCTGATGAATTGTATTTCGTGTTTATGGCCTTCTTTGCTTTTTGTTTCGCAAGTTCAATCAAAGATCTTTGTGAAAAATACTTTTCTCTGACAGGTCATTGTTTTTGTTTGACAATTCCTTTCATTCCCATAATTTCTGACCGATATCTCATCCAACAAATATCTAATTTCTTTTTTTGTAGTGTCCAGTCACTCAAATGAACAAAAATCTATCAGAAGGTGATAGGGATATTCATTGCGTGCACCTCTGTCGTTTTCCTTTTCTCCCTTCAATTTTGTCCCTTCTCTTTTCATCAAATAACGACTTCCGTGAGCTCACATAAGCATAATTCAAACGACAGGAGTCAGGAGAAGAGCCTTTCTCGTCTTCTCTTCTTCTTCATCTTCTTCGATGCATTCAATCTTTTCTCTTCCATCATATCCACTAGTCTGATTCGGACCCACCATTGAAGATTAACGGAAGGATTAGATGAGACATATCAGTGAGACAACTACATTCCACTCTTACTATTATATTAAAAGGGTCATGGGATGACTGGATTTCACAACTTTATCTTTTTTCACTTTATCGAATGTTTTAATCAAATTTTTGCAGTTAACGTTCTGAACTAGAATCAATGTACATTTAATCACGCTTGAGCAACTTTTTTATAGTAGAATATCGAGTAGCGGAAGGAATTTATCTTAAAACTCAGGTTATTCCGATTTTAAGCGTGCAAAATTTTTCGAATTTATGGTGGTCAAGCGAATCAAGACGGTGTATCATCAAATTCACATCCGTAGAATCTATCGGTGCTCTGAAAATCTTGTAATTATCTAGTGCTTTCGTTTTTCGGTTTCCATTTTCAAAGTTCATTTGAAATTTTTAAATTACGTCTTAAACGTTTGATTCTAATAACTGTGTTTGTATGACATATTTATTCTTATGAGCAGTTTGACATTCACCTCCTGCTCGTTTCATCGAAATAACCCTTGCTCCCGCAAGCAAGGTCATTTGGATCTCCCATGACAACCGTCATGTCACATTCGATTTCTTATGTGCTTTTCGTACTGAACATCACTTTTATGGTGTTTTTCCGTTTGACCAACCCAGAATCTGCTCTTCTTTGATCTCAGTACATATAATTCATCAATTGAGATGTTAGATGTATATTAATATCACCCCAGAGAAAACCTTCCGAAAAGAAGCAATTAGTTTCAACGGAGAAGGACCCTCATTTCCATCTAATCTTCCTTTACTTTCCACTATTTTCTTACTGCTTTTGCTGCGAAGTCTTGATAATTTCCGAAAAACAGACAGGCTCTTCTTCTGCTCTTGTCTGCTCAATTACTCGAAAGGGTCCTCCCCTTCTTCTTCTCTTTCAAAAAAAGTCGTTCTTTTGCCCCTATGTCTTTCAGGATAAATAAAATAGCTCCCGTCGTGTCGTTGTTTAATGTGGTGTTACGTCTTCTTTTTCTCCTTCTTCTTCTCCTTTCATCGGCCTCGTCGACGTCGTCGTTGTATGTGTTGCTGATGCGTTTAATTCCGATTGGATAGTAACTTCACCTCCTTTTCAGACTCTTGAAATGTGTGAAGATTGAGGGTTTTTTTCTGAAAAAAAATCATTGTTGGATAATGTTGGTATAGGTTACGGAGAATCTTGAATTCTGAATAAGGCAGGCTTCTTCCCCCCAAATTTATCGCGAAG
>GL379819.1:103836-133360 GCA_000143925.2 Caenorhabditis brenneri | reverse complement strand
AGAAGACATTGTTTGAATGAAAACAATATGTGGACAATGTCACATCTTGTCTTTCCAAACTGGATCAAGCCAGAATGATAGATAAATGAATGCCAGAGCTTGGAACACAAATCGACAAATGAGAAGAACAATATAGAATCCAGTGAAAACGAATGATCCACTAGTAAAGTAGAATGGATAGACACTTCGATTCTCAATATTTGGTGCCGTGTCTTCCATCGAAAACTTTTTCTTTTTCTTTTTCAGTACTCTGTCATCAAACATCACTGTCTTCCTTGGTGGTTTCTCTGAATAAAAAGAATCATCTATCAAAATTCGAAATTAGGAGATAAGTACCATCAAAATATTTTTCCTCAATTATCTTATCAATTTGACTTTGGTTCAAAAGTTCATTCATAATTTCACTGGCTTCCAATATTTGATCGTAGTTTCCACTTGTTTCGATTTTCCCATTTTTTAGAACATGAACGGTTGTGAATGATTTGATGAGTTCAATATTGTTTGTGGCAAAAATCACTGTTTTCTCACGGAGATACCCAGCATCGCCGAGCACCTAAGTTCAATCTTAAACCTTGTCAGTTATAGGGAACTACTCATACTCTTGTGAAAACTTTCTTAGCAGTTGCTCTATCCATTGGAGCAAACGCCTTATCAAGAGCATATACATCAGCATCTTCATACAAACATCTCGCCAATGAAATTTGTGCTTTTTGTGTTGAAGTTAGAATATACCCCTGAAAGGTGATGTCATCAGGTGAAATTCAAAAAATAATCTTCGTACCTTATCCCCTAATACTGTTGCATCACATCTTGGAAGAGAGAATATATCTTTTTTCAAATCACATGCTAGGATGATCTGAATTCAGTTGATCAAACAAAGTGAGTTTTCATCTGAATTTTTTTCACCTTCTCATATTTCGATTTGACGTAATCGTTTCCAAACAAGATGTTATCTTTGACTGATTGAGAAAAAATATACGGATTGGCAGGTGCAAATGAAATTCCCTTCGATACCCACATTTTGCCTTTTGTTAGTTTCAGCTCTCCAGTAATTGAAAAGAGTAATGACGACTTTCCACATAATGGAAAACCGATGAATGCATGTTTCTCTCCTTTTTTCACTTGAAGTGACACATCAGTCAATGTATCATCTTTTTCATTCCATGAAAAGTTTGCCGATTCAATTTTTATGTCGACATCTGGTTCATTCGGTGGTAAAGTTGTGGTCTTAGAGCTTACTTTTGGTGACTGCTTCACAATTAAAAATTGATTGATTCTGGTGGCAGAGTGAAGAGCCTTCAGAACATGAAACATTAGAAATATAACAATTCTAACCTACTTTGTTGACCATTTCCAAAGATGGAATGATTAAGTGCAGTGGTCTTCGCATGTAATTGAAAATTGCAATCAGGACGAATGCGTCTTCGAAACGTAGGTCACTGATCTCATACTGCCATCCATAAACAACAAAACTCACAAATGTTATCTTCAAATAAAATATTTCAAAACCAAACGAGTTCTCTAAAGTCATACCACAAAGGGTGAAGTAACGTTCAGAGAGTGCATGAAACTGTTGATTGATAAAGTTTTACGAAAAACCGAAAGCTGAAAAATAAAATTACAAATGAGGTTCTTTCGAAATGTTAATTTACTTCTTTTCCTCTCATTGACTTCAACTTCTTCACAAATGGTGATTCCCATGAGAACATTTTTATAGTTTCCATTGAATTCAAGACAGTCTTCTCAAATTCAACACGTTGATCACGACATCCAAGTTGTACTCTCTATGGAAAGAATAGAGATAGATTGATTAATTTTGTTTCTGAATACTAACCAAACTCTTTTTGTATACATAAGAGTCAATAATATTCAAAACTGCATAAACTAGAGCAACAATCAACACAACTATGATAGTCCGTGTGCCAAGTGTTTCCCAGATCCAAAAGATCGCAATAGTGAGTTCAATTAAAGCAGAACAAGAATGATGCACATAGATTAATGCATTTGAAATTGCTTCTGAATGTGTTGTCAGAAGTTTTGTAATCTTTGGTCTTGTCCATTCGTTGTTCTCGGATGTTAGGTGCAAAGCCTGATAGAACACCTGATTGAAAAGGAAATCATTAAATTCTTTTCTCACTTTTTTCACAATGATGTTATTGAGTACAGTAACCATCAATGCACTATCTTCTCCAACCAAGTATGTGTGTACCCCTGTTAACTCTGTCAAAGTTCTGACCTCGCATATTTTTCTCACCTTGTAATAAAGATTTCAATTGCATGAAGAATAGAATTAAGATTGAAATGATGAAAAAATTGAAGAGTGAGGCAGATATTTCAGCTGAGTCAATTAGATATTTTAAAAGAAGAATCGAAGCGTAATCTGCGAAAATTGCACACATTCTGAAAGCGAACGCAGAGGCGAATGACTTCCAGAACTTCATTAAAATTGAAAATATCACTCTTCTCTCTGAAATTATTTTTCTAATATTTCCGGAAAGTATAGATGATCCTCACTCCATTTAAATCCACTCATTACTCGATTTGAATACTGATCATCTTCCAAAATTGGTAAATCATCTACAGTAATTGTCGATGATTTACATTTTTGCAAAAGTTTGGAAACTGGAAGTTCCAATAGCCTTGAAACATATGAGCTCTTCTGCTGTTCATTTTCTGTTTCACTCTGAATTTGTCGCGCGTTCTTTGATAGATTCACACTCACTAAATATTTAAATTAAAATTAAAAGAAAACAACAAGTTGACTTACCATTCATAGTTTTTGAAACATTGATTCAGTTACTGTCAAAAAGTTGAAAAGAACTACGCATATCGGACGAAAATAATTTACATAAGTTGATACTTGAAATTCAAATTTGGTTGTCGTTTTAACTTTTTAGCATCATATCTCTGCGAAGGATAAAACTCTACCGAAAAGGGAACTTCAGATATGCGGCATTATTTTTCTATAATTATTTAAACCCCACGTTTTTATGTCTCAAGCACATGTTTAGAGACTTTTGAGCAAGCAGCTTTTCTCACAACATGATCTTTGAACTTCATTTAAGAATTTCAATTTCCCTTTTTCATCTTCTGTCACCCATTTTTCATTTCTTTTCATTTTATTCACTGTGCCTCTACCACAACGACACTCCGTTTTAACGCTAGCTCGCTTTTTAGTCGAACCCACGAACCAATATTTTTTTGTAATTTATGTCATTTTCCTGGGAGTTTCTTTTTACTTGGGATTTGTATGAAAATATAATAATTTTCCTCTGATTTCCTAATTTAAGCTATTCCCATCTTCTCATTAGGAAATTTCAGTCTTGCGGTTCGTTTAACCTTTTATGAGCCGTCTGAAGTTTGTTCGCGTCGGACTTCCCTTTTTCGCCATCGTCTTGGGCAGCGCTTACGGATTGCATTTTTTCCAACAAGTCCGATTCGATTTTCGAAAAATCAAGCAGGAAGACGATAATCTAGAGCTTTTGGTGCGTTTTGTGTGTCTTCATCCTCTACTCATCCTATTAACGTTTCGATTTCCCCGCCGCTAATGTCGTTTTTCCATTCACTCAATGTTTTTGTTTTTCAGCGATCAGACTTGACCAAAAGTGGTGTTCGTTTACGCGAAGGAGTTACAGTTGATTCAGTTTACAAAGTAAATATTCTATTGAGTTTTCATCCGGAAATCATATAAATTCTCAGGAAGTTGCTGAACTCGATACTGATAACTGGGAAAATATTCGTGGACCACGAGACACTGAAGATCTCACTGACTACAACCGTATCAAGTGAGTGGAATTCTTCTTTTTTTCATTTAATTTTACGTCATTTAAGAAAGCAACAACAAGAGGCGAGTCGCAAAGCACGCGAGTTGAAATCCAATGTCTGAGCATATTCCGGATATTGATCCAAACGAGCAACTTCCAATCGCACCTGGACAGAATCAAGATCTGGGAATCGACAACCCTCCAGAACCAGATAACGCATCAATCAGAGCAGAAAGAGGATCTCCAACTCCATCATCTGTTACTGTAGACAACGCTCCATCTCTGCCGAACAGATCTTTCTCAAGTTTGCCTATAAACGATCCGTTTGATAGCGATATCCCGGAGGTATATCCGTAATATTTTTCTCTCTTCATTGTTATTCTTCAGGCACCGATTCCAGCATCAGCTCTCTCCTTCTCGAGTCAAGCTTTATCGGACCCGGTCCCCACTCCATCAGACACATCACGACCAGGGATTGTTCATACGGACGAGCAATCGTCAAACGTCAGTCATCCCATTGACCCACAAGAACCGAACGAAGTCAACAACGAATATTTGGCACATCTTCTTGATTTGGGATTTGACGATTACACCGCCACACTTTCTTTGAAAAGAACAAATAACGCAGGCGTTGAACAGGTAATTCTCATTGCATCATTAAAATAAATATACATTGATCCGATGAAATTTGCGAAACATAGCGTCTTTTATTGCGCTTTTCTACCATTAAACTGAAATCTGCGAACTGTCCATCGCGATTCAAATCGATTTCAAATAATTTGTAGGCTGTTGCTTGGATTGTTGAAAGATCTAACGAAAGCGACTTTGACGACGACTCGAGTAGCAGTGAAAACGAAGCTGAAGGTGAAATGGGAGCTGTTCAGTCAACAGGTGAATTTCCTCAATCTCTTTTTTCAATACAATTTGTTCTCATTCAGGTCGCACACACAAAATGGTTCTCGTTGCCAATATGAGCCTCAAAATGGGAACTGGAAAGCTGGCTGCGCAAGTCGGTCACGCCACTTTAGGAGTATATCGGCAAGCAATGAATTCGGAGGCAGGACAGAACGCAGTTGCTGCCTGGACCAAGCACGGACAAGTGAAAATTGTAGTAAAAGGACAAAGCACGGAGCAGCTGATGGATTTGTGCAAATGTGCCAAAGATGCCGGCTGTTTTTACTATCTCGTGATGGATGCTGGATATACTCAAATTCCAGCCGGATCTCGAACCGTTCTGGGAATCTTTGGAACTGTTGAACAAGTGGATTCCGTGACAGGAGGGCTCAAACTTCTCTAAACTTAGATTATTTATATAATTTTTTGTTATCTCCTCACACTATCCCGTTCATCAAATGTGCAATGCACAAACGTCTCGACAAAATGTTCTTTAATAAATGAGAAGAAAGCTGTTTTCCCTTTTTGTTAATCTTCGAAAATAGTTAGAAAGTGTCATTAAAGAAAAGCGAGCAATGAGGAAGCTTCCGAAAGAGAAAGTTATTAAACCCGGGTTGCGATGCTTATTTGAAACAGTGAAGCGCAACGAAAACCACAGTCATTTTGAGATTAACGATAATGAGCGCCGATGTCGAATGGCATGAAAGCTTACCAGTTTTAGCTTCTTAATCTTCTATAAAAGAGTGATGTAACATGGCAAAAAGTCATTTGCCAAACAAAATTTCGACAAAAATGTTAGCTCCAATTCTATTACTGTTGTACTTTTCAATACCTCCTTCAAATGCCAACTGTGGTGGATACATGTGTGGATCTGCTGCTTATTATCAAACATACGCACAACAGCCACAACAACCAGCAATCAGATATCAGGTAGTACCTTAAAAGTCAACTAAACAGTTGAAAAACAGTCTATATTTTCAAATGTTGTTCATACACATGAGAAGAATAATATTTCAAACTTAAGAGCTGTAGAGTGTTCTAGGCATCATACACACCAGTTCAACAGCAGCAACAGCCAACTCAACCTCAACTTCTACAGTACTACTATCCAGCAAACACTTATCAAGTTGCTCCACAACCAATGCCACAAAAAGTATCACCCCCTGTTATTTCTGCATCAATTGACAAAGATTCTTCAATGACCACTGGAAAAATGGTATAGTAATGAACTATTTTTTTCTATAAATGAGCTAAAATATTCTTCCAGAACTATGACGAATTTGAAAAGGAACTTGAGAAACTGAAGCCTGCATCTGCAGTAACCTCTGAAGAAAAAGTGGATAATAAATTAGATTTGAGTGTCTTGAATTCTTCAATTCCAACCCAATCTATCACTTATATTCGAGAGTTTCCAGCTGGATTCTCTCCAGACGCCTTTTTAACACGTCCACTACCGTATCGTCCTGTTCCATATATGCCAGTTCAACTTCCAGCAGCGTGTCAACAATACTTTCTTCCTCGTCAAATGCCAATGCCAATTTCTCAAGTGCCACAAGTAGTTCAACTTCCATCTGCTTACGTAACTGCCCCTCCAATTTCCGTTCGGCAGCAGCCGATCTCAATTCTTCCGCCTCCAATTAATGATTGTTGTGGAAAATGTGGAGCGCCGTGTAAATTCCGATCGAAGAAAAATGTAATTGAAACTTTCAATTTTCAAAACTTATTTAACTATTTCAGGTGATTGCATTGGCTTCAAAAATATTCACAGCTCAATTCGTGCCGCGAAGAGATGGAGATGATGAAGACGAACCAAAGGATCCGAAGTGTAGCAGTGAGAAATTGAAAGATCTCATGAATAAAGTGAGTTTTCCTCTGCAATAACTTTTCAATAACTATTACTACTACAGTACATCACAAGGACGGTGGCTCTGTCAAAACGACTCATCCAGAAGAATGCTGAAAGCGAACTCGGCGGTTACTTTTCTGTATTCTGCTCGATTGATGATTTCAGTTATGTTGCACGGAGTGAAATGTTCTGCCAACTACAGAAGAATGATATAACTTGTTACGCATTCAAACATAAATAGATACCAGTTACATTTCAAAATATTCATCTCAATAGGTTTTGATCTTTGTATTTTATTACTTTATATAATAAAGTATGGCTTCTATTTTTTGGTTCTCTATAATGAAAGTTCGGCCACAAATCATTTCTAAAGATTATCAGCAAATTGTTTAAATCAGTTTGCTGTATGCATAGATGATCATGAACCTGGAACTAGAAGACCAGATAAACAGTGGATGCACATGCAGTTTGATAGCGAAATGAAAAAATAAAAGTTTATTAAAGTGAAGAAAAATTTCACATAATATACAAGGTTAAAAACAGTAGAACCCTCAAATTGAAGACCGGTACACGTATTTTAAAGTATGTATGTTTCAAAACGAATCGTTTAAAGAAAACAATTATGAGTATCAAAGTTAAGAAAAACGACTTTTTTTTTCTTCTTTTTTAAGTTTCAATCGCTAGATTTTTCACTGATAACTCGTCCATTATTAATTTTGATGGCTTGATTATTTCATCGGGAATGATCACTACATCCGGTTTCTGAAATTCAAATCTTTTGATTTTCAATCATAACAAAATGTCACCTTTTCATCACCGTATTGTACATTATAATAGTCTTTGGCAGCATCTAATTTCAGATAACTGTAATCTTCTGTTATATCTTCTAGTTGAGTTGCCAATTGCATTCGAATATCAGAAAACTCTATTCTGTCTTCTGGTTCTGCGTTCCAGCATTGTATCATCACATCGTAGCTGAAAATAAGTAATGTAAAATGTTCGTAGTAATGTAAAACTAACAAATTCTCTGGGCAGTTATCCGGTTTCTCTATCCTTCCACCACCTTCTAAATATGGAAGAACATCTTCTGGTGGCATTCCTGGATATGGAGAACCTCCAAGAGTGATAACTTCAAAAAGAAGAATTCCAAACGACCAAACATCACTTTTTATTGTGAATTCATAATGTCGAATGGCTTCTGGAGACATCCATTTTAGTGGCAATTTGCCTCCCTGAAAATGAAATGAAATAAAAGTTTTTGATTTTTAAATTCAATTTTTATTTACCTTGCTTTTGTATTGTGACTGATCTGCATAAATGTATCGACACAATCCAAAGTCTCCAATTTTACAAGCAGTTCCCTCGTGAACCAAAACATTTCTGGCTGCAACGTCACGATGTACAAAACCTTTTTGTGACAAATATTCCTGAAAAAACCAATTGACCGTAACCATAGTTGTTGTTATTTTGGAAAAAGAGAAACGAACCAATCCGTAACTAATTTGAACTGCAAACTGAAGTAATTGTTTCAACGTGACAATCATGTTTGTATCGTAATTGTCATTTTCCGGAGGATCGTGGTAGTTGATTCCAAGATCATCCAATTTCATCATGTATTTACATCTCTCTCGAAGAAATTGAAGCAAATCTCCGTTGTCACAGTATTCGACAACAAGACAAAGTGGTTCAGAGTCAGTTACACATGCCAGCATGTTCACGAGTCTGAAACATTTTCGTTCAGTTTTCCGTTTTTCTACTGAAGAGTTAGAGTAACCGATTGTTACAACTCGATAAAATTACCTCTCATGATATCCAAGAGTTTTCATCAATGCAATTTCTCTGAGGAATTCATGTTTCGACATTTCATCCGCATATTCTGGTAACATTTTCACAGCAACTTGACAGTTTTCTGCCCTCATCAAATTAATACCAAGAGGAGAATTTGCATCCTTATGAGCTAATGATTTCCCAATCAACTTTCCTGAAAAATTACTCTTGATTAGGGATTTTATTGTGACTTTCTTACCAAGATAAACAGCTCCAAATGCTCCTGATCCGAGTTTTTTGTCATTGTGAATAATAAGATTTCGTCGTTCAATCTCCCAAATATCGTTTCTGAAGTAATCACATTAGTAGATTCTGAAAGACCTAAGTACTTACTTATTAGCGGCAAAGATTGGAAAATCTGTGTATGGGTTTCCATGATAGTTACTTTTTCCAATTTGACCCATTTTGAACTTGAGTTTCTTGTCTGATTTCCAACGGAAATAGTACCAAATACCAGGAATGGCTAATCCGATGACAGCAAGAGAACCGAGAACTATTCCGACAATCATTCCAGTTTGGTTAGTAGGAGCTGAAAAAATATTCAATATTCTTTTGAAATAACCTTGTGGCAATCTCGAATCTGTAAAGAATTCATGTGCAGACCCAAAGTGAATTCGTTATAATCAGAGTATTAAACCCATGCAAATTATACCAAAAAGCACCAGTACTAGCTGTCATTGTTGATTGCGTCGTTGGAGTGTATGTAGAGTTATCGAAATCTCCTCCTTCTACATAGTCTGTTGTACTGTTAGTGATTAATGTTGTAGTGTTATCTGAAGCAGAGAGTTCTTCCATTGTGCCATTGTTCATAGAGAATTCTTCCACATTTGTTGAATTCAGAAGTGAATCAGTTTCATTATCTCCATCATCATCTCTTCTGAATCTTCGGTGTCTTAATTCACCAAATCGATTAGTAAGTGAAAACACATCAGGTTGGATTAGTATTTGATAAGGAACAAGTGGAAAATTATAGTGAGCTGGAAGATGTGCAATAGTGTTGAGTTAAAACAAGAAATATATAGCTTACAATGTTCAACCAGCATGATTTTAGCAGCTCTTGGTCTCACTGATTTTGAATCATTTGTTAAATCAGGAAGTGTCAAATTTCGAAGATCTTTTACTGCACAAATAGTTAGACCATATAACGTTTTTGGATGTATTCCTTGTAAAACAATAGATCGATTCGAATTTTCTGCCTGAAATGAAATACTTCATCATTTCTTAAATGGTAACTAGTTCCTACCAAACAAGATCCAGATCTATCAAAGCTTTTACAACTTGTTTCCCGTCCTAAGACATGAGTGATATTGACACCTAGAAATGCTTCTTCTTCTTTCGTATTGTATTCGGATGCTGATCCATATATTCCAACGTAATACAGTGTTGGCAATTCATTGTTTCTTGTCACTGGCTTGAATGTCACATTTACTGTCAAATTGGTGGATGGATCATTTAAATTTTCACGGTCACGAGCCTGTAAACGGGGTTTTTCGGCTTTTTCAGATTGAAAGAACACATACCACCACAGAGAATGCAACATTATCAACCATTCCACAAATTGGAGCTGGATAACTTGGAACTTTGAAACATGGAGCGTTTTTGACAATATCACAGTCTGAAAACAAAGTTAAATGTAGAAACAACATATAAAATAGTCAACACTCACCAACTTGGATTGTTTGTAGAGCTGAAGATGGTGGAGAAGGCATTTCAGTCATCGTGTTACACTTCTTACTACTGACGCTCTAAAAAACACTTTATTGAAGACTGAGATCCACTCAGAGTATTCACCTGCAGATAATATACATATCGACATTTTCTCTCCATCATATCAGATCCGATAGATGTTGATATCGTACTATTTTCCACGTGAACCATCTGAATTTGAGTTTTTGCCAGTTTTATGTTTTTAGGTCAGATTGACTCACGAAATCAGGTACTGGGATTCCTTGACTCAAATCTGGATCAACGCATGATATCAAGTGGAATAATGGCATCACATCCAAATCATCTTGTCCAAGAAACCATGCTAAAAATGTTATTAATGCAGAGGAGTCGTTGTTGATCAACTTACGATCAGTCTTATAACGGAACTCTACATGAACTGTTGCATTAGCTTGATAGAAATCACTGACAAGAGTTGTGTTCTGAAAAAATATTTGCACTACAGTATATTTTATTTGTCTCAGATTCTCCCTTGTAGGTATCGTAGTAACCATGATTGATGCGAAATGTTGAATTTAACAACAAATTTAACAACATAACAACATCAGATTCTTTCTTCCACCCACTCATGAACTCTTTGTGGTTTCAAATACATTTTGAAAACGTAGTCCATAAATGTAAACAGTACTTACAAAATATTGCATTTCCAATAAATCCAATTTAGGATTAGCTGTTGGTTTTGGACTTGAAATCTTCAACTCCTTGCTCTCATTTCCTATTCCATCTTCAGAAAATGCAGCAACTGCGACTTCGAGTTCGGAGCATGGATCGATGTTTGTCAAAGAGCTCAGATCGACGCTCTGCTTCTCCGTAATCTGATAGAAAAATTAAATTTACCGTTTCGCTACCAAAAAATATTGTAGCTCACCACGAAATCATCACTGACGAATTTCTTACTGTTCATAGTTCTATAGCCAATATAATACATTACAGCACCAGGAACATCATTCCAAGAGAGCCCACGAACGCCTTTCAAAGTAAGATTTGATGGTGCTGGAAGAGTTTTCTCAGGTACCAATTCGCCATTGCAAGTACTCCAACAAGTATTGTCCATCTAAATAAAAATGATGAATGTATAGAATCAACAGAAATACACTTACACATAAATTATCGTTATTGAACTTCTGACATTGTGGTTTACATGTTTCTAATGATTGTTGAGAAGAAGCACCCTGAAAATATTCTTTTTTTATTTTCAATCCCAAGGATAGGACATTTTTTCCTTGTGTGTTCCCATTTCAAATTTCACAAAATCCTATTGTTTTCAATGTTTTTTTCCTAGATTGAAGATCATGAATTCTAGACAAGTTACCTGAATCTGGTATGCTGTGAATCATTGTATTTACCTTTTTCACTGACGTAAAATTGTTTTTTTCGCCCGTAAGGCTAATTCATGGCCAAAGCAAATATTTCTGTTTCAGAGCGGAGCAACTCAGACAATAATAGAGTATTGTATTGGGGTTATAAGGCGAACATTCATTATATGACGGATGTCCATTTATTGGAATTTTAAGAACAAACTATTGGAGGCAGAAAAGCTTTGAACTTTCAAGGAATTGACAGCTCTCGAGAAATTACTATTCCTTGGAAACACATTGTATTTCTATCTTCCAGATTCCAGAAATCTATTCACGTGTTTTCAGTGTGATACTGAATATTTCTAAACACATTCAATAATTTCTTCACATAAAAAACATTTTGAAAAGAAAAAATAGAATAGTTCCCACCTTTTCAACAAAAGCGACACATTGTGCAACACATCGCAAGAAGCATCCTTCGGCTTTCGATACCAATTCTTGGTTCGAGATACAAAAAAGTCCCGAGATTAATAGAAGAAATCGAAGTTTCATTTGATTTGCATGAATAACTGCTTTGAAAATAATTACACTGAAATATGGTTGAATTCGAAGTGCAAAGAATAGATGAAAGTTATAAGAAAGTACAGTAACCAAAACAAAATGATATCATTTCAAAAATAAACTTTGACCCATTCTCACGTCTACTCTTCAAATTTTGAAAAAAAAAGAAGAGGTCTTATGTAAAATCTGATAAAACGTCGTGCATAACCAAAACGGCGGGGAGAGATGAAAAAGGACAGTTTTGCGCGAATTCGTCCAGTTTATCTTGATCGAAATAGAATAAAACATGAAACAGATGCGATTTAGATACCGTGGAGAGAAGAAGAAGAACAAGAAGAGACAGATAGATTGATGGAAAGTGAAGAGGGATACAGGAGAAAGGCAGAAAAGTTAGTAGTTGTAGTGGACATATGTACTTGAACTTGAAAAGTTTGCTAACTGATGTCGGACAAACTATTAACTTGACATTGATGGGGGGAACTTTTGAAAAATAACGAATTATTATGGGAACTGATTTAATTTTCTAGTAGCTCTTGACTTAAATTCTTACCAATTCAAGTTCTCTAATTGAACTGCATATCGTTTATGAGAATACAGTTGGGGTTCAACTTCAGAAAATACAAAAAATAAAAGAAAAAAGAACGTGCTCTGAACATCTTGGCATTGTAATGAAGAAAAGACATTTCTTTGAAGTTGAGCGGTAGTTCGTCAAAATTATTTTTAATTGATTACGGTAGATCTCATTGCCTAACTCGAAAAAACGAGAAAATTGGAACATTTTTGTATGTTTTTACTGGGTAATGTTTTCATACTCAGTCGATCTTTCAGAAAAAAATAAGATAGTTATTGGGAAACTTTAGAGAAAAATTAGAAAAAATACAGGAAGTCATGAAAATAGAAGGCTGAGTTTTGTACAACTCTCACGACTGACTCGAATGGTGGAGGGTTTAAATTGGTTTATTAACTTAAATATTTGAAAAATTTTGCAAAATTTGTCCAGCTGATGATACAATGATGCCTTTACAGGATATCAAACTTTTGACACAAATCTCGAATGATTTTCGCAAAACTTTCATCTAGGTTGGAGTAGAAATGTGAAAGGTCAAATGCTTGATAATTTACTGATTTGAACAAAAGGATGGCCCAGTTTAAAATGAGTCATTGCATGAATGATCTGACGTCAACATGGAAACTGGTTCAGCTATGGTAGAGGATGGTATTTCTATCAATAAATGATGTCACGAGTGGCAGAAGGAGAAGCTAGTTTCCGGTCTTTGCTCTAGGAGGAGTTCCAAGAGAAGAGTATTATCAGGATTACGGTAGCATCTATGAAGTAAACCACATGAGATGGATGTAGATCATGATCATAAAGTCATTTAGATCAATCAATAAATCAAAAAAGTGAAAGTGCCACACCCCGAGAGTTTTCTCTCTAACCGCTAATCATAAATGAAAGCCCCAGGCGGAGAGTGAAAAGAACAGTAAATAAAAATGAAGAATCGATTTGTGCGCAATGGCAAAAAGAGCGCGAGAACCCACGGGTGAGAGAAACGAAGCGTCAGAGCGCTGCTACGAGGGTAAGAAACATCGAACCGGTCGGTCACATCGCGAATGCGCATGTTCTCGAATCACAATGAATTGTATTTGGGTTTGAGAGAGAGAGAGACAACCCAAATAACGGCTGTAGGTACTGGACAACTCATATGTATTTTATTGGTTCTTCATTCATGATAATAGGTTTCATCCATTTTCAGAATCATTCAATTCTCATGGGTCTGAACATCTAGAAGAAAGGTTGATAGATACCAAAGGTGTGTGGGAGGAAGAGGAAACTAGGATGATTCGTCTGTATTTCGAATCAGAAACATTTCTGAATGATGCGAGAAAAGTCACGTTTTTCCCACCGAACTATTTGAAAAATGAGCAAACTCTCTACCGTAGTAAAGAGTCGCAAAAGAGTTTAGTTTTTCGGTTTTCACTCTTTCTTTGAACCTCTGATAGAATGTCCTAACTTGAGTTTCGGCTTATTAAATTATAGTTGAAATTTTAAGAAACTACGATTATCAGACTCATGCAATAAAATAACAATCTAGACCTATTTGCATTGACTTTCTATATGCTCTTTTGAGTATGTAGCTTATTTTGATTTTATGCATAACAGTAACTCTAAAGAAATGTGAAATTGGGTCCGACTAAAACCCGAAACGGGAAGCGTAGGTTACTGTAGATATACAAAACGTCACTAAAACTTTATATTCTGTTATCCGTTGAATCCCATTAACAAGGGGGACTAATTTCAGATTAACTCCCTGATTAATAAAGTCAATGTACTTTTGCTTGAAAACTACAGTACATCTCTTCCAAACTCAATTATCTATTTCTTAAAATTCAAAGTGCAAATGAACAATTCTGAATTCGAATTACATCACATTCGCAATTTGGAAATTCGATTACAAGACATCGTGTTATAGAAAAAGGGTATCTAGAAAAAAGTGAAAAATTAATTGATTTTCTACCTGGTCGTTTTCGAAACATTTTTGGTTGTCTGGAACACTAAAGTTGGAAAATAGGGTGAGAAACAAAATTTATTCATAACATTCAATATTTTTCAACAATAGAATAGAAAAACAAACAAAGTGGTACAACAATGAAAAATTCTAGTTTGCCTTTAGTAACCCGGAATTGAGTTGTTTCTAGGCATTATGTCTACTTGGTGATTACCATTTCCCTGCAAAAAAAAACAATGAACACGTTTATCATTCTTCATGATCAGTTACACCCCCTCTTACCAATTGTTTTTCACATCAGCGGCCATCATTCGAAGCAACCTTTTTCTGTGACCTAGGATTTTGTTGATTGACGTGACCACAAGTGGCACTTCAGAATGCAACGACTTCGGTGGCTGTCGACGCGCCAGAATGTTCAGCCCATTCAACGCATCCTCCAAGTTGGACTGTACAAAAAATCAAAATTCAAATGAAAAGAATAAGTTGGGAGTTTTATTGAAACTAAAACACACCATTTTGGATTCATCGTCTTTTGCAATTGAGCATAAATATTTGATAACTGTGTGAAGGTCATCTGGTTGAAGTGGTTCCGAAATGGTTAAAAACATTGGAATGGTTTGAGTAACATGGCTGGGGATGACACCCTCCAAACTGATAGTTTGAATTAAGACGGGAAGTAACTGAAACACGTCTTTTTGAATTTGAAACTATTAGAAAACTGTCAATATGGGTATCCAAACAACTGGAACTCATTGTAATCAAATTTCAAATTTTTGAGTAAAGATTCTTACCATGGCAAACTGTTTGTTCAGTTGTTGTGAATCTAATGGGACTGCAAACTTCAAAAGATGAGGCAGCATTTCAACAAGTTTATGCTTCTTATCACCAGCTTCTTCGAACTTTCTTTTGAACGTTGGTACAATTTGACAGAACATTCTCTGTCTCCACAATGAACTTCCAGTTTGATAACGACATTTGTCAGGATTCGAATCAGGATTTTCAAAGTCTAGAAGATATTCAAAGGAGGTACCAGGATTTTCATAAACATCGGAGGCTTGGGATGCAATTTCAGATAGTAAATCTTCAAACAATTTCAGAGATCCTATCGCATTCTTCAAAAGTTTCACTTTTGTTTCCGCCAAATGATATCTGAACGTTTTGTTATTGATGAAGTGAAAAAAGGATCCACCCAACTCTTTAGGAATATCCATTGTGTCAGCTCTATTACAGATAGCGAAATATAACTGGAGAATTGATCTTGTTGACAAGCATTTCTTCGCAACATTAGACAAATCTTCGGTGTTCTGAGAATATCAAACATATCTTGCCGTTATCTGTATTTTATAAACGTACCTTGTTTTGCAAATAAGCTAAACGATACTTCAAATCGAACTGATTTAGTTGAGAAGCTTCCAACTGTTGGTATCGTAATGTAATTTTATCCATGAATTTTTGATGTTCTTCTTCTGGGAGTAGTAAACTGATCGACTGCAGTACTTGTCCAATCATTTCTGATTCATTGGAGTTTACCTGAACAATCAATTGTTCCCTTAACTCAGTGCTAGAAATATTTACCTTGAAAAACACAGTTTCAAATTCTGCAAAATGCTCTAGAAGAAGTGATTTGCCCGTGAATTCTTTCATCATGTCTACGTAACAGTCCAATGAACTACTCGTGTTGAATGTTTGTATGGTTTTTTCTAATTCTTTGATCAATTGTTTTTTAACGAAATCCCATGACTCTTTGGAAGAACTGATTGCACAGAGAATGGGAAGGACTTTCTCAGAATCTGAAGGGCAATATTCAAAATAAATTGTTCTTTTGTTCCAAACTTACTCCATGTACTGATTTCATTGTCAGCTAAAACAATTTGAACTTGCTCGAAATGCTTTGCTGAATATATTCTAATCAATTTAATGAGACTTTTGAATTCTGAGGTAGTATCCACTGGAGTCCGTAAAGCAAGAGCAATATAACTGCGACATTGAGAAATCAAATCTTCAGAAGCACACTCTACTTCGAAGTACATCTGAAAAAGAAGAGTTTTTTCTAAATATATTAAGTAATTGTACTCACAGATGCACATTCATAGATTGCAATCATTGCTTCTCTTGGCTTAAATTCTCTTGCACGTGAGCATGATTCGAAAATACTTTGTTCGAAAACACCAAATGCTCCAACTGATATTTCTTTGTACTCAGACGCAAGTTGAATCCAGTTAATTAGGTATTCAAGACCTTCTTGAACAATATCTGATTTATTCCCTGCGGCATTCACGCTGTCGCCTATTTTTAAATTCTTTAGTGGAAAAACTTCAAAAATGAATATTTACCGTGAATTAAATTGAGAATCCAGGCAATAACCTGATTCATGATTAGTTGTGCGTGATTTGGTGACACATTTCGGAAAGCACAGCGAAGAAGAACCAGAGCTTTCTTACATAATCCCATTTCAGCTTGAAGGACGAATGGCTCAGAATCTATGATAAACATATGTGAAGACAGTATCAGCTTCATTGGCTTACTCTCAACAACCGTAGTCACAATCGCATCCATAGCTCGAGGATTATTCTGTGATGACTTCTTGCACATTTTAATTACTGCTTCAAATGAACGAGCCACATAATCACGCATTTCTCCTTTACTTTTTGGATTTAGTCCGATTTTCCGAATTCCACCAATTAATGGCTCCAAGAGGGATACATTTTTCTGTGGTGGGAAACTATCACATGCGAGACTCTAAAAAAAAATACTGTTGAAAAATTTATTTGAAAAGATATTCTTTACCAAAAGATTAAGAACATCTTCGTATTCTTCATCAGAACAGTCATCATCATTGAGTTTCTCATCAATGAACAAAAAGCAGAATGAAGCGAATGAGGGTGAAGCAACTAGACAAGAAGCACATGAAGCAGCAAGGTATTCACGAGTGATTGTATCACTTTTTTGCTGAATAAGAATTAAATAAATAACATTTGCGATGCGTTCAAGCCTAAACATACCGGCTTGAATTCAACTGGGAAATAGCATGCAATTGTTTCAAACATGTCTTCAGTGAATGGTCCCATTGTGAAGTTCCTAGCTACTTCAAGAAAAGCCGAGAACATATGTACTAGGCACCTTGGATCCCGTTCTCCTGATACGCTTTTCATGAAGGTTGCTAAAAAATCTGGGCCCAAGCCTTTGAGGTCTGAAAATTATATTTGAAAGAATCAATCTTCAATTTGAACAAATACTAACAAGACAGCTTATTCTTCAACAACCAAATAAGAATGTCGTACTGTAGTTGTCTTTCCTTTTGTGCCCAACTTTGCATGTTTCCTTCTCTGAAAACCCGATGATCAGCAGAACAACATGTGAATGACTCACTTGAAAAGAACTCTCATCAAAGAAACTTCGAAAGCATCTGGCAAATTTTTTGATTTTAGAATCAAATGATGAACTCCTCGAACCACAGCACCGCCGGTTAGGGCAGATGATTCAATCGAATTCAGGAAATAGTCCAGGAGTAGTGAAACTGAAATAAACTGAGTTAGTTAGCTGCTAGAAAAACATGTCGATTTTATGAGAAAAATTACCTTCGTCTTTGGAAAGAAAATCATTTGGCAATGATCTAATCACATCAATTATTTCTTCGATTGTCTGTTCTCTTTCCTCTGGAAAATCGGAGAGCATTCCCGTTCTGATCAATGAAATATTCATATTTGCGAAGTATCCTGGTAGCTCACCTTTTTGAACTCATAAAATCAGAAAGAGACATTGATTTCTCAACAACCAGTTGACGGAACCATTTTTGTGTCGCTGAGTCGCCGGTTTCCTCATTAGAAACCATCTGTAATGAATAATTTGCAATAAAAAAATTAATAAAAATGTTGTGTGAGGTATCAGTGGAAGCGAACTTATTCGGTTGGTGATAGTTTAATGATAAGCTTTACACATTTTGATACTGGTTCAGCGAATTTTGCGCTAGAGGAAATTTATTTTCGAAATGACGAGGCCATGCTTTAAAAAGATTTCGATCCTACACATCAAAACATTCCCATACTTTCCGTTCGGAGATAATGGTTCACTATCCGACGAAAACTTTTTCATTAGTTCCCAATTTACTTTTTTGTAGTTTTGTTGAACCTACAAAAGCAACCCATTCGATATATTTTTTTGACCTTCGGACGTAGCGCGTGTCGAAGACAAGCGCACCATATTTGCCGGAAAATTTTGACAGATAACCTATCATTGAAAAAGACCGACTCTCGGTTGCAGCGAGTCACTTTAATTTTTTTTTTAGAGTAGGTGGCTAGCATTTTTCGTCACCATTTTTCTCTTTTTTTGTTCGTTTAATTCTATCGACATATTCCAACTGAGTAGGCTATTGGTTATGAACCATCTATTCAAACCCGTAAAACAAAAATCCCCGTCGGCCCATTATAGTCTTATTTTGTTCTATTTTTAATTTCAAAGAACCAACCGGAGTTGTCTTATCAACTTAATCTAGTTTCACTGTCATTTATCAATTAATCGGCTCGCTTACTCTTTGGGCAAATGAACTCATTTCTCTTAAAAACTGATATCATTCAATTCAAAACCTTATGAGAGCAAAGAAATAGGCGGGCACAGTTTTCTATTGATAAACCACCCACTGGCTTCTTCCTACACTTATTGTTTCTGTTTCTTCCCCTTCATCCAAAACACAGTTATTGTTATTTCAGACGCTTGCTGCTTACTGGTGCTATACATTCACAAGCACCATTCAACTGTCAGAAACTGGCTGATCTTCTAACTTTCTTGTTCACTGACGCTAACGACTATGTCTGTGAGCGTTCGAATCGTACTAATTGTAATCATTGGCTGTGGAATAACGGTTCAGGTACAGAGCACTATCGATTTTATAGCAATCGGCGTCAATTTTACTTTTTAGAAGGAGTCAGAAAAGGGGGATTCGTCAATAAAACCGTCTATAGCCATTGTCGGCGCCGGTATTTCTGGACTATCAACCGCGCGTCGACTGATTGAACTTGGAATTCATGATTTTGATATCTATGAAGGTCTCGATCGGATTGGTGGTAGGATTCACGCCATCCCTTACAGTATGTTTCAATAGATATTAATTTTATACTGGTAATGAAATTTCAGAGGATGGTTTCTTGCAAATGGGCGCTCAGTTTATCAATGGAGCTGAGAATCCCTTGTACAAAATTGCCAATCGTCTCGGATTGATTGCTGATGTCGTCTCTGATACTGCTCACGTGGACAATGCTCACTTCGCTTTTGGTAGTCAGAATGTTAAAGAGTATGTTTTTTCTTCAGGATTTGATGAATCATTGAACAATAATGAATATAGTAGTATGCAGTTCAGTCAAGTGACTTCCACAATTGCAACTTGTTTGTTTTGCATCACGTTTCAGAGCCACGTGACTTCGTACTATCAGCTGAAATGACAGCTCGATAGTTCAGATGATCGAAACTTATCGCATGAAAACATAATACGCCGAGTGTGGCATGGTTTTTTAATAATGCTTATTGAGTCTGGAGGAATTTAAAAAGAAGAAAAAATCGAAATAATTACAGAGAAGACATCCGAACGTTTTTGGACTTCACTTCAAAACTTGACCCAAAATATAGAAGCATTGCGAAACACGATGAAAGAACAGCCCGACGTTACACTTTCAAAGAGATCTTCACTTTAGACTACATGCACTTTTTGAAGAGCCAGAACTTCACTGACCAACAGAAAAATGTATTCGACTCTTTAGCACGCTCATTCCGGTCATATTGGGAATTTGAGTGGGCAGCTGATTGGAGTACGGTAGGTCTCTTTCTCTTGGTCTCACAATTGAGATTGACCGGTTAACTTGCAGCTGAGTGTACATGTTTTGAAAGAATGGAACGACTATGGACCCGAATGTGAATCATTTGCAACCAATAGAATCGGATTTAAAGGAATATTGGACGATATCGCTGCTCCTATTCCCAGAGAAGCATTCAATTTCAACAGTCGAGTCGAAAACATTAAACTGAACTCAATTACTGGCAAAATTCATCTGACAGTAAATGATCAAGTCCTTCCAACTGAATATGATTACGTGATTGTTACTTCTTCGCTTGGAGTTCTCAAAAAATACCATCACAAAATGTTCACTCCACCCCTCCCACGTCAAAAAATCGAGGCGATCGAAAAAATTGGATTCGGAGGATCGTGCAAAGTTTTCTTTGAATGGGAACATCCGTTTTGGTCAAACAGCACTTATTCAATTGCTCCACTTCCAGTTAGAGGAATGATCAGCGAAAAGTTGGACGCATTCGAGGAAGAAACAACAATTCTTCAAGTTGTTGATTGGGCTCCTAATGTTTTGAGTGCTTGGTATGCTGGACGAGGACATCAGCTAGTGGATAACATGTCTGAAGAAGAGTTGAAACAGAGAATTACTCAGTTAATGAGAGATATGTACAATGATGATTCAATTCCTCTCCCAAGTAAGATCATCAGAACTCAGCTAACAAAGAACGAGTTGTTGCTTGGATCTTACTCTTACATGACGCAAGTGCAAGCTCTTTCCCACATTTCTCACTCTCAACTGGCAATTCCAGTGAAACTGGACAAAAGACCAAAGATTTTGTTTGCTGGAGAAGCGACACATCACAGGTATACAAATTTTATAAAGTGATGTCTATCAAAACTTTATCATTTTCCAGACTGTTTCAAACAACCATCGGAGGGTATTTGAGCGGTCGACGAGAGGCTGATCGAGCTGTGACCGATTGGTTAGGGAATGGACGCAACTCCAGTCAAACTCACGGAATCGGAGATGATAACTCTTTGATTGAAGATCAGAGAGAAGTCCCGTATATTTCGCAACCAATAACACTAATCTAAATCAATAACTTGAGAAATAAACTCAACTAATAATGTATTGAAAATATACGATAAATATTTTATTTGCAAAAAATCTACATGTGTACTAATGGAATCCTGAGTATGATATTTTTGAGATCAGAAATATGTGAGTTTATACATGATCAAGCTTCGGGATGTTCATTTGCAAAAGTCAGGCATCCTCCCGCACCGCCTCCAATTCCCATTCTTTGCTGAACTGAAGAGGGTCTTACACCAAGAGAAGTTTCTTTCACCAGAGAATTCATTTCGTGCAATTGGAGCATATCGAGGACTTGCAATGATTCATTCTTTTTCGCAGCTGCTCTCTGAAATATTCATCCAGTTTAATATAAAACTCGCCGTGCGAAACTAACCCGAATAGATGGCATTCTCAGTATGATTGCAGCATATCTCTCATGTGCTGCATTTATATTGTAAGCTTTTTGAAGATGGCGAAAAAGTACAGCGAGTAGTTTCTTTTGCTCAGCAATAACATTTCTTTGGGATGCAGAATCCAATCCTTCCGTATCCGGATCAAAGAACATTATTGCTTGAAGAAGAGCAAATTCAGTGGTCGAAAAGTTCAACTGACGGAAAGGTTTCATTACGAGATCAATCATCATCGTTAGAACAGGAGTGATTCCAGAAAGACTCGCACTACTAAACAAGAGAGGTTTCTGTTTTGAAAAAAAAATGAGAAAAGTACACTTACTTTGCCGTAAGGATTGGAAACTGTCTCGGTTCAATCATAGGAACTGTTCTCATTGTTCGTTCATTCAGGTTCAAATTACATGATGATGGACGACCCTTCAAACAACAATTTTTTAAATAAAAATTAATTTTTTCTTACTGCGCAAAACTCTCTCGCTTCAAAGAAGTTGTGCATATCTGATTTTCCCTCGTGTCCAGCTGTTGGATGTCCGTAATCTTGTGGAATCCACAATCCGTAGTCGGCAGGGAGGTTACCGTATTCTGTGGGTAACTGAATCATCCCTGTGGTTGTAGGAGTTTCAATTATCTCTTGCTTTATTTCACTGAAATTGAATATAAAACCTTTGAAGCTTCAAAAGCTAAAGTACCGAATAGGCAACGGCAATAATGTTTTTTCTTCTGCTGGTTTCTCGTCACCGAAAAGGATTCCTTTATTAATTGATTGTTGAATGCAAGTTGCGTTCAGCAAAGTTGATAAATCATCGTGTGTTCCTTCCGCATTGTCCGAATTACTAAACGCTGTTGAAACTCTACTGCATCCTTGACCAGAATTATTGCTAACTATAGTGGGAAGATCTGGTCTTCTGCGAACAACATCCGATTTGGCGTGTTCCGGTGTACGAAAAGCTTCGCACATGATCATGAAGGAAGACGCATGATTAGTCACCATAGCAACCTAGAAAAGAATATAGAAAAACAAGAATATTTGTTTTTCTTACCTTGTCTGTGTAAGGTAGAGATCGGAACGTTGAGAAAGTCTTGGCCCAATCAATGTATAAAGCTATAAGCCGTTGTCTCCAAAACGGCATTTTGTCATCGCGAGATGTCAGTACTACATGATCCGACCACTGAAAAACATTCGTAAGTACAGTTATGGAACCAATAAGTTCTAGTGTAGGTTTTCAAGTTTAGAAAAAATCTTACCTCACAGGAAATCGGCTGCATAAACCTGCTAGGAGCATTTAGAGCATCTTCTAGAGTCGCATATAAATGAAGATCCCCGCACCTACTCAGTAGAAGGGTGAAATTGTTTTCAAGAGTAGTCAATCTTTCGGCAATCGGATCAAGACAGTTCTACAACGTGGGATTCACTTTTATTTATTTGCGTACTTTAACTAACCAGATCGATTTTGATATCTTTTATATCACCGTTTTCTGGGCTATTGTCATTTACTTGTGGACTTCCGGAGGACCCATCATGAACATGTTCAGAATGATGACGGTCATCTGATTCATGGTCATCGTGCTTCCTTTTTCGTTTAGTGTAACCGATTCTATCGCGATCATTTTGAATTGCTGAATACATTTGAAATGTCTCTGTGGCTCATTCACTACTATTATGATCTCCACTCAGAATTATTTTCTGCATATTCCACTCACAGTTTTTATCCATTCCCACAGCTAGACATTTTTGAAGGCGACAGTACCGACATGCACATCGTACTCCTTTGTTTACTGGGCAATCTTTATTTCCTTGACAAATGAATTCTCGATTGTTCTGAAAAAAGGCACTATCGATCGACACTGAATTCAGCTGCTCGAGATGGTCCGGAATTGCATTTTGAATTGAATTGAACTTAAAGGAACATAAATTATCTTTTTTACGTGGTCCTACCACGAAAACAGTAACGCGATTAATTTTGACATTTTAAAACTTTTTTCTTTATCAATTATCATTTTCCCTGTTTTTTCCTTAAGCTGAGATATGTACTCACCACAAGTGCACGGCGAAAAAACGTTTTGCAGCCGTTACACGATGCAACGCTGTAATGTTTGCCAGTTGCGACGTCTTCACAAACTGCGCATAGTGTACCTGTTTCGGGATAGTTTAAGCAAACATTTTCTAGTAAAATCAAACCTGGTGGTAACTTTTCACTCATTCCCAAGTTTTCTCTTCTTATAATTAATATCAGTTATCAATAATAAGCACCAGCATTGATTTTCAGTATGGGGGAAATATCGTCTGGAGTCTTCAACTCTGCTAGTGCTTAGATTATCTGCTTAGAAGCGGTCACGTCTTCTCAACTGCGCTCACGGTGAATGCGACGATTGGGCAGAGACTGACGCAATACTACAGAGGCTGGCGCATTTATTTCACGCGTCATTCCATCGAGAAATTTCTCTGCGGTTCGAGTCCTAAATTTGGATCGATATGTCGAACTCACGCACATCGCCCTCTTTTCTGTCTTTTTCAAATCTTCATCGTTTATTTCGAGTATAATATGTTCCGTCAAAGTGTTCAATTTCTCTGTTGTTTTCTTCATACTGGCCGAAAATTGCGTAAGAACGGTTTCACGATTGACTTTGTTGAATTTAATAATCGATATCCTTTGCTTCCGTTTTTTTTAACCTTCCAACATTTTCTATTTCTAATAATACCAGCGTTCCACTTCAAACGTTACTGTTCTAGATTTTGTGACATTTTTTATGAGTATTTCACAACATTTCAGGTAAAATGTTTGGTGGTGGAAGTAGTGGTCCTGTTGACACCACTCTCTACACAACGCTCAATGTGAAGCCGGACGCATCTCAGGGAGACATCAAGAAATCTTACTTCAAACTTGCCAAGGAATACCACCCAGACAAAAACCCGGATCATGGAGACAAGTTCAAGGAGATTAGTTTTGCCTATGAAGTTTTGTCGGACCCTAACAAACGTCGTGTATACGACGCCAGAGGCTTGGAAGGTGTGCAAGGGGGTGGAGCTGGTGGAGGTGCAGGCTTCCCTGGCGGTTTATTCTCCCACTTCTTCGGCGGCGGAGGCGAAGATGACGAAGACGATGATGACATGGGAGGACATCCATTTGGTGGTCTTTTTGGTGGTGGATTCAACAGAGGTGGACCACGTCGGCGGAAGTTCCAAGATACAATTCATCCTCTCAATGTTACCCTCGAAGAACTGTACCTAGGAAAGACAGCAAAGCTGAAATTGACCAAGAAGGCCCTTTGTAAAACTTGTGAAGGTTCCGGTGGAAAGAAAGGAGAGAAATACAAGTGTGATGGCTGCCGAGGAAGAGGTGTTAAAACAATTGTTCAGCAAATCGGACCCGGCATGCTCCAACAGATGCAGGTTGCTTGTGACGCATGCAGAGGTTCTGGTGGAAAGGTTCCAGCCGGCGACAAGTGCAAAGGATGCAACGGAGAGAAATCTGAAACGGTCCAAAAAAATTTAGAAGTTCATGTTCTTCCTGGAATGCGACATAATGATAAAATCCAGTTCAAGGGTGAAGGTGATCAGGGCGATGTACGCAAAAATATCTAAAATATTTACAAACAAATTGTTTTTGTAGGCAGATGGAGAACCAGGTGATATTGTTATCATAATTCAACAAAAGGAACACGATCTCTTCAAAAGAGATGGTGATGACCTTCATATTACCAAGTAAGTATTCAGTATTCTTATTTTTTTAGATATGAGACTGCGTTTGATTTGCTTTACTTAGGAATAAGTTATCAAATCATATGAACAACATATTCTGATATTTATGTTTTCACTTCAGAAAAATTACTCTTAATGAGGCACTTTGCGGGTACAACTTCCTCATTAAGCACCTCGATGGACATCCTTTAGTTCTTCGGAACAAAACGGGAGACGTCATTAAGCCTGGTATATAGATTCATAACAAAACCTAAATAATTTTTTTTCGATTTCAGGGCTCGTGAGAGGAGTCGTAGGTAAAGGAATGCCAAACAAGAAGTATCCTAATCTGAAGGGAAATCTATTTGTTGAGTTTGATGTCGAATTCCCGAAAGATCATTTCCTCGATGAAGATAAGGCTTACAATGTGAGATATTTTCATTTAAACAATTATTTTGAGCTAGTCGAAAGTTAGGTTGTTTCAACTAATTTTTTTTTGTTAAGGTTCTCCGAAGCTGTTTCCCAACAACTAAAAATATTAATATCCCAGCCGGAGCTACCGAAGTATCTGTGATGGAATACGATGAGAAGAAGTACAGCCGAGGACGTGGTGGAGATGCTTATAATGAAGATTCCGATGAAGAACAGCAGGGTGGTCCTCATGGACAAGGAGTCAGATGCCAACATCAATAGTCACTTTTACAAATTTTTCATACATCAATTAGTTTTCCTTTTCTCACTCCCGTCTCATCCCATCCAACCCCACTTGAAAGAATCTCTATTTCACTATCCTTTTTCTGTGGATATCATTATTCGTTACTGATTGCAATTCGTGAAGAATAAGTGCATATAGTTGCATGTAAGTCAGAAAGAACTCAAAATAAAGAAAGTTTTAAGTTTTCATCGATTTTCACATAACACTGCACACATGCGATTTTTTAGTGACACCTCCGCCTTTTTTGTTGTCCAAAAGTGACTTGAATCGGGTTACCGCAGCAGTGACTGCTCCCAAGTTTTTCAAGTCAAAAGTATCTAGCTCTGCTTCTTCTGGAACATGAATGTGAAGGAACTCTGCAAGATGACGTCGGCATGGTAAGAGTCCAATTTTATTCAAAGTTTCTTCTTTCATCATTGGATCATTGAGAACAATTGTCAGAAGAGATCCATCATGTGCTCCTGCAAGTCCAAGTAACCTTTCGCAAAGGAAAATGAAAATTAAATAACTCACCGATAATAACAAATAATCCATCTGGATCATAACTCCAGCATTTGATTGTTGCGTGTGGTCGGAAAGTTCCAATCAATTGACAATCAAGAACACGAAACACTCTGAAATTTCGAAGTTATATCCCCTGACTTGAATGATAAGTTATTGAATACCTTAAAGTTTTGAAACCGCTATGGTAGTAAAATACATATTGACCATTTGGCGAGAAAGAACAGACGACGTCGTTGACACCTTCTGGTACATTCCCTATCAAAGTTTTTGCAATTTGGCCACTTCTCATATCAATGACCTTAATTCGTAGTAAAAAAAACAGTTATTCGAACTTTTTTCTTACAAAAAGCCCTCCTTTTTGAGGTGCAAACAATCCTAGTTTACCATCATTTGACACGATTCCACTGAACTGATTTAGAGTTCGATGAAACTTTCGAACGCGGATATCCCAAACAGTTCCTTTGCTTTCACCTTCCATCACTATTATCTACAACTACCGAATATTCAATTGTTACCGGAAGACGATTACAAACTTGATTATTACTAGATGGGATCGCAATCAGTTTTTGAATCATTACATCTTTTTGTTTTTTCGATTGACGTGGTCTAAACTTCATTTTTTGGGTTTTCTCAACCGCATCAAATACCAAAAGACTGTCGTGTCCCTTGAAAAGTGTTATAACAACACCTGTCACTCCATCCTAAACTTTCTTTTTTTCTTCAATGAAAAACAGACATCTCCTCACTTTCATAACTACACATTCTCTGAAAAGCCTGCACGGATATTCGAAATTATACTGAACGCTGAAATCTATAATACTGTAGATCGTAAGCCTTGCAATCTTCTGTTCAGCAGAATCCACTTGACGGTATATGACACCTGAAAATTTTTGAATACTTTTTTTTGGAAAGAAGCTAGTACCTATCAATGCTTCTTTGTTCATGTAAAATATCTGAAATGCATTAGGAGCTGCCACAGAATTTATTACAGATTGTGTACGGAGATCCCAAAGAAGGAGTTGATCTGATTCGATTGCAACTATTGTTCTGTAAACTTTGAATGTTTTCCAGAAGTGAAAAAGTTTCTACCGTCCATCAGCTGCTAGAAGGGAATCTGAAACAGCTGTGCCACTAACATTGGCAACAAGGGATGCAATGTATCGATGAGATCTAATATCCCAGATTCCGATGCTCTTTCTTGTTTGAACTGCCGCCAGAGTTGGATTGTCTTTAGCTACAGATATTTTCACAATTTCATCTTCCATTGCTGATACGGAAAATGATTTCTCAAATATGTTTTCCATATTCCAAATTTTGATAGTATGATCCAGTGATGATGATATCAGAATATTCTGATTTAGATGACTTACAGAGTCTAGGTTTAAAATACGACCGAAATGAGCGTCTAGTGTTCGGAGGTGCTAAACTTCCGAAACGTTATACTCCTTTCCTGTTGTTCTTATCTTACCTCTCCAGAAGCTACATTCCATAAGAACATTGTTTTTTTGACTCCTGCTACAAAAACTGTGTCATGAGACGCAAATGTGACAGTTGATATAGAATGCCTCGGACGAATTGGTATGTTATGAACGTTTTGAGGAAGTTTGAGGAATATTGGTTTGAAATCGCAGTTATCACGATAAAGTAGGAATTCCTAAAATTGTATTTCATTTGAAGCTTCTCTCATATTTACATACATCAACCATAACCCCAACAATCCAAGGGTTTTGACTAGGACTACTACTGTTTCTTTCGAAGATTTGAATATCGTTAATTCTCGTCGATAGTCCCTCTTGTATTACTTCTTCAGTTATGTATTTTGATCCTGAAAGAGCAATTCGAACAAGTGCAAAGCTATGATCACCATCTGGATCCCGACTGCCTAAAATAATTTCATTAGGCTGCTCTGAATAATGGAAACTACTTTTGTGAATAACACAGGCATATCCGGTTCTGAAATAGTTGTCGAGAAATGTGATGGAAGCTTCACAATGAAAGTCACTCATTTTCCCTTTTGTCTGGGTTTTTTCATCTGAAAAATTGTATTTTCATTTCATTCTAACTTTGTTCACTACCATTTAGTGTTCCTTTCAATATAAGTCTCCATTCATCACGTTCTCCTGTCCATAAAACAAACATCATATTCAGTTTATCTCGGTAGAAAATGTGAACTATATTCTGAAATTGACAGTTTATTGAAATTCGAATGTTTTCATTTCCTTACATTATATTCGCCCTCATTTTCAGATCCTTGACTAACAATGTTTCCATTAACTGTATAAATTAAATATTGAGATTTAGACCACATCAAAATGTTGTTATTGCCTACGAAGCGTATCTGAATATTCGAATTTGTTACAGTTGTTTTAGAATTGAAAATAAATACCGCTTGAAGCTCCATTTGAGTTACGAATGGTTCTGGATCGATTGTTGTAAACTCTCCCGTAACTAGTGATGCAACTATGACTTGATTATTATTGGTGTATGCTGCCGCAAACTTATCGTTTTCTGACAGAGCCAGTCCGAAAAACACTCCGTCTATATTTGGATTCACAACTCTGGCCATGTCACCTGAAATCTTCTTCGTTTCGATAACCAACAGGAAATAAGCAACCTGTTGCCACATCCCATACAATAATTTGGTGTTGATGTGGAAACTAAAAGTTTTTTATCAGAAGTCAATTGCATCCCAAAAACTGCAAATTGATGTTCTTCCAGAGAGAATTTTAAAGGACCTCCAGGTGCATGAAAACAGTGATGAGCAGGTATAAAGCGTTATGTTGTGGTCCTTCTTTGTCACACTGTTTCAATTGGCTTATTGAACTGAAACAGATGAAACTCACTTTATCAGTAGTTACTAACAAAATTTGTTTGTAGCTACAATGGAGAGCCGTCCGAGAAGTCAACGCTAGCATCGATGGATTCTACTAAATACTGCGAAGA